>JAINUG010000306.1:0-312500 GCA_029706075.1 Aldrovandia affinis | reverse complement strand
AGTTATGAATTATTGTGATAATTAGTCACAAATTACATAGTTAACACAAATGATCGATTAAAGTTGCGCTGAAGGGTATAGTAACAGATAATAATAGCAGCAACAGCTGCCGTTGATAATAACGGTTGAGGATTTTAATTCCATCGCAGATGTATTGGTGGTCATAGGACCCTAGTCAGTTTTCATTGCCACCCAGACTGTGATTTTTGAACATTGTATTGTCCATGGTTGTTCATCACAGTGGTTCATATTCAATGCGCTACTAAAGCAGTGTTTCTCAATCCATTCCTACAGGGCACACTGCCCTGCATGTTCTCATTCCAACCACCACTTAATCATGCTCAAGTGATCATTAACAGACGACCAATGCAGATGATGGTTGGGAGGAGGGGTTGAATTAAAATGTCCAAGGCAGTGTGCCCTGTAGGAATGGATTGAGAAACACTATACTAATGTACTATTTATTGTGTGTCAACCACTTTTTTTTTTTTTAACTATGCAATTCCTATATTTGGTCTTACGGCAGGGTTCCTCAAATCTTGCCCATTAATCCAAATTCGGTTCTGGTTTCCTTTTCTCTCAGCCAGGTAATTGAATGATTAGTGCAACTGATTGGCCAGAGTGTCTTCACACCTGACTGCCAGGTAAAGGAAGGTTGGGAAAACAGCAGTGCTCGGCCCACGAGGACTGTGATTTGAGGAACCCTATCTTGGGGTCTATGCACAGCCCTCTATAAAGTAGATGGGAGTGGCACATCTCATGCATCTATGGGATCCTTAAGGTGCAGTATTTGAATCGACGCATGTTAACAATGCTTAGTGTTCTGATGAAGACCTGAGGGTCGAAATGTTAACCAACTGGCATGCTTAAATAAACCATTACACTTTCTTCATGAATTAATAAGTCCAATAAGGGTGCAAATCACATTCTTTCAATTTCTATATGCCACTTTGACTCGGCACCTTATGCTAAGACCTTTTTAGGGTGCGCATGTTTATCGTGTTACAGGTCATATTGCAAATAACACACAAAATAAAACAAATACTGTATGTGCTGCACCGCAGTGATTTGCAAAGAGACGTAGAACATCTACGGCGCTAATGTGTAACAAATAACCACACCTGTATCGGTATCTTGGTGGTTAAAGGCCTTGTGATTGTATTAGCGACATGGGGATTGGGGGGCAAGGCCTGAGATGTGATACAGATGACGTGTCATGGCAGCTCTGTAGTTAAGTCAAAATGAGAGAGGGGTCTACCGTGAGCATGGAGTGCCGGCTCTGTCATTATTTACTTTGGTAAGATGGAGACCCCCCACCGGTGCCTTGCATGAGGGCACAGTGGGGGAAGGGGGGTTATGTAAAATATTTAGCCTTGTATACCATGCCTGAAAGACACCTGGCCCACTTCCTTGCTCTGGGGGGGAAAGAGAGGGAGAGAGACGGAAGGGTTGCTTTAATGGTTTTCAGCTTCATGAGTCACACCTGAGTCCCCAATAGCATGCACGTGTGTATGTGTGTCCGGGGACATATGCTCTTGCATAGATAATGTTTATGAAGTTTATGGTAATCTGTGCGTCCCTGTACTTTCCGTTGTTGTTTGGTATGCTTTGTGTGTGTGTGTGTATGTGTGTTTTCATGTGTGCTAGTGTATGTGTGTTTGTGAGAGCTTGTGTGTGAGACTGTGTGTGTGTTTGTTTGTGTGTGTTTGGTGTGAATAGGTGCTGTTTTGTCTAGTGACTAAAAATCTGTTTGTTCGGACTGTTTGTAATTTCAATCTGTGTCTATATGTCTGTGTATCTGCTGCTTTCTTATCAGTGTGATTGTTTGAACAGAGTTGTGTAAAGTATGTTTAATATGTCCTGGTATCATTTTTCAATATGTTTGAAGCAGTTTTTTGAACATTTCTATGCTGCTCTTATTGTTTGTGTGGCATTTTCACATTTTCAGCTTTGCCTTTATTTTGTAAAGCATACATTACATCCTATATGAGTCTGCGCTTACTGTATAAACTGGCTGTATTGTGTGTACGTAAGTGCATGTGTGCTTGTGGGTGTGATGTGATCGTGTGGGTGTGCTTGTGCACATTGGTGTGTGTGTATGTGTGTATGTGTGTGTGGTTGCATGTGTATGTGCATGTGTGTGTGTGTCTGTGTCCGTGTATGTGTATGCATGTGGGTGTACATGTGGGTGTGAATGTATATTTGTATGTATGTGTGTGTCTGTGTGTTTGTGTGTGTGGGTGTGTGTGCAAAATGTCAGTGTGTTTGTGAGTGTGCATGTGTGTGTGTGTATGTGTGTGTGTGGGTCTGTGTGTGAAAGTCAGTGTGTTTGTGCATGTGCATGTGCGTGTGTGTGTGTGTGTGTCTGTGTGCAAAAGTCAGTATGTTTGTGCGTGTACATGTGTGCGTGTGTGTGTGTGTGTGATTTGTCTGCTGTCTCTTTTCTAACCCCGTTCATCCATCCATCTGTATTTGTCTAATGAATTGAATCATGCGGCTCTCTGTCCCTCACCTGCACAGCAACAGCAGGGTTCTGTGTGTGTGTGTGTGTGTGTCTGCAGATTTGTGTGAGAAAAACTGTGCTTGTGTATGAGCCTGTGGTCTATATGTGTTTGTTTATATGTGTGTGGGAGAGAGAGTGTGTGTGTATTTGTGTATGTTTGTGTGTGTGCATGGGTAGGTGTGTCTGTGTGGTGTGTGTGCACACATGTGTGTATATGTGTGTATATTTTTGCGTGTGTGCATGTGTGTGTTGTTGTATGTGCATCTGTATGTGTGTGTATGTGTGTGTGTGTCACTGGCAGAGAGAGAACTCAGGTGAGTCTCATTTGGGTCACATGGTTCGCCTGAATGGCTGTTGTGGGGCTCAGATTTTCAGCACACACCCTGCACCGCTCTGCAGAAAGAGACAGACAGAGGGAGGGAGAAGGGGGGAAAGAGGTAGAGAGAGGAGAGGAGTAAGGAAAAAAGAAAGGAAGGGGAGATAAGACGGAAACAGGAAAGAAAGCAGAGAAAAGAAAAATAGAGGGTGAAGGAGCAGGTCTGGCATTTAGGTTGTTACTGTACCAGTATTGCTTATTTTGAAAAGGTTGTGTGGCAGGGATATATTTCTAGTACAACAAGTGATGCGCTCCTCAGTTTGGTATTGGGAAGTATCGTGGATTTACTAGTCTGAGAGTGCGCTGCCTGTCAGAGAATGCACGGCGAAGCCAACATTTCAAAAACAAATGCATCTCATTATTTCTGCCTTGGTCTCTGCAGTGCTCACTGTAACCCATCACCGTCCAGATAGATCCAATTGCTTCCTTTAAATCAGTTTGAAACCGCAGCCACATTTCATCTGTCTCAATGCGAGGGAGCAGCCAGTTCCGCAGGCTCAATATGGCAAGAGCTCCCCCTAGTGGTACAGCGCGGAACAACTCGGAATCGTGAGTTAAGAGTCTGGGGAACGGGGTTCTAGCTTGTACATAATGAGCTTCTTAAACCGTCGCCTGGATTATTTAAACATATTACACCCATGGGCACTACAAAAAAACAGCCCCAGCATTCAGAACCTTGAAATCCACATAAAATTTCAGTCAGAGGGCAAAGGAGCGCTGTGCTGCGTGCAGGTTGCTAATTCACAGGCATCATTTTTGAGAAGCAGCAGCACCCACGCACATGCACATCCACTGATCTTTGTGTTTTATGGTTTTGTCAATGTAAACAGCGTCGCCCGCTTTCGGCCCATCTGGATGAAGTAAGGACCAGTGGATCTCCAGTGTCTGGTCTGATATGATAGCAACAGTTCTGTCTGTCCCGACAGTTCCCCCATCCAACCCCGTGATCGAGGCCGAGACGGAGGACCCCTGGGTGGCGGGAGAGGAGTACACGGTCACCTGCACAGCCCCCGACGCCAAGCCAGCCGCCGAGGTCATCCTGATCAGGAGTACGTGGCTTTAGCGACCGCTAGACACATGCTCTCACACGACGAGGTCCAGCTAAATCCACACTCTCCAAAATGGGGAGAGATTAGTGTACAGGATGGAAATTGTGAATGTTTAACTCCACACACTGAAATGTGCACTGCGTGTGTATAGATGTTAAAATTAAACACATTAACTATATATAATGTTTGCGTCGTAGTGGCCCATATTCGCGAGTTCCCCCGGAGGTGGGATGCATTAAAATTGATGGCAGTCTGTAGTGCTACACACTGCTTGGCTTTCATGTGCATGTTACCTCTCTGATCTCTATCGACCGCATGATTGGATTGATGTGGAACAGTCCTCAGATCTGACTGACTGAAGATCCTGTTAGAGGTAGTTTGTCTAGACTCTGGGCTTGGATTAGACAAGAGAGGCAGAACCTTCCCTTTTTACTGTGTAATGTGTTATATCATAGTTTTTACTCTGTTTTTATCTCATCCCTTCTTCCTTTTTTGTCCCTCTCCCACTGTATTTTCTCCCCTCCCTCCCAAACTCCCTTCCTTTCTCTCCCTGACCCTCCCTCCATCCCTTCCTCACTTTATCTTTCTTTCTCTCCCTC
The DNA here is from genome assembly GCA_029706075.1 of Aldrovandia affinis. Taxonomy (NCBI): domain Eukaryota; kingdom Metazoa; phylum Chordata; class Actinopteri; order Notacanthiformes; family Halosauridae; genus Aldrovandia; species Aldrovandia affinis. The sequence continues at coordinate 307,973 of JAINUG010000306.1, read as the reverse complement.
CCTCTCACTCCCTCACTGCTCAACCCTTCCCCTCTCTCTCCCTCTTGCTTTCTCTCTCCATCCCTTTATCTCTGTTTCCATCCCTCTCTTTCTCTCCTGTCTCTTGCTCTCTTGCTCTCTCTCTCTCTCTCTCTCTCTCTCCCTCCCTCCCTCCCCTCTCTCCCCGCTCAACCTTTCCTCTCTCTTGCCTCTCTCCCTCCCTCTAATGCTCTCTCCTTCTTTCTCTCCCTTTGTCTCTTTCTGTCTCTCTCTCTGCAGATGGAGAGGAGCTGACTGAAGCTTACTCCGTCACTATGTCTGGCTCAGAGGAAAAGCTTGAGAACACAGAGGCCGTGGTGAGGTGTGTGTGTGTGTGTGTTTATCAGTGGCTGAAATAGACTTCTCCTGAAGGAGACAGTGCAGCATCCCAACTGTGTAATACAGCCCTGGCTGAGGTACTGCTGTCATGGAACCAAACCAACAACTCAAGGAGCACTGCCTATAACCACTCACCATAATTGTTGCTTTTGGATGTCTCCATTAAGCGGGAGGGGAGGGAGTATGCTTAGCACCCTGTACAAGTTGCAACCCCCAATTGGATTTTCCCTGATTGGTCACCCCTGGGAGTCACATGACTAACATTATAATGGCCATAGATCTATAATAACCGTGTTAATTGTGGTTAAGTTAAGTTCTGATTTGCATAAAACCGCTCTGTCCCAAATTGGTATCCTCAAAGCTAGCGAAGCCCCAAAGCATTACAATGAAAGCGTTTCCTATCACAGAGAAAGAATTACTTTGGAATCTGGAGAAAGATTCTGATTAGATCCAGTCCTGGCTCCAGCATACATTGCTTTTAATGAGTAAAACTATTCTATTATGCTTTTGATTCTGTTTCTATTGTACTGTCCTATTGTAAGATCACAAATTACACTTGCACTGATATATTAAACCCGTCTTAAAGGCTGAATGAAATTATCTACAGGTTGACTTCCTTTTTTTGTTGAACAGCTTCTTCTCAAGTTTTCATTGTATAACAGCCATATTCAATTATAATACTCCAGCCATATGCATTTATAATCAGCCACATTCAGTTATAACACTCCAGCCACATTCAGTTATGATACTAAAGCCACATTCGGTTATAATACTCCAGCCACAATCAGTTATAATACTCCAGCCACAATCAGTTATAATACTCCAGCCATATTCAGTTATAATACTCCATCCATATTCAGTTATAATACTCCAGACATATTTAGTTATAATACTTCATCCATATTCAGTTATAATACTCCAGCAATATGCAGTTATAACCAGCCATATTCAGTTATAATACTCTAGCCACATTCAGTTATAATACTCCATTACTCCATCCGTATTAAGTTATAATACTCCAGCCATATGCTGTTATAATGCTCCATCAATGTGTGTCAAACAGACTCCAGGGGTTTTGTTGTAGCCCAACACTAAAACACTTGATTCAATTGATCAACTAATCATGGACTTCAATCAAGACCTTGAACAAGTGACTCAGGTGTTGTAGTGCTGGGCTAGAACCAAAACCTCCACCCATGCTGGCCCTTTTCGGATAAGGTTGGGCACCCCGCAGTTACAACATAAGTATTGGGACTGGAGGTTGTGAGTTTAGAATGTTTAGAATGACAGAGTTCCATCTGCCATTTTTCTAAAAAAAAATGTGTTACTAATGTGGAGAAGCTCTTTCTTGTGTGTCTTTTGCTATGAGACACCAAAAATAACTTTTTTTAAACACGGTAAAAAAAATGTAGTTCCTACGCACCTGTCTTAAAATGCATTTATTTCAGCCGTGCAAAAACCTTGTATCCTTGTAAAACATGTTGAACATGTAAGCTGACACAGATGCAACACAAAACAAATCTAAGATAGGGGACTTGAAAATTCTAAAAGCTTGAAAACACAAATCTACCATCTGCAGATACAGCCCTATAATTCCAAGCTCTTGATATCCGTTGTGACTCTCTCTCGCTCCCTCCCCCCACACAGGTTCACGGCTCTGAGCTCGGACCACGGGCAGCAGCTGGTGTGCCAGGTAACCAACCCCGCCCTGTCCCACACCCTGGAGACCAGCTTGGCCATGAACGTATACTGTAAGCGGTGCTCCCCCAATCTTTGGCCCCATTTTACACTACATTAATTCAAAGATTATTCAGTAGTAAAAAATGATCATGCATGCATACAGGTAACTGCCAAAGTAAGGGCGACTGCCCTGGCCCAGGCCAGCTGGGTGGGGGGAGGGGGGTGTTCATTGGAAAAGTGGAACCCCCCGACGGACACTCGTGGTACTGCACCCATTCAAGGGATCCTTCATTTACTCAGGTGTTGCCTTTATTTTGGTCGTTACCTGTATATGCATTTAAACCAGAAGGTTTTATTAGGACAAGCAAGATGTTACTTTAGGAAGGTTGCATTTAGGGAGTGTTAAATGCAACCTTCCTGTATATATGTTTAAACCAGAAGGTTTTATTAGGGCAAGCAAGATGTTGCTTTAGGAAGGTTGCATTTAGGGAGTTTTAAATGTATTTAATTCTTGGGCTTGGAGTCTGGAAGTGGAATCGCACCTTGCCTTTGGGAAAAGGTTGTTGACCCCACCTATTGGACAACAATGATAAGGGGAGAGAAGACAGTATTTTATTACATAAAACAAAGGTGGAGATGGGGAGGTGTTTGGACGCCGGGAATAGCTGACACACGGGAGAAGAGGTACGTGGAGTTTTTTTTATAGCTGTTTGGGAAAAACAGGCTTAGCAGGTTGAGGGAAAAGCATCAAGGGTGGTCAGAAAATTCCTCTCCCGAATCTTTGAGATTATAATCTAAACACAAGAAATCGGATATGTATCGTATACTGTATGCCCAAATCCGATCTGAACCACATCTGGGTGACAATACCACGCCCACCCACCCACCCCTTTTCAGCACCCTGTCCAATCACCACCGGACCCAGCACCCCTAAATCTTAGCCTATCAGAACCGTGGCCACTGTCCCATAAAGCTGGGCCCAGGCGAATCAAACTTTCGGGGGTCTAGCCTAATTCAAATGGATCGTAAAAGCTTGTAATTTCTTACCCTGGCCTCAGCTCCTCCGCGTTCCCCTCTAACTGATTGCAGCAATAACAAAGGCCAGGCCGCCGTCGTTTATTTTACTGCGCATATTTTATTCAGGGACTGTAATTTATTCATATTCTGCGTTGTCTTATTACTGTTTAAACATCTGTTATTTCGCTTGGACTCAGGCCAATGTGTGATCCCCCGATCTAATGCCTTGATCAGAGGTGAGCCCTTGCTCCGCGGTCATGCTAAATGTCTGCAATTTATCGCCGCTATCTTAACAAATAGAGCTGTTTCTCATGGAGCGGAGTGCAATTCATTCCCCCCCCACTGCCCTGCCACCCCACACTACCTCTGTTACCCCACCCCCGTCCCTTTCTCCGTTCATGTCCTAACTGCCTGCAGGTAGCTGCCAAAATAAAGGAAACACTTGAGTAAACGAGGGATCCTGTAAATGGGTGCAACACTGCAAGTGTCTGTCGGGGGGTGCCACGGCTGATACCGGCGGATAGGCCTGGTCCTCCCAGTGAGCCACTCCCCATTTGAGTGTCCAAAGTGTTGCCTTTAGTGTTGCACCTGTATGTAGAAGGTGGCGCAGGGCCACACCTGTCCCTCTGTCCTCCTGGGCGTTTATCTGCCTGCTCTCCCTCCCTCTGTCAGTTCCACCCCAGGCCCCAGTGATTGACGGGCTGGACAGTGAGGAGGTGAAGGCTGGGACGCTGCTGAAGCTGGTGTGTTCCTCACGCGGAGGGAACCCGCTGGCTACGCTGCACTGGACCAAGGTCAGCAACCGCATCGTGACCGCAGCGTGACATTGTGGTCAAACGCAGCCGGTCGACCCCTCATGGTTTCCCAGCCGACCACCACGGCACTGGTTTAGCACCCTGGATTTTCCCTGATTGGTCACCTCTGGGAGTCACATGACTAACATTATAATGATGGCCATAGATCTATAATGACCGAATAACTGTCTAATAACCGTGTTGAAAGTTCTGTTTGATTGACCACCGGGCAACCCCTCACGGTTTCCCAACCAACCACCACGGCACAGGCCCCCTGATAGCTGATGGTGAAAGGAAAGTCAGTATAGAGGCAGGCATTTTAAAAGATTATATAAAATGGATATAAAAATAAAATAATATAGAAAGCAGAGAAACAATAAAACAGAGTACAGTTTAAAGTGGCCACTGTCTGTATAGTGGCTCCCTGGCTGTTGTTACAGTGGTTGCTGTCTGTATATTCCTGGGAGGGGGGGGGCTATGCTGCAGCTGGGCTGTGACGTGCAAGTGGATTACATTCTCGCTTAGCATTTACCATCAAGATTAAAGCCAAGTGCGGATGGGAGTGGAGTGTTAATGCTTAGGGAGAAGAAGATTTAGGGCATTAAATGAAATCACGACAGTAGGCTTTTCCTCTCTACTCTCTCTCCCTCTCTCTTATTCCTCTCCCACTCGTGAGTGATCATTTGGAGTTAATGTTTTGTGATGCTATATATGAGGCTCTTGTTGTTGTTGTTAATTTAACGTATTTTCTTAATGGAAAAGGTTGTTCAATGAAATTCCATTCAAACTTCTAAATTCCTTCCCTCTCTCCCTCCCCTTCCTTTGTCTCTCTCTTTCTCCCTCCCTCCTCCTTTTCTCTTTCCCTCTCTCTCTCTCTCCCTCCCCCTCCTTCTGTCTCTTTCTCTCTCTCTCTCGCTCCCTCACACCTTCTCTCTTTCTCTCCCTCTCCGTCTCTCTCCCAGAACCAGGAGGTCCTGTCCACCAGTTGGGAGGTGGACACAGTGTCCCAGAAGGCCAGCAGCCCTCTGACCCTGCAGGTGAAGCCCGAGGACAACCAGGCTGTGCTGTGCTGCGAGAGTGCCAACCAGGTGTCCCCCCGTCCCCTGTCCCTCAGCTACACGCTGAACGTGCTCTGTAAGTCCCTTCGCCCGACCCCCCCACGCACATTGATCCCGCCCCCCCCCCCGTCCCTCAGCTGCACGTTGTGTGTCCCCTGTCCCCCCTGCTCCTGTCCGTCCCTCTGTCCACCACGTCCCCTTGCCCCCCTCCCAATCTCCCTGGCCAGTCACCAGGTGGGATCCCCATGTGGGTGGCCACAGTGTCTCACCCCCTAACACCATCTCTGTTCACCAGGGCATCCTCCTTTACACAGACTTAATTTAGCTTAACCATCCTGCACAACGATAATGCCACTGACTGGTAATGAATGATATCTTTGGTTTAATTAACACTACACAGAAATTAATTAAGGCCGTTGTTTTCCCCTGCTGAGGAAACGGTGAAGATGACTCGCGTGTAAATGTTGAGTTTTTTTTAATTCGCGGCTCAAGTTGTCCCATGCGCTCCGACACACGAGCTGAAACGCTGTCACGTCATCATACCTGCTTATATACAGGTCGCAGCCGAAATAAAGGAAACACTTGAGCAAATTAAGGGTTCTGGCGGCTCTGGAGTACATACAGAGATGAGAAGTCACATCTACGTAATCATTTTCTGAATTATGTGTCTGTAAATGGATTGGCATGCACAAAGAGGAGCAATGCACAGGGCACAAGTGGTCACTGAATGGTTTGATGATCATGAAAGCCATGTGAACCTTATGCCATGACCATCTCAGTCACCAGATCTCAACCCAATTGATAACTTATGGGAGATTCTGGAGTGGTGCCTGAGACAGCGTTTTTCACCACCATCAACAAAACACCAAAATTATGCAATTTCTCATGGAAGAATGATGTTGCTTCCCTCCAATAGAGTTCCAGACACTTGTATAATCTATGCCAAGGCTCACTGAAGCTGTTCTGGCAGCTTGTGTTGGCACAATGCCCTAAGACACTTCATGTTGGTGTTTCCTTTATTTTAATAATTACCTGTGCCTTAGCTGTCAGCCATGGATTCAAATTCAAATTCACATTGTCAACATGAATGCCCTGGAAATCCTTTCCATTGGTTAGCTGGTAAAGGTGCTCGCTACAAGCACTACACCATGGGCACTGGAGCCAGGAAATTGGGTGGGCTTAAGGCAGCTAGAGTTCCCATTGGGTACCCTCCACAACGTACCCAGTACAGGAGTGCCTGCTCAGATGGAACCAGGCACCTGTGATCTGCCTGTGCCAAGTTGAGCTGTCCTCCAGCGCAGTGACTGCCATGTCTGCTGGTGAACTGCAGTGTTACAAGTAGTGGCGGCCAGCTGCGTGTATTTTGGGGGACGTGTCTGCTAGATTGCGACACCCCCAATTGATGGGGAATGTTGTAGCAGTGGGACAGGCGACACAATTGCATATTCCACATTCGTGAGGAAGAAAATAATTCATACCTGCTAATATGCTTTCAGCCATTCATATGCCAGCATTCATATTCACAACGTGTGCTCCTGTGAATGTGCTGAAATAATTTCCCCCTCTGTTTCACATGGGCTGCGGGCCACAGTAATGTTAATGTAAGTGCCTGTTAGTTCACACTCTTTAATTCTCTGAAATTGAGAATCTTTGGCGGCGCATGCATATTTTCCACACAGCGAAGCACACTGGTGAGGTTTTTCTGAGCCTTTCATGTGTCATGAAGTCATGTGTCAATGGGCAGGTCTGTCTGCACAGTCGCGTGTTTCTTCTGTGCAGATCCGGAGAAATATTTCATCCTTCATGTCACAAAGTAGAAAATGTGTGTTTCTCATAAACATCAATAAAATCATTTTACAGAGCTAGACAGGTCCATTTTGGTATCATGAGAAGAAATATTTTGTACATTTGATTCTTCCACTTTGCTGTCGGATATCTGTATATATATTTATACAGAATATGTATATATGTCCACACTGTATATTGTACCAATATAGTGTGGTGTCCCCAGGGGTTGGGCGACACACACGGACCTTGCAGGGGGCTCCGCAGCCATGATTCCCAGTTGCTGTGCTCCTCCTGCAGTTGCCCCACTGCCAGCAGGTGGCGCTCCTCTGAGGTCCCCAACTCCACCTTTGCCCTGTCCAGCTCAGTCTGGGCACTCTTCAGCCATTGGACCTCCTGGAGGGTGACTCGCCATTGGTCCTCTACCATGGCCGCCCGTCTCTGGTTCTTCACCAGGTCCTCCCTCTGGTCCCGACAACACTTCTCCAGTTTCTGGACCTCTTCCTGCTTGCCTTTGATTACATCTTGCGCCTCTCCCAACTCCGTCTCCAAAACAGCACATTTATCTGTCTCATTTATATGCTGCTTTTGTGGCCTACCTGGGATCCTTTTCCTCTTTTCCCTAGGGGGCACCACAGAGCAGGGGTGGCCATTCTTCTCTTTGACCTTTCCTTCCTTTGGGTCTTTCCAGCCCACTTCTTCCCTCCTGGAACACTCACTGGGTTGGTGGCCATACTCCAGACAGCACATGCACCATGGGGCACCACTTTGTGCCAATTGGGCCTGCTCCTTGTTCCAAGCCTCCATGGCTGGGCCTACTGTCCAGTCACCTTCCATCAGCGTGCCCTTTTCTTTCAAAAATCCCCAAAATAAATCCTGCTGCACTACCTCCTCCTGCCTAGATATGATGCCCTCTGCCCGCATTCTCCACCATATGTGGCGTCCCCAGGGGTTGGGCGACACTCACGGACCTTGCAGGGGGCGTAGGCAAGTGCAAGAACACAGAGGAGGCAGTAATATAAACAAAAATGATACTTTATTAATCTAACACGAATCTTGACAACACAAAACAAAGGGTGGGGTCTTCAGGGGAATACAAACAAAGTCCACAAATCCTTATCTCGTTGTCAAAGTCCGTTCCGTTGTCCAAAATCCAGTTCCAAGTTCCTTAATCCAGTCCGTAGTCAAATCCTAAAGGCAATCCAATTTTCAAACAAACAAACACACTTTCCAACACTCTCTTTAAATCCTGGCTGGTCAACCGACTTCCACAGGTATTCTCTCTCTCTTTACACAACAGTACTCCTTCCACCTCACGTTCCTACTCCTCTCCCAGTACAATGGGAATCAGCCCTTTAAATAGGCCTTTGAAATGGCTTTCAGCTGGTCGTTTAGTTCCATTGCTTGACTCGGTTCAGGTGTTACTGTGGCCTGCTGGGAAATGTAGTGTTTCCTGGCACCCATGTGTTGTAGGCCAGGCAGCCATTTCCTAGTGCAGCCCATCGGGCTGCCACAATAGTATACAGTATACAATGGGGGAAATAAGTATTGAACACATCAACATTTTTCCCAGTAAATTTATTTCCAATGAGGCCATTCAAGTGAAATTTGCACTAGACTTTGGTATTAAGTCAAGAAATCCAGACAAAAAATTGAAACATTAAAGTCCATATGTAAATAAAATTATGTGTAATAAAGTGGAATGACATAGGAAAAAAGTATTGAACACACTAACTGAAATTAATTCAATACTTAGTGGAGAAGCCTTTATTTGTAATTACAGCTTCAAGATGCTTTCTGTATGAAGTAACTAATCGCCCGCAGTATTCAGGTGTGATTTTGGCCCATTCCTCTACACAGATTGTCTTTAAATCTTGAAGATTGCGGGGGGCCCTCTTGTGAATCTGGATCTTCAGATGCTTCCACAAATGTTCAATTGGGTTTAAGTCAGGTGATTGACTGGGCCATTCCAACAAGTTGATTTTCTTTCTCTGAAACCAATTGCGAGTTTCCTTTGCTGTATGCTTTGGATCGTTGTCCTGCTGGAAGGTCCACTCACGTCTCATCCTCAGCATCCTGGTAGATGGCAGCAGGTTCATCTCAAGAATCTCTCTGTACATGGCTCCATTCATTGTTCCTTCAATGATATGAAGTCTGCCAGTACCACGAGAGCCCCACATCATGATACTTCCACCTCCAAACTTCACTGTTGGTATAGTGTTATTCAGGTGATGTGCAGTGCCATTTCCCCTCCAAACATGGTGTGTTGTGTGACAGCCAAAAAGTTCAATTTTTGTCTCATCTGACCAGAGTACATGCTCCCAGTAGTTCACTGGCTTGTCCAAATGTTGTTTGGCAAACTTTAAACAAGCTTCAACATGTCTTTTTTTCAGTAGTGGAGTCTGAGCGTGCTTGCGGGCTGAGCGTGCACAGAGGCCATGGCAGTGGAGTGCATTGCCTACTGTCCTTTCTGTCACAGTTGTACCTGCTGCCTCCAAGTCTTTCTGGAGCTCTTTCCTAGTGGTCCGTGGCTCTTTGGCTACTCTTCTAAGTATCCTTCTGACTCCCTGATCAGAAATCTTGCGAGGAGCTCCTGTGTGTGGCCGGTTGATGGTGGAGTGATGTTGCTTCCACTTACGGATAATGCCCCCAATGGTGCTTACTGGAAGATTCAGAAGTTGTGAAATACGTCTGTAGCCAATTCCATTTTCATGTTTTGCAACAATCTGGTTACGAAGGTCTTGAGAGAGCTCTTTGCTTTTACCCATCATTAGATGTTTCTTGTGTGGCACCTTGGTAACAAAAAAAAGCCCATCGATATATTCTAACCCAACTGACATTAATTAGCACAGATTGGAGGTAGAGTTGCCTCCTAATTAGTTATGGTTTTCAGCTGGTTCCTTGCCTTTCCTTGCTGTGGTGTACTGCTTTTTCTTAGTGTGTTCAATACTTTTTTCCTGTTTCATTCCACTTTATTACACATAACTTTATTTACATATGGACTTTAATGTTTAGATTTTTTGTCTGGATTTTTTGAGTTAATACCAAAGTCTGGTGCAAATTTCACTTGAATAGGCTCATTGGAAATACTTTACTGGACAAAATGTTGATGTGTTCAATACTTATTTTCCCCATTGTATGTCCATATATGGTACCAGAACACAGATACAGCATAACCATCTGCGCAGTTGTGTGTCTGCAGGAGCGTCTGCGCAGTGCCCCAGGCTGATACCTGCGTCTATGTGCTTTCCCCAGTTGAGCCCGCAGAACTGAAGGTTGTGGGCTCCTCCGAGGCCGTGGAGGGGAAGGAGGTGACCGTCTGCTGCTACACCTCCTCCAGCAACCCCCCCGTACAAATACGCTGGTGGCTGGGCTTCAGGGAGCTCAACAACACTGTGGTCACCATCACTGAGGTGTGTAATGTGTGTGTGTGTGTGTGTGTGTGTGTGTGTGTGTGTGTGTGTGTTTGTTTGTGCATCCATGTGAGTGTGTGTATATATATGACAGAGTGTGATTTTGTGTGTGTGTGAGAGTGTGTGTGTGTGTGTGTGTGTGTGTCTATGAGAGGGGGTTTTCATATGCATACATATTGTGACTCTTTGGTGAGGAACAGCTATCACTGTTACACACCTTGATATGAGCTGAAAGGCGATAAGGAGATAATGTGCATATTGAAGCAGATAATGTAAGAGAGATATGAAGCAGAGTGCTAGTGATGACACATGAGCTGGATGCTATCGTCCCTGTGTACTGTGTTTTTATTATGAATAATTGTACAGGGAAAGTTACTGGGCACATTTCAAGGCATGTTTGTCTTACGAAATGTTGTATTACATTTTGATTTACACTAACATGTAGGGATATGTTTGTGAACATAGCTTTCAATGATACAGTATTTGGCCAATGTGTCAACCAGATATGTTTTCAAACAAGTGTTCTGCCGTATGTCACATCTAGCTGTGTGCTGTCATGTGACCTGTCATGTAACCTGTTTCCAGGGAAAGAATGGGGGCATGGCGGCCATGTCCAACCTGACCCACAGAGTGTCCCAGGAGGAGAATGGCCTGCCCCTCATCTGTGAGGCCTTCAACAAGGGGACCCGCTTCTCTAAAATACACTCCTCCACACTGCAGGTCTTTTGTGAGTCCCTTAATCCCTACATCTCTCTCCTACTCCCTCCATCCTTCCCTCTCCTCACCCTTTAACTCCTCTCCCCATCCCTCCACCCCTCTCTCTTTCCAGACCCCCTCCATCCCACTACCTGAGTCTGTACCTGGCTACCCTCAGAGCCCGCTTAACATCCATCTCTGGCCCCTCTCCCCCTGCCCTCCTCCAGATCCCCCACAGAAGGTGTGGATGGACACCCCACCCGCAGGGGTTCCGCTGCGATCCGGAACCGTGGTTCGGCTGGTGTGCTTTTCCACAGGTGGAAACCCCCCCGGACGACTCACCTGGTTTAAGGTCAGAGGGTCGAGCACAAACATGAGCTGGATTTTTCTAGCGAATTCTAAAAGGTCTATAATGCAGGGGGTCTTTTTCTTCTATGGCCATCTGTGTTTGTTTGCAGTTATGTGCATGTGTTTGTCTTTCTATGCTTGCATATGTTATTGGATACGTTTGCCTATGTGTGTGTGCGTGAATGTATATGTATGTTTGTGTGTGTGTGTGTGTGTGTGTGTGTGTGTGTGTGTGTGTGTGCTCAGTATCTGCTATCATTGGTAGCCGCTCAATTTGGAGAAGGCGCTGCTATTTGTACCCATGAGCTAGATAATGTCTGTTTTACAGTATTGATACTGTATCTGTCGACCCACAAATGTTCATTTGGGGTGAATATGTATAGGCATAACTGGTCGCCAACTCTGCACATAATGTAACTCACTGACTCTTAACGGCAAAAAGCACTGTCACTGTTTATGTTCATGAGATATTGTAATTTTATGTGGACATAAATAAAGCATTTAAAATGTGTATGTTTGTGTGTTGGTATGTGTATATTTGTGTGTGTGTGTGTGTGTGTGTGTGTGTGTGTGTTGTTTGCGTGTGTGTGAGTGTGTCTATGTTTGCATGTGTGTGAGTGTGTTTCAGTGCAGCTGGCTTTTGTGCAGATCTGTGCTCTGTGCTCTTTGAGCGAGCACTTATGTTTCATTTAAGGGACTGTGTGTGTTCAGTACACAGTGTGCCAACGTTTCAGTGCAGTGTGACTGTCTGTTTTTCAGTCAGATGGTGGTCCTGTCTTAACTATGCTGTGCTTTGTCAGAGGGAGCGTGTTCACGCATATGTTAATACAGGATGTCACAGGCTGTGGGCATATGCCTGTGTATTAGCAGTGCTGCTGTTGTTAATTCTACTGTCTGTCACAGATTATCAGTCTGTTTGTTTGTGTGTGAAAGTGTGAGTATGTGCATATGTGTGTGCTTGAGTGCACACATGTGCATGCTTGTACATAAGTGTATACATGATTATGAACATGAGTGCATCAGTGCATGTGTGTGTGTGTGTGTGTGTGTGTGTGTGTGTGTGTGTGTGTGTGTGTGTGTGTGTGTATGCATGAGTGCGTGTGTTTGTCCATCAGTGCATGAGTGAGTATGTGCATGAGTTTATGCATGCATTACATTTACAGTACATTTTAGGCATTTAGCAGACGCTCTTATCCAGAGCAACTTACAAGATGTGCATAAGTACATGGTAGGAACAATCATAGTTAGCGCAAGAGATCAGTGCCGTAATGCATGTGTGTGTGAGTGCATGAGTGAGTATGTGCATGAGTTTATGCATGTGTGTGTGTGTGTCAGTGCATGAGTGAATTTCTACCTGCGTAGGTGTGCGTTTTTGCCTCACTGTATGGACACATGAAACAACACAGCGTTCAGTGGCAATTATGAAGCGTCCCTCGATATGTGCCGTCCCCAGGGGAAAACAGTCTGTGACAACCAGAAGGTGGTCTTGTCACAGAAAGGTGTCTCCCGAGAGCTGATCCTGCTCCTCCAGCCCAGCGACAACATGGCCACCTACCGCTGCGAAGCTACCAACCAGGCCAGGAAGGTCCTTTCCACCCAGACCCTGCTGCTCGTCCAGTGTGAGTCAGAACAAAGGGCGATCCTCTGAGAAAAGTGAAACCAAGGGTGTTTGTTTGGGGGTCGAAGGGATTCAATGGTCAGGGGCTCCGTCATGGTTTCCTCGTTTCCTCGTTACCTTGTTTCCTAGTTCCCTAGTTTCCTCATTACATCGTTACCTTGTTACCTCGTTTCCTTGTTCATTTTACATTTGACATTTTAGGCATTTAGCAGACGCTCTTATCCAGAGCGACTTATAAGATGTGCATAAATACATGGTAGGAACAATCATAGTACGCGCGAGAGATCAGTGCAGTAATACAGCGATAGACATCATTGCAGGCAGCTGCGTACCATACCTGTAACACTGGGAAGGAAAAGGTTAGTAAATGTTTTTGGTTTATTTTTTTAATACTTTTTTTATTAAATGGAGTAAGCAGGGGTAAATAGTGTTGAGCAAGTAGGCAGTGGTGATGACAATTCGCTAGATGTACAGAATTCAGTGGTTGTGGAGTCTGAAATGGTGGGTTTTGAGTCTCTTGCGGAAGATCGCAAGTGAGTGTTCCCTAAAGTTTTCTACTTCCCTTCGTTTGTATCACAATACGTCAGAAGTGGACAATGGGAGGAGACAAAGGGGAGTGGATGAGGGGATTAGGGAAAAAGGCTTTTAGTTATAAATAAATGCTCCATGGTCATGGAACAGTATACAAAGACACGTGTTTGACATGTTAAATGTTTTTAACATAAGAGAAAGACCACTTGGTTAAATAAAGGTTAAGTAAATAAATAAAGAGGATAAAGGGAAATTAGTCTTTAGTTATAATGCTCAAGTGATGTGGTGGGAGAAGATGGGACACCTGGCCTACACACTCTAGGCATCACTTGATGCGATGTTGACATCGTAAGTGATGACATCGAGCCAAGTCCGATCAAAGGCACTGTCACGCTGTGACGTCACACTACGCAGAAAACCTCTCCAGGAAAGGACTCTTTTGCAAAGGATACCAACACACACATGCTACACACACACGCACTACCCACACACGCACAACCCACACACGCACTACCCACACACGCACAACCCACACACACACCCACACGCACTACCCACACACTACCCACACACACACAATCCACACATGCACAACCCACACACACACAACCCACACACACACAACCCACACACGCACAACCCACACGCTACCCACACGCACAACCCACACACACACAACCCATACACACAACCCACACACGCACAACCCACACACACACAACCCACACACACTACCCACATGCACAACCCACACACACACACGCGAGGAAACCAGGAAATACCATTGGGACGCAGCCAAGGCCACCTACAGTACACGTCCAACCAGCACTCTCTTATAGCTTTCATGTATATGTTGACCTGTCTGCAGGGCAACAAAGATATTTAAAGCAACTTCGATGAGATATTCACATGTCAAATGACAAAACTGTATTGTTGTTCCGCCTTCCTAAATGCCCTTGTGTAATGCAATACTGCTGTCTGAAATGTATGGATCAGCTAAGGAAAGAAGACAAAGATAACAGTGTAATATCTACTTGAAAACGCCAGTGTTCAGGCACACATCCACAACGGTTAACTGAATGTTGCTGGAGCATCTAGTTATCATCTATTTCAGCTTAAAGGAACCTCACACTGGGTAACCAAGATACCAATAGACACTAGGACAGCCAATGACGCGCAACTTAAGCCTCTTAAAATTCTATATTGGATCTAAGATACAGGGTGCCTGCAGGGAAATGCGAGTCGATGCGCGATAGCTCTCTGTGCTTTTGAAGCGCAGTGGAGAGAAAAGAAAGAGACTGAAGTCACAAACCATTAGGGGAGACGCGCCAATGGCAACGGATGTCAATGTCCCCTCTGAATGCGGACCATGATCTGGCCTGAGTCAGGCCCGGGCCAGGGCCCAGCCGCCCACTTGAATCTAACCACTGACTGGCTGTCCCCGCTCCTCTAGCTCAATTTCTTGCTGTAATTGCATTCCCCTGAAGAGTGCTTATTCTCCATACTTATCCTCTTTATTTTCATCATTCTTTTTGTCTTAACTGGTACTTACTTTCCTGTTAAAGTGTTTATAATTTTTACATTTCAGAGTTTGTTTCTAATTAAATACAAAACGGGCATTTAATATGATTTTGCCTCACCATCCTCACGTTATTTTTTTGTGTACAATTCCCCCCATTTATTTAATTCCAGAGGCAATTGTGCCTCTGCAGGCACTGCTGTATCACCCACATCAGCAGCGATTCATCATCGTGAAATATGGGAGGCTGAAACCCACACCTTTAATCCGATGATCGCTCTCAACCTGTTTCCGTTTACATTCCTTGTTTATTAATCAAGCGATTCATTCGCTGAATAATCAACACCAAAAAGCTATACCTTCTCAATTTTATTTAGCGATAGCAATTTTCTTGACACTACAAAATTGTGTAGCACTTTCTTACATCTACAGATTATCGAATATTGACTTTGTAAATATCCGTCAATCTGATCCGCGCAGAACAAGCAGTTACTTGAAGAAAGAACTTGCTACAACGTGAAACGCAATTAAGAAGAAGCATTGCGTTAACTCCCCAACGGATTATTCAATGAATTAGCACGCTTGTTATTTAAGCAAAATAAATGAACACGGGTTGAGACCAATTGTCAGTTTAAAGGTAAGATTTCAGCCTCCTCTATTCCCCGGGTCACCAGCCTCTACTGACCCTCAGTCATTTCTGCGCACCAGGACCACTGCAGAAGTGTGTGCACTCCTCCAATGCACAGCCGGCCACTCTTTTACACCCTACGGGAGTGGTTCCTGGCCTCAGTCCTTGGGACGCACTGTGCGTGCTGGTTTTTGTTACAGCCAGTCTCTTGATCAATCGATTACTGCGCCCCACCTCTGCAAACTCCCATTTATAGTCAACTGATGGCATAGCTGAGGCCGAGGCTCGACAAACCCCTCATTCTGTTCACCTCTCATTTCTGAATGTTGCCATTAGTCTGGCATCTAATTATTCTCGCATCAGTTCTGCTCGCGCTTTATCTCCTTTCTTCAACTTTCTCCATCTTTCTTCATTAAAGTTAGCGTTATCTTCCAGCTATATTCCTCTTATCTTCTGCATCTCTCTATTTTGCTTTATTCTCGGACAATGGCATTATACCAGCGACGCTATACAAAATTAAATTTGACTGATCAGCTGGCTGATAGCGGCAGTCTCTGACTTGCCGGGGCAATCTGTGTGTTCCCAGTCCCCGCGATCAGCGTGAAGATCGTGGCCAATCAGGAGGAGCCGAAGAGAGGCGATACTCTGACTTTGGAGTGCATCTCCGGAAGCAGCAACCCGAAAACCAACATCTCCTGGAGCCTGGGAGCGGAGAGGTGCGAAGGGACGGAGGGAGGGAGGAGGGGAAGAGACGTGTTATCAGAGAGTTATGTGCGTGAGCTTACTGCAACATTACCCCTCGAGTTAGCCCCAGTAAAAATGCAATCTGGTAAAGCCTTGTGCAAGATATGAAGTCTGAGCAATGGAAGTGTTTATGGAACATGACTTTACATTTGTGGGGTTGCCGGTTTGAAGCCTGACTGTGCCTCAGCTAAGCAAAGAGGCCAAATGGAGAATACATTTCTAATAAAAATACCAAATCATAAAGACAAAACACAGGTAAGACTGCTAGAAATAGCTGTCAAAATCCTCTATAGCCAGATGTAACTTCAGTTACAGTTATAATAAAAATAAGAATAAATGTATTTGTCGAAATCATTTTATACAAAGACTTGAGTTGTTTCACATTGCACAGACGCTCTTATCCAGAGCGACTTACAAGATGTGCATTAATACATGGTAGGAACAATCATAGTTTGCGCACGAGATGAGTGCAGTAATACAGCGATAGACATCGTTGTAGGCAGCTGCATACCATACATGTAACACTGGGAAGGAAAAGGTTAGCAATATATATATTTTTTATACAGGCAGACTGTGGGCAAGTGATTGACCAGAGGGACACGGACATCCAGTAGACTGAAATCCCTCCCTATGCTATGGCCAATGTGGCTCCCGGCTACTGCAAAAATATTAATACAAACCCTAGGAATGATTCAGTTGTGGTACATAAATGAGAATGAAGAAAGCACATTACAGAGTGAAAATACATAAAATCTCTAATTGAATGCTATTAAAATGAAAACCCATCATACAAAAATCTCTTTAAGTAGCATCACTCCTCTACTTTGGCTGGCTGAGTGGCTGGATGTAGTGATGGGAGAATGAGGTATCATGACACCAAAACACCAAAATTGGTGGAGCTACAGGTAGCTGTCAATCACTGAACCGATTAAATGGTTTTGCTCTTTACAACAAATCACAATGATTGGTTCTAATATGTGAGTTACTGCTGGTATATGGTAGGCCAACCCATTTTTGGTGTCACTAGCTGGATGTGTCCAGAGGAAGTCACAGCTCCCCCCCTCTCTCTTACTGTCCCAGGGTAATGGGGGTGGACCAGGCCCCTGAGAAGGCTGACTTTGGGGGCGTGTCTGTGCAGAGCCTGCTCTCCCTCTCTCTCACCTCCAAACACAACGGCCTCAGGGTTACCTGCCAAGCCTTCAGCTCCTTACTATCAGAGGGGGTCAACACCTTCTACAGACTCAATGTGCTCTGTGAGTGTGGGTGTGTGAGCATGTGTATGTGTATGTGTGTGTGTGTTTGTGTGGGTGTCTGTCTTTTTTTTTATCAGGGTGTGTGTGTGTGTGTCTGTCCGTGACAGTGTATATGTGGACTTTACTTTGTGTACGTACAGTAAAGGGTGTTCCTGCATTGCTGAAAGTGTGTTTGATTAAGTCCCATTGCACTCTGTTTGTGTAAAGGCCAGTCATAGTAATTTTTTTAGTATGTTTCTGCACGTCTTTTGACATGGATATCATTGTTGGCTTTTTTGTGTGTGGAGCCAAGTGGCCATTTGAATCTACTATGAAGCTTGGTTCTTTTGTTCTATGTAATATATCAGATGTGTTGGCACCATTGAGTAGATTGCATGTTTGTACTGGTACTGTGTTTATTTGATGGTCTAACCCGTGTCTGTATGTGTGTGTGTGTGTGTGTGTGTGTGTGTACATGTTTGTGTTACTGGGCAATTATGTGTGTTTCAGATCCTCCTGAATTTGGCTCAGATCAGCCAAAGCTGATCTATACAGTGGAAGATGACACTGTCCTCCTCCCATTGATAGTATCAGCCAATCCAGATGAGATCTCCTGTGAATGGACCTATCGGGGAGAGACACTGGTCAAAGGTAAGGCGGCCGATCCGACCAATCAATATGCAAACCTCCAGGAAGTGGCAGCGGAGCACTGGGATCGTTGGGCAGACTGAGGCTTTTAATTAAACATACTAAGCTTTGTAGCAGAAAAGCTTGCCAGATGTGATTTTCATTATACCCTAATGTATGCAAGCTAAATGAGGATTGCTGTCTTCTTGAATCGGACACAATGCCTCAGCATTTCCATTTCTGTCAGTGCCATCATTTAAACCTGGTGGAGAACCAAGAACCCTCTGGCTCTCCCCTTATGTGTACCTCCAGCTCTGGGGTTTGTAGCACAAAGCATCTTCAGACATTAAACTCAGTTCCCTTGTTAGTGGTGAAGCTACTGTGGCCAGCAATTAAATCATTCAGAATGTGCTTTTTTGGGGATAGTAATGGGAGCTGTATGCGCATGTGGCAATGTGTCCCGGGACAGAGAGGGATCCGCGGTACCGCTGGAGAGGGGGTCGGCAGCTGGTGATCCGGAACGTGACCCGGCAGGACGCGGGGAACTACACGGCCGTGTGCGTGAACGCCGAGGGGGAGAACAGTGCTGCCGTCGCCCTGGACGTCCAGTGTAAGGCCCGCGCTGGAACCCGCCCGCTCTTCAGCAACGGAGCTCAGCAACGATGGCACCCGGCAACAGTGGCGTTCCCTGGGACCGCGGTTCTCCGTGTTCCAGTTCCACCTCACCAGGCTCCTCAGATCCTGACAACTGAGCAGATTCATAATGCATACAGCCACAAGAGCCAGGTGGTGGAGCAGGGATCTCAAACTCCAGTCGTGGAGGGCTGCAGAGTCTGTTGGATTTTGTGCTTTCCTTTCAATCAACAGCTAGTTTAGGCTTTGGAAACAAGGTGTGGGTATACACTGCCAGTCCATGACTTAAGGATTTTGAGTTTGAGATCCCTTCTGTAGAGGTTTAGCTTAGCCCTGGAGTGCCAGCGATGTTTCTGGTTAAATTGGATTCATTATTAGGCTATATTAATGCAGGTGACCATGTGCTGGAGGTACTGAGCATTTCACCATCCAGGCTCAGTCTTAATAATCGATCAAAATGTGTAATAAAGCTTGGATGGAACAAGACCCAAAACCAGGCACTCAAGGACCAGTTTTGCCTACCCCTGGGGTAGCCCATCCAGTTACACTCAACAAATGGATGTCTTAATTAATGTCCTAAAGTCGATGCCTGACTCCTAACCATGAACGCTCCAGCGTCATTCACCAGCTGTGTCTGGATCGTGCCATTAGATCTGTGTTTAGGAGTCGGGAGGTGCGGCTGGAGAGAAGGCATCTCTAATGACGCGCATAGCATCAGCAGTTACCGAGCTTGTTCCCTTCCATGAAAAAAAAACCCCAGCAGCCTTAAAGCCAGGAGAATAATAATGATAGCCATAAACCATAATGATAACAATCTATTGTTTGCCAGCACACTCACTGTTTTTTTCTGCTCAGCACACCTGTCAATCAGTTTATTTTGAGTGCTTCATCTTTGTCAGGACTGCTGCGACATTGCTTTAAAAATTGCGCTGATAGGGTAGACGTACTTTATAGCCGGAGCGCTGTGTGAAATATCACTCTTAAAGTTATCACAATGATAGCCCTTGTTATCGTTTGAGGCCATTTTGAGGCTGGCGGGACTAGCTCCGTTCATTTACCTTTGAGCGATTTGCATGTTTTTAGCTGTCCTTGTCGTTGCCGTCCTCAGAGTTGTGGGGGCTTAATGGTGCTGTGATTGCAGAATGGCAGGAAGCTCTTTCCCTGCTAACGTTTGCCGATTGACCACGATGGAGCGAGAGCCGTTTTCTGCAGTGCCATAGTGTAATCAGATGTCCTGCATTGTGCGGGGCAGTCCCACATTTTGACTCCTTGTCCCATGTCCCGCAATGACAGGTTTTAAATTAAAATAACAATGGATATGATGCCACCCCATTCAACAATATCATCAACCCTGTGTCAACAAATGTTGTTTCAGATTTCTCCCGGTTTGTTATTTTGATTATTACCACATTTTAAATTAAGTACGAACATTCACGGACATAAAATACGGATACGATCCTCCCCCCCCACCTCACAGCTCAAAAATATCCTCACAGCTCAAAAATATCAATAGCAATAATGTCCCCCAATATATAGCCTAGCTGATTGTTTTTTTTAAATGTTTTGTTGACTATTCCATTCCCCCGCTTTGTTCCATTCACAGTGTCCCATGTTTTAGAATAATGAATCCTTATTCACACTGGCAGCCATATTGGAATGAAAGTCTACGCAACATTATTTTTCTGGCAAGGGTATAATTATGTTCTTCTGACTAAAGGTACAATGCAGTACCCTACAGGGGTACTGCCACAGTGACAAGCATTTGTACTTTCATAGGTAGGCTACAACAACCTTTTTTCTGAGTGTGCACCCATAATTGTGTGTGTGTTTGTTTATTTGGGGCTCTCAGACCCCCCCAGTGTTATGGCGGTGAGGGACCCCGTCTTTGTGGACCTGGGCCTGGTGGCGGATTTGGGGTGCACGGCCGACGCGAACCCCGCGCCCCCCGGCCTTTTCTTCTGGGAGTGGCTGGTGAGCAGTCCGTCCATCCGCCGGGCTTCCCTTTCTTCTCTCTCCTCCCCCCCTCTCTTTTTATTCCCTGCTGTTTATCATTCACCCGCTTAAAGCACAATTGGCCAATATATCAGCCATCTAACAGCCCCCCACCCCACCTCCCCTTTGCTTCTGCATAAATCGAGAAAAATAGGTTTCATTAAAGCGGTGTTACTAAAGCGCACATTTGTCAATGTTGGCATGTGTTATTCTGTTTCCTCTGCGTTTAAGTGCACAGCTCCTGGAGCTGTTTCCCCTTCTCTCGTGACAAAATGAACACCCGCTTCCAGGTCATCTTGCTCTGTGTTGTGTGTCTCTCTCCTAGGGGGAGGACGAGCCCCTCCCGGGGTCGGAGAGAGAGGACGGGGCCGTAGGGTGGCTGACAATCCCCGAGGTCGCCCGCTCCCACAGCGGCCGCTACAGGTGCACAGTGGACAATGGTATAGCACCCCCTGCCAGTGCGGAGGTCCAACTTGTAGTGCGCTGTGAGTTTCTCCTCTATGCTTTCTCACACCACTTATCTGAGCTAGTACAAAGAAACTCAACGTTTGGGCCTTTGCCTTTGCCTTTGAATGAAAAGGAGACTGTCAACACATAAAGCCTGAAGTGGCTGAGCAGGGCTTGTGAGCCTCGAAAGATGGCACCTCTTGCCATCGATGTCAGACTCAGATACCAACAGCGGTCGATCCAACCGTGCCTTTTTGTTGGACCTTTTCTCTTTCTTCAGTTAAGCCCGAGATCCAGAAGGGGGCGCAGTGGAGCAAGGTGGCGAGTCGGGGGGATGGGAGCAGCACGGCAGAGGTGGTGTGTCAGGCTGAGGGAATTCCGAGGGTGGAATTCTCCTGGGAAAAGAACAGCATTCCCATGGACTTCTCCAATCCCAGGTCAGGAGGGAGGACTAACTCTCCCTATTGGCTGCATGCTGTGCAGCATTGCCAAAACATGCAGAGAATTATAACCATAATTACACATTTTAACTCAGTTTAGTGAAATTTATCTTAATGGCAATGGCTTCACTGGCTAACAGACTAATGTGGAGTTTAATGTTAAATACAGACTTTGGCATGCCGGCCGGCATATCATAAATGAGACTGTGAAGAATAACAACAAAGACTAACAATAATGGTTAGAGCTTTAGAGGGAGCCATAATGAGTTCACGAAGGCTGCCAAGCCGTGCGCGATTGTGTCTCTTTCGGTCACGTTTCTGCTGCAGGTACTGGGAGCGGACCGTGAGGGAGGGGTGGGCCCACACCAGCACGGTCACCGTGGTCAACGTGAGCGCAGCGCAGGACTACGCGCTCTTCACCTGCACCGCCAGAAACACACTGGGAGAGGACCTGCTGCATATACAACTACTCAGCACCAGTATGAGGCAGAGTGGGATGGGGAGAGGGAGAGGGTCGTGGGTGATTGGGGAGAGGGTGAGAAGATAGGCCCTAAGAAAAAGGGAAAGAGGGTGACAGAGATACGTTTTAGCTACCTGTACCTGGGAAGGGAGAAAAGAGGGGACAGTGAGACAGGAGCAGTAGAGAAAAAGAGGTTAGAGAGAGGGTGAATTTGAATTTGAAAGAAAGGCGATAGTCAAAGAGAGGCATATGCAGAGAAAGGGAAAAGAGAGGAAGATAGCATGAGAGGGAGAGAGGGCTAGGGGTAGATGGGGGTAGGAAAGCAGAGAGAAAATAAAATAAAAGAACAGAGAGAGAGAGAGAGAGAGAGAGAGAAACAAAGAGAGGAAACCAGGGAGACATTTCATACACAACACATTTGAGAGACATTAAATCTAAAAGGGGGGGCTCTAATCAATTGATGACGTTACTAATGTGGGCTCTTGCTTTCACACAGGCACCGGGCTGCCTTTGGAGGCTGGAAGCAGAGGCTCATTTGGAGTTCGGCCAGAGCTCTACATAGAAAAGAGAACAGCCCCGATTTCCATGACAACGGCGTCTGGAGTTATGCTTTGTTTGCCACATTCGGCTCGTTTAGCCCGTCCGCAGATTAAACTGTACAGAGAGCACAGAAAAGCCGCCTGCACCGAGGCGGCCAGCGTTGCCTCACGCTGCCGCACTTAAATAAATAAATTAATGAATAAACCACCGCAACGGTTAGCTTGAAACCCTCCATTTCTCCCCGGGTTCTAAATACAAGCTGACCCGTGACAGCGTGGACTGTTGATTTTTTTGCATTTATTTTGAGCACCCTCAGCAGAAAATCATTTTAAAAAAGAATGCCTAATAATAAAAAACTGAAAATAGCTGCCACGGAAAAGCGGCCTAACGCAGAGCAGCCTGAATCGGAGGGAAGTGGGAGAAAAGAGTGGCCGAAGATCGAGGGGACCCTATGCATCTTTCCCTCCTCACTGAGAGCGCGTCTCTCCTCTTCCTCACGTCTGTCGCGCCTGGCGCCATTTGGCGGATAACTACGCTGTAAAAACGCTTCTCCACGCTCTGCCCCCGTTGCGTTGCCCTCTGGCTGTGAAATTAGTACCCCTCTGCCATCTCTGAGCGCTACTCCCAGCATGCCCTGCGGCCCCTGGCAGACACGTTTAGTGTTTACCATAAAAACCATGAAATACAATCCAATATTCTGTCTGTTTTTTTCACCACTGCGAATATTCATAATTAATCTGACGCAGTAATAATAAATTATATATGCTCCTTATCATCAGAGGGCTGGGGGGAAAATGCACTTTCCCTTCGCCACCATTTCTGTTTGGATTTAAAGGTGCAGTAACAATGCAATGGGAATTAAACTAATCCTAAACCTTCCGCAAAGTGCTCTCTCCATTTTACCTTTATCTTTATCAGGGCTGCTGGTGGTGGCGGGGTGGTGGGGTTGGGGTTCGGCTGGATTTTTGGAATAATCCAGTACGGGGGATCAGCATCTCCCGTAGGGTTTGTTGGAAATTAAAGATATTATATAGTGTGTGCATATATTCCAATTAAGTGAATGCATGTTAAGATTCACCCATTATATTATTTTTACTCATATTCTTATGAATAAAAACGTATTGTTTAATTAATATAAGAGAAATAAAGCACAGAGACTTTAAACCACCCTGAATGATGTAACCCTGCATCTTTACCCTTCATTTAGTATAATTATCTCACCAGTTATATAAAGGGAGCCTTATTGTCTAGAATTTGCCATGCTACAGCAATTATGAACAGATGGTCAATGGTTATATTATGAAGGGTCTCGATAGAGCGAATCCTGTTTGTCTCTGTGTCATCTGTGTCGGCCGTTTAATAAAATCTTGATCCGGATGCAAGTCTGTCTTATGTACACTATCATCAGAATCATTGTGATAATTAAAGAACCCGACAGGTTCAACCCCACAACCTCCTGGTAATGAGTGCACATCAATGCAGCTACCCCCCTAACTGTTGCACCATGCCGGGGATCTCACCCTCCCTCTCACACGTCTTCTCTCTTGCTCTCCCTCTCACCCTTCCTCTCTCTCACTATCTATACAATAGCACATGGTCAAAGCCAAGTGTTAGACTGGAGTTTTAGAATGATAGTTAAGGCTAGGCTCATATAACGGAGTTAATGTAGTACAAATTCATGGGATGATTGGTGCATTGACCCTAAAGATTGTCTAAAGGAAAAGGACCTCATTCTTATATGTATTTATTTCTCTTAAAAGGTTTTGTGTTTGCTTCTGTTTGTTGTGTCTTTTTGGTTAAAAGAACAAATAATGGTTTGTTAAAGCTCTCTCTCTCTCTTTCACTTAACTCCTATATTTTTGCCCCATAGTTTTTCTGTGAAATAACAGCTGATGCGCTGTGTGTGGTGTATGTCCAGTTTTTGACACCATAAGTGGGTTTAATAAATGTGTATTAAAGGTTTCACTGTGTCTCTCGCTCTCTGTGTGTCTCTCTCCCCATCTTTCTCTCTCTCTCTCGCTCTCAATGTCTCTCTCTCCCCGTCTCTATCTCTCTCTCCCCCCCATCTCTCTCTGTTTCTCTCTCTCTGTCTCTTTCTCCCCGTCTCTCTCTCTCTCTCAGATCACCCGGACCCTCCCTCAGGCCTGCAGCCGATCGGGGTCACCCACAGCACGGTCACTCTACAGTGGACCGCAGGGTTCGATGGAGGCCTGGAGCAGAAGTTCCGAGTCAGGTGAGGGGGGGGGTCAGAGGGCGACGTTAGGCCCTGCAGATCAGGTCAAGACTTCAACAAATAATGATCTCCTCAGGAACTTGCCACATAGGAAAGGCGAGGAGGTGTTATTCTTTTCTATTCTATTCACACACTGGGACTTTCATCTGTCAAACACGATTTTGGTGTTGCTCTTGGCAGATATCGCTGGGCGGACTCTTCCAGCTCTCTGTATGTGGACGTCTTCCCGCCCAGAGACACCACCTTTACGGTCAGAGGCCTCTCCCCTGGCATCACCTACAACCTATCCGTCAACGCCATCAACGCCATGGGAGAGAGCGAGTACGCCGACAACAATGCAGTACTCACGGTCACCACCAGGGGTCAGTGTGTAGCAGAATTCACCTTTTCTCCCCCTAACTACACAATATATAGTTCACCAACCAGGGAAAGAGTTAATCAACCCTAAATGATGAATAGATTATATAAATGTCAGGCATTAAACATTTAAAGCATTTTTAATGAAGCAAGCTGAAGTAAAAATTCGAACAGAGATGAAGGAGTCTTTTTTCTGAAACTGGTGTTGTGTTATCTGTCCCCAGACTCTCAATTGGGGCAGGGTGCCTGCTCATTATCCAAACCCAAACAACTAATGGCTTCAGTAAACACTGCTTCATTGAATATATGACTTTGCCCATGGCTGGACTACACTGACAGCTCTGCCCCCCCTCCTCTGTCCCCTGTCCATCAAAAGAGTTGGAGCCATCTGAAGAGGACCTGCCCACAGGAGACAATCAAGACACCTCAGGTATAAGCAGCCAAGTTCTGGAAACTTCTGTAGGCGCTGTAAAGCAAGGCCTTTTTTGCGCCAACCTCAATTAGCAAAGCCACCGCGATATTGTTTTTAAAGTACCATATGTTTGCACGCTTGAGTAATTATGATAACGGCATCTGGTGAAGAATTTAGTATTTCAACGCACTTTTAATCATGTTGTTATTCATAGACTGGGGAATATAACAAAATAAGTTGCATCCCCGCTGCATTTCTTGTTGTAGTTGTGTTAGCCATCCTTATGCTTCCCTCATATCTCCCGATGTCTTTGAGGTATACCTGACTAATATCTGAGTCTTAGACCCATATTCATAAAGTGTCTAAGAGTATGTGTGCCGATCTAGGATCAGGTTTCCCCTGTCCATATTATTAAATTAGCAATTATGAACAAGGCAAAACTGATCCTTAATACACTCTTACTTTGAGACAATGCTTTCTGATAGTGAGGTGTCATGAACCCCATAATGGGTGGAGCTACAATGACCTGGCAGTCATTGACTTGTTTGAATCAATCGAAAGCTTTTTCCACTCCACAGCAATACACAGTGATTGGTTCAAATCAGTGAGTGACTGATAGCATGTGTTGCACCGCCAAGTTTTGGTTTAATTTAATCACTCATTCTTCCATCGATAACGAATACGGGGCGCCAATCTTGGTCCATTTGGTATCCCAGAGTCCTCAAGCACACCTCTGTCTCTCTTGGTGATGCTGCCCGTGGTGGGCGGAGCCTTGCTGGTCCTCAACGTGCTGGGGTGCATTCTGGGACTGAGGTGGAGGAAGGGACGGAGCCTGACAGGTACTGCTTAGGTGCTAGCCCTGATGTGTCACCTCTTGGTGCCATGTTAGGTTTCCTTTCTGCCTCCCATCGCCATCCTCTGATCTCTCCCCATTCCTCTTTCTCCTTCCCATATCTCCATCTGCATCTCCCTCCCTCCCTCCTTCCGCCACTGTCACTTATCCCTTCCGTCTCTCCTCTTATCTCCCTCCATCTAGTTTGTCTTCCCTCTCTCCATCTGTCTCTCCCGCTCTGTTCCATTTTCTCTCAACTTGTCATGTCTTCCTCCAATCTACTTGCTTCTCATCTCCCAGCTTTTATTTTTTGTGCACCTTTCTATCCACATATCATCCCTGCCTTCTTATCTCCTCCCTCTACCTTTTTTCTTTCTCTTTTGTCCCCATTTTGTTCTTAGCCCCCCCTTCATGTTAATCCCCTTCTCTTCCCCCTCTTTTCTCCTTCCCAGAGGGAACAAGTGGTAGCTTGGAAGAGAAAAAGAGTGATGGAGAGAGGTGAGTCATTCTAATCTGCCTTCTGAGGCAGTCTCTGTAGGTAAACACAGACTGAGAAATGTATGCACATTAAACATCTCAACACCACTTTCACATAGTGACAAACGCATGGCCAAAACAGCAGGGCCAGCAGCGCTACAGTGGCTCATTGGGTATAAAAGAGACCAAGTGGCTTGTTAGATGGCTGTCTATCAGGATGCAGTCAGTAACCTTTGGTGACATTTTAGATACATGGTTGCAGCTGTGTTTGTGATAGCAGCATGCTTTAGCAGAAAGGAAGAGAAAGTCAGACACATTTTATCACAATAAGTGAGTTTTACTGCTGTGTTATATAATAGAGAAGGGCCAGTGTAATTCTCCCTGAAGGACGGGTGGCGGTAAAAATCGTTGGGGGATGATGATGATGCTGTTGTCTGGGTCTGTGCAGCAGGTCCACGGTGACTCGCCTGAACCGGTACGAGGGAGGGGACCTAATCAACACAGCCGCTCGGCATACCCTGCTGGTGGACAGCGGCTCGGAGTCTGAGAGCAACATCTACGAGAGCTATGGAGAGGTGAGAGTGGGGGAGTGTGTGGCCAGGGCCAATATGGTAACAGGATGTGGATGGGGCGTGGCTGGGATGTGAGTGGGGTGGTGGGGCCAGGCATGATTGGGTTGGGATGTGGGTGGGGCTGGGATGTGAGTGGGAATGGTATGTGGGTGGGGCCTGGGTGGGGGTGGGGCTGGGATGTGGGTGGGGCCAGGTTGGGCATGGGTGGGGCCATTATTGGGGTGAGGCTAGGGCATGGGTGGGGCTGGGGTATGGGTGCGGTCATGATTGGAGGTGGGGGGCAGAGTGGGGGTGTGGTCAGGTAATGCTGACATGGCGAGGGAAGGGAAAGATACACCATGTGTGTCTCATGGTGGGCTCATCTGTATCTCTCATATGATCTCCAAGGACAGCAGACACTACTACTACCCCACTGGCAATTTCTACCCCACCCTGTACCCCCACCCAGAGGGACTGGAGGGCCCAGGTACCTTTACATTTTAAATTTAGTCATTTAGCAGACGCTCTTATCCAGAGAGACTTACAAAAGTGCATACAAAAGAGGTCAGGCAACAAACAGCAATGATTCTGAGACATTAGTTACACAGCCGATAATATATGTCATCACGCAACCTGCCACATATTGTTAAGTGCCCATAGTAGGTGCAAGGGGGGGTTTGAGGGAATAGTGTTTAGTTGCATAAATAATTTCAGCTCAGAGTTTGAGGGAACAATTAGTTTGTTGAGCCAAGGTGCAGTTTGAACATGTGGGTTTGAACAGAGGTGAGGAGAACAGAAAGAAACCCCATTCTAAATAATCTAATAATCAGTGTGATAAAATGGCCAACATCAGTCAACTGAACTGGTCCCCATGGGTGTGTCTTTAAGATGGGGGATACGACATAGGCCCAGGAGCTCATATCTATGAGGAGGTGATGGACTGGGGGTTGTATGAAGATTTTGGGGGGTTACCTGTCCCACCCCGAGCTGGCCTGCATTACCCCAGCCAGACAGAGCTGCACGCGCACGTACCCTGGGAACGACAAGAAGCCAACCAGCAGGTCAGTGAAAACCGTGGATTCCTTTTACGTGGATTAAAATTGCATTTTTATCTCTTCCTGTACTCTACTTTATAAGGCAGTCCATTTGCATGGTTACCGAGGCCTCATTGAAGATAATGTCGTTGCTGTCTGGCAGACTGACACCACCCCAATTTCCACAGGGAGCCTATCAGAGAAGAACATGGGCAGACGCCGATCTGGACCCACCAATCAGGGTTTATGACACCGTGACCGAGCTCCACCTTCCCAGGAGACACTCCGACCTGCCCTTTGAGCTGAGGGGAGAGTTAGTCTGAGAGTGTCCATGTCACTTCCCCCTCGAATGAGTTCTGACTTCAGATGCCTCAACTCTGCAGGATGCAGACACTGTACTCTCAATCTCAATCCGTCTTTCAGAGACCTAATGGAAAATCAATAAAGATTTGTTTTTGTTTCCAGTGGCTTCACTCTATAATCTAATGTGATTGTTTTGTCTTTGTGATATAATTCAGAGCAGCAGTTTGGTTGAGCCAACGCTGAGAACATCAATTGGTTTCTACTGTACAAACATCAATGATTCATACACTGCATACTGTTACTGATATTGTTCAGTGCTTTCGTGTCCTTGTATTTATGCAGTATTTACTACAAGAATGTGAAGTATGTACATCCTTTAAAGATTTAAAAGATGATATTTTATCTAGCGTGCTGTTATTATAATACTATTCTATTATTCAGCGGTAAAATAATCTTGAATATAGCAGCCGACTAGACGGAGAACAAACACTCTCGAGTAAGTTCTCTGTGTGAAATCATCTGCAGGATTTGGGGGTGGTTTGTCCCTCTCCTCCTGTCCTACCCCCTGTGGAAGAGCGGGGATGAAGGAGTGAATGACCTCCAGATCCTCAATTCCTCCTTGCACAGAACCTGCAATAAACAACCTCTTTCATTTCATTAAATCTCTGCCAGTGTGTACGGCCAGAAAGTGCATCATGCACACACCCTCTCACAAAAACCCCCACATGCATGTACACACACACCCTCTCAGACAAACCCTCACATACACACCCTCTGACACATGCACGCACACACACACACACTCACACAAACACTACTCACATACATAGTCACTCAAACAAAACTCTAACATGCATACACACACACACACACACACAAACACTAACACGTACACAAGCATCCAGCCAAACACACATACACAAATGCTCAGACAAACACACACACACACACACACATACAGATTGTGGCTCTCATCTGCAGATGTGTCAGTCAGGCTGCAGTCACGGTCACACCTACACTTGTGTTCACACTCACGAAGGCATGAAGTAAACCCACCTCTCCACCCACATTGAACCCCACCTCTGGAGAAAGAGCCATCCTTTTAAACAAGTCTCTGGTGAAACAAATGGTGACTGAATTTTGGATTAGACCAAGCACCCCCTTCCACTCCTACCCCATGCAATCATGTCAGGAGTCTGGAGCCCTTGTGGGTGGCACTGCAAGCCAGGGGTGATTTTAATAAAGCCGCAAGTATTTAGTACTAATTGACCGTGTCGTTATATGTTGAAGTTATAACTGTCGCCAGGAAGGTTTTTAATCCTCTGTTTGCTTTTGGGTTTAGCTTTCATTTCCAACATCCAGTGGAATTTTGGGAAGATCCCAAAGTGATTAGTCACACCCGGTGGGCTTGACAGGGAGTCATAATTTGACTCGGCAACAGCGACTGGGAAGGAAAATGGCAGTGTCAGTGAGGTTTCGAAAATAAAACGGACAGCGGCGAATCACGGAGGACGTTAAGCAGAAGTCTGGGACATGACAGGGAACATACTGACCAACTGATTTTGCTTCCTCTTCCTCTGCTGCGTAACCTTTCTCCTTCAGTCACATGATCACATACATATCCACATATATGTATGTTGGTGTTCTAATTTTGGATAAGTTAGCCATAGGATTAGGACAGTTTACTATACAATGAAAACAAAACCAGAGCCAACATATTACAAGTTGGTACGATAGAATACGGCCCGTGATTGTATTTATTGTACATTCTACATAAAAACATTTTCATCCTAGTGGTTATTTAACACACTAGCACATGGAAGCATGTCTACTTTGTAATATCATATATTATGGATATATATATACATTCTGGGCTGCACTAGGAAATAAAATGGCAGCCATTTTCATCCATTTCCCAGCATGCCACAGTTAACCAAGTCAGGTAATGGAGATAGAGAACAGCTGAAAGCCATTTCAAAGGCCTATTTAAAGGGCATTGTTCTAGGAAGGAGTCATGTCTAGTAAATACCTTTGTAATATTTACAAAGAGTATTTTTGGAGAGAGTTTTTGAAAGAGTGTTGGGGATATTTTTTTGTTGGATTGGATTACTGGAAATTGGATTACTGGACAAACGGAACTTGGATGGATATTGGGACAGTTGTGGACTTTGTGTTTGTATTCAAAAGACCCCACCCTTTTTGTGTTCGTCATAACTATATTACCTCCTCAGTGTTTTTACTCAAAAGTGAGTGTCACCTTTATATACAGTTGTGACCTTAGTCTACAAAAAGCCTGAAATTAAAACATTAAATCAGACTTTTTCCACCTTTATTTACACATTTTACTCTACCAAGTGATTTTTTTTTCTGAACATTAATTCAAAATACAAAACAAGAATAACTTGGATTGATAAGTCTACACCATGCTGAGTTAGTACTTGGTAGAAGCACCCTTTCCTTGAATTACAGCCATGACTCTGTTTGGATATGTGTCTACCAGCTTTGCACATCTAGATTGGGCAACCGTTGCCCGTTCTTCCTTCCTGTTCAAGGTCAGTCAGATTGCGTGGGGACCATTGATGGACTGCACTCTTCAAGTAATTCCACAGGTTTTCAATAGGATTTAGGTCAGGGCTCTGACTAGGCCACTCAGTGACATTCACCTTTTCGTTTTTTAGTCACTTCACTGTTGCTTTAGCTGTGTGCTTTGGGTTGTTGTCATGCTGAAATAATTTTCAGGCAGCAGGTTTTCCTCAATAATTTTTCTGTATTTTGCTCCATCCATTTCCCCTTCTATCCTGACAAGTGCCCCAGTCCCTGCTGATGAGAAACACCCCCATAACAGAATGCTGCCACCACCATGTGTTACAGTAGAGATGGTGTTCTTTGGGTGATATGTTGCATTGAGTTTTCGCCAAAAGTAACGTTTTGAATTAAATCTTGGGTTTTGCCATATGGCTTCAGAATCTTCAGTGTTTTTTTCCATCCTCAAATGGGACTGAATGTGGACTTTTTTGAGAAGTGGCTTCTTCTTGCCACCCTACCATATAGACCAGAATTTGTGGAGAGCTTTTTGTATTGTTGACATATGCACACATTGGCCAGTCTTTGCCATAAAGTGCTCCTTCATAGTTGCCATTGGCCTCTCTGATCAGTCTCCTATTTGCTTGGATATCCAGTTTGGACGGACGGCCTGATCTAGGCAAGGTCCTGGTGGTGCTGTCATGCCAATATGTGTCCGCCTGAAAAGAGTGTGTCCAGATGACGTCATTGGAATTTTGGACTGTAGTTGCTATGCCAACATGACGAGCTCGCATTCCTGAGAAACGCAAAACCCAAAGAATGTGTCTGGGGTGTCCGGGTGATGTCATTTAGCTACAAATAAGCTGTACAGCTAAGTTAGCTGCCTTGCTACGAACATAATATATTAATTATATTATAATTATATAGCCAGCTAGCTACGAAGATAATAATATGCATTGTCTGTTCAGCTGTACAGTTAAGTTAGCTGGCTAGCTACGAATATAATATATGGAAGTCATTACATTACAGCTAGGTGGCTAGCTACGGATAACCATTGCTTGCTCAGCTGTAAAACTAGCTAGCTGGCTAGCTACGAATATAATATATGAATTATATAGCCAGCTAGCTACGAAGATAATAATATGCATTGTCTGTTCAGACACAATATAAGCACAGTAGCCTATAAAAAGGAAATTATAAAGGTTATCTGATGTAGTGATCTGTCTCCGATGACACGATTTTTTTCATTTCACTAGCAAGTCCATTTTATATTCTAGCCTAACTCTCTGAACAGACAATGCATATTATTATCTTCGTAGCGATCCATATATTATATTCGGCAGCTAGATTTATTCGTAGCTAAATGACATCACCCGGACACCCCGGACACATTCTTCTGGGTTTTGTCAAGTGTTGTCATGTTGGCATAGCAACTAGTCCAAAATTCCAATGACGTCATTTCTTTTCAGGCGGATATTGGCATGACATCATTCTTCTTGACTGTGCTCATATATTTAAGACCTTTGAAATACCCATTTGCCTATCCACAACTTTATCCCAGAGTTCTTTTGATTTGTTGCTCATGGTGGTTTCTTTACTCTGAAATGCACTACCCAGCAGTGGAAAATGATTTAATTCCAATCAGAATCACTGCAACTGAACAGGTGGAGGCCAATTAGCTTGCTGTATGATCCGAATGATTGGTTACTCCTATTTTTTATTTTTTTATTAATGTTAAGAAAGTTTGTTTTGAATGTGTAAAATGTGTAAATAAAGGTGGAAAAAGTTAGATTTAATATGTTTTAATTTCAGGCTGATGACTGTGTATATATATATATATATATATATATGTACATACACACACACATGTCACTGCCAAAATAAAGGAAACACCAACATAAAGTGTCTTACAGTATTAGGAAGTTTGGTCACCACAAGCTGCAGAGTTTCAGAGTGCCTTGGCATAGATTATACAAGTGTATAGAACTCCATTGGATGCAACATCATTCTTCCATGAGTGAAAATGCCATTTCTGGCACTGCTCAAGAATCTCCTGTGGATGATGACTGAGAGGGCCACGGCATATTATTTACATTGCTTTCATGCTCATCAAACCATTCAGTGACCACTCGTGCCCTGTGGATGGGGCATTGTCATCCTGGTAGAAACTACTCCCATCAGGATAAAAATGTTTCACCATAGGATGAAGGTGACTTATTATACCTGCAGGTCCTAAAAATGTGTTGTTTATGAAAAATGGAAATATAAACAAAATATTATTAAAAGGGGACAATATATTTTCCATTTTGCTTAGGACCACCTGTGACTTCTTTATGGACCTTCGGGGGTGCAAAGATTCCTGTTTGGGAAACCCTGGTATATGGTGCTATTATATGGGGTCCCATCAAGTATATGCTGTAGAACAGGTCAGTAGTAGAGTGATGCCAAAAGTTTGCACATGAGGTTTGAGATTGCTAACATCCTCATAGGCTTCGCATTGCCATATTAATAATTAGTTTATGTATGGAGTAAGGCGATCAAAACCTGATTTTGTTTTAGCAGTATGCTTTGTGCATCGTATTATGACCCTTCTAGCACCATCCAAAGGTAATTTGAGTCTTAGTGCACCATTTTTAAAGGTTATGTACTGGAGCCAACCATTTAACTTAAATTCAAGCAGATCAGCCTTTTTCTGTAAGCAGTACGGACAGCACCACACCATGTGACTGAACCGATTGTAATTCCCATACTGTACAAAAGAGATTTGACATTATAAGCCTATTTGCAAGCTGTGAAGGTTATTCAAGTGACAGATCAAAAGCAATGCCTTCCAGGCATATGTAGTCTTATAGATCATTGTTAGGCGCTTTGTGTACATTAGAATGACATAAGGTGATGCTGCTCTATGGATCATTGTCAGAGACTACATCTAAGCTCTGTGAACGTTATGCCTTCTCTTATGGTCATTTTAAGCACTGTGACAGATCTGATCAAGACAGATATAAGCTGTGTTACTTTTCACTGCCAATGTCCTTGGTCTTACTGCTCACACGACATGCACAATATGCAACTTCCCATGATGCCCTTTGAGGTCAATCTGTATGAGTGTCTACCATATAATAAATTAATATATATGCATAAACATACAGTACTGTGCAAAAGTCTTAGGCCACCTGAGAAAATTATGTTTAAAGCTATTTATCTGGGCAGTAAGTGTTTATTTGCTTGGGAAAACACTATATAAGATCATAATAAATACAAATAAACATTAATACAATAAAAAGTATCAAGAATCTATTTTGTTTTCCAAAAGGTTATTGATATCTTGTGAGATGGCTAGAAGGTTTGGTTCCCAAGCCTCTCCTCAAGGCACTCCATCCATTCCATGTATTTTGTTTAGTTTGACAGACAAAATCATAGTTTTGCGTCAACAAGGCAATTCTCAGTGAGCAATAGCTCGCTTAACCGCATTTTCAAGATGTGGTGTTCAAGCTGTCATAAAGACATTTTAAGAAACTGGACAAGTTGAAGACAGAAAGTGCAGTGGAAGACTCAAAAAGCTGTCTGCATCTGATGAACTGTACTTAAAGGTCA
Source organism: Aldrovandia affinis (assembly GCA_029706075.1). Lineage (NCBI taxonomy): Eukaryota > Metazoa > Chordata > Actinopteri > Notacanthiformes > Halosauridae > Aldrovandia > Aldrovandia affinis. The sequence goes on along the minus strand of JAINUG010000306.1, from coordinate 273,098 downwards.
CTTCTGTGAGGGACAGAAGGAAATCCAATGAAGTGCTTGCTCAGCATCTGGCAGAGTCATCTGACAGCAAAATACATGCTTTGACTATAAGAAGAAGCCTTACAAGAAATGGTCTTGTAGGAGGTGTTGCAGCTAAGAAACCATTCTTGCAGAAAAGCAACAAGCAGAAGAGATTGCAATACGCAAAAAGACCATAAAGCATGGAGCGACAACCACTGGCAGAAATTCTTATGGAGCAATGAGTCCAAATTGGACATGTTTGGTTTACAAAGACGCTGGTATGTCAGAAGAAGAGTTGGACAGAAGTACATTGATCCCTGTCTGCAGCCTTCTGTGAAGCACAGTGGTGGCTCTGTAATGGTGCATTCCAGGGGATCCCCTACACCCAACACCCAATCTGGTCAAAATCAGTGGAATTATGAATGCTGAGAAATATAAACAAATCTTGATTTATCATGCTGTACCTTACGGAAAACGACTGATTGAAAAACGATATCTTTCTGCATGATAACGACCCTAAACACACTGAAGACACGATTAAGACCTACTTGTAGCGGAAGTGTGCAGATGGAACACTCACAATATTAGATTGGCCACCTCAGAGCCCCCACCTCAACATAATTGAATCTGTCTGGGATCAATTGGATAGGGAAAAGAACAAAAATTAGCCAAATCAAAGAAGAGTTATGGCAAATCCTGCAAGAAGCTTGTAAGAATTTACCACAGGACTATTTGAAAAAAATACACAAAAGTCTACACATAGCAAATTGCTGCAGTTTTGCATTCTAAGGGAGGCCACACAAAATACTGACTTGTTTTAAAAACATAATACGTTTTTGTTTCATTGTATTAATGTTTGTTTGTGTTTACTTCAATGTTATATAATCTTTTTTAGACCAAATAAACACTTACTGTTCAGATAAATGGCTTTAACTTGAATTGAGTGGCCTAAGACTTTTGCACAGTACTGTATGTTTGCAAGATGAAAAACATCATGTGATCCAACCAGCAACCAGTTGTATTTCTCATTTTGTATGTCACCAGTCTGGAGATATTGCTCTCACACACATTTATGTTTATTCACTTTATGCAATCTGCAATTTCCCACAGCCTTATTTGAGCAAGCCTATTTTAATTCACAAATTCACAATTCAGAAAGCTGACATATATAGTCTGATGAATCAAGGAATTTCAAGGAGGCAAAGAGTTCATTTGTTGCCAGATATAATATATATACGTATATATATATATTGTGGCAGCCGAAGGGGCTGACCAAGGAAATGGCTACCTGGCCTCCAACACATGGGAGCCAGAAAACACTACATTTCCCAGCAGGCCGTAGTCCAACACCTGAAGGAAGTCAAGCCATTGGGACTAACGACCAGCTGAAGGCCATTTGGAGGCCTATTTAAAGGACTCGTTCCTGTTACACTGTGAAGAAGTAGGGTGGTGTGTTGAATGTGTAGAGAGAGAACCGTGAAGTCTGTTGACTAGCTGGGATTTGGAGAGAGAGTAGAAAAAGTGAGTTGGATTGTTTGTGTTGACCTGGATTGTGTGAGGACCCCCTTTGGATATTGACTATGGACCTGGATTGCGTAACGGAACTGGACTTTGACACTGGATTTTGGATAACGACGACGAGTAGGATTTTGGACTTTATGTCTGTTGGATTCCCTGAATACCCGGCCCTTTGTTGTGTGTTTTTGTCAAGAGTATTGTTTAATAAATTATTGTTTTGTTTATATATTGCCTCCTCCGGGTTATTTACCCTGCCTACGCCCTCTGCAAAGGTCCGTGAGTGTCTCCTAACCCCTAGGGACACCACAATATATATAGGTATACACTGTATGTGTGTGTGTGTCTGTGTATGTTACATAATATGTGAATATACATTAAATATGCAGTTTGGCTGCCACGACATATGACCTGGCGAATTCCCAATTCAGATATGTAATTGATGTTGCATAATTAATCTCTGGTTACATACTAACATAATTACGTTATAACAACATTTTAAAGGTTATATATGGCAGAAAAGGTAAAATGGGTATCGGCATATTTACTACTGTATCAAGACATGGAAGGTGGTTGCCAAAGCATGAGGTTGTGGTAACAAAAAGTTTTAATGCACATATTTTTAATCTATGGAATATGAGCAAAAAGTTTGCCAAAATTGAAAAAAAGGAAATTCTGCCAAGAGCTATGCTTGTGTTGTGACAGCTCTCTGTCCCTTCCGCCGGTTCGTTCTCCTTTTTCTGTTTCTGCAGTGTGGCAAAGTAGTCCACTCCCACCTACCTAATTGTGGCTGATTGGGGACAGCTGGTGTCAGTGCCATATAAGAAGTGCTGCTTCCCCAGTTCCTCGCTTCTCCTCGCTTGTGTGAACAGTGTGGAAAGCCACATATTTAATGTTTATTGTGCAACCAACACCGAATAAATGTGTTATCCCTCCAACCTTGACTCGTCTTCCTAGTATCATGTTTCAGCCATGAGCCGGTCGTAACAGTGCGCAAAGAATAAACAGGGTGTCCAAACTTTGGTTGTCAATAGATTGGAGCAACGTGTGGGGCACAGCCTCGAAACTGAAATTGTTTTCTGTGTGCATTCAGGACATCATTAATAGTTTATGAACCGATTATTTCAAAGTCCTACCATTAATTTTGTCCATGGGTTGTATGTCAAATATTCCTAAAATTAATTGCTATGTGCCACAGCGATTCTAACCTGTGATCTACGATGATAACAAAAATATTGTACGCACATGCATGGACTATGACGAATAAATGCCAACTTTCATACAAATTGAACAATATTGTCAAGAGGTATGCATGACAGAAAAACAGGAAGAAAACCCCCCACAACGGTTGGATGACGTTATGGGTTGTAGCCTCCAAATGTATTTTCACCATGTATTTATGACATGAAACGTACTGCATGTACACTTGATTTTAACATATCCCCTTCATGGGGTTCATAAGCAATGTGTTAAGTGTTAAATGTTAAGTGTGTCTAAAAACTTGCAACAAACTGGCAGCTATATTGGGCGTGGCCTCAGAGCCTCTGGCTCCAAAATTTCAACACTGTATGATCATCCCCCCATTTTCCTGCCAAGTTTCATCCAAATCCATTAAAGGTCCCACACAGTCATTGCATTTCAAATGAAAATGACCTTAGAGTGTGTCCTTAATACTTTTTTCCTGATTAAAATGCTCAGAATAGGATATATATGCCTTATCTCTCACCTCTGATTATGAACAAGGCTGTAAGGTAGGCTGAGTGGGCGAGGAGCTAATATTCACAAGTTCACCTTATTTTATATTAACCTACAGTCAGCAATAAGTCCTATGTTCTTGAAATAGAAGTCATGACAGTGTGCCGAACCTTCATAAATTGCAAGTATGTCTTTCGCTCCTCTTCTTTTTTTGGTAAAATGTAAAAAAGGACACATTAGTTTTTTTACTTCCAGGCACGACAGTGAGGTTTCACCATGTTAGTTAACACCTATTCCTGTCTGTCACAATTGAATTTTTATGGATAGCTACGATCGCTGGCTAGGTAATCCCGCCTCCTCTAAGAAGTGATGATGCTTACAAGCGGTGATGTTTGGTAAGCTGATATTGATGTATTAAAATGAGCTGGGTTTTCTGATGTCACAAATACTCCCATGTCAGCTAATAGGACTGGAACACCAAAATTATTATTAAGGAGGAGCCTGACCCAGCTTTATCGGTGTACCCACCATGGTCAGTTTTCAAGCTTTCAACATACCACTTTAATCTGGTTTCACCCAAACAACATCCTATTTGATGAAAAATGTTACTTAGACTGTTCAGGCCTTTATGAACAATAGGCTTCACTCTGCTTTCAGTATGGATCAGCCTATTAAGACCAGTTATGCGATGTCACAATGGCCGTGAGGTAATCTCACTGAAAGGTGAACAAAAGAAATACAGACTAAGGCAGAGAGATGCCTTGCTGGTCTGAGTCTGGTGAAGCCATGGTGCTGTTCAGAGGTGAAGTTGGCTAAAAAATAAAGAACGTGACAGAAGACAGGCCGTTCAGGCCTCCCCCGCTCTTTTTGTGAAGACTGCAGCCTCTGTTCCACTCCCTGAATATCTGTCATTGTCCATTGTGACAAGCCAGGCCCAGTCTTTCTGAGTTCTGAAATGTTAGCGTCTCGAACACACACAGCTTCAGATGCAATAATTTCCTTCCTTTTTTTCATAAACCTTCTGTGCTTAACTATGACGTGCTAACATGTGTGGGGGCTGCAACCTGACAGTTAACTCACCACAACTTTTTGGGGAAGTTACCAAACAGGATGCTGTTTAAATTGACACGAGTATAATGTAACTTGTCACAATGTTAGGACTATGATATTTTGTACTGTATGAACGATCATTTATTTTCTTTTTCAAAATAGAACTGGAGAATAAAGTGTCAACAAATAATGAACTTCTAATCTATGACATTTGCATACTTATTTGTAATATATGTCACATTTCAAAATGTCTAATTAATCATTGATTCTGGGTTTTTTTCAGTTTCATGTTCTAACCCACGGTGTGATGGAGGGACAGGCAGGCAGGGGGGAGGGGGTAAGACAGGGCAGAGACCCACGTGTTAGCAGAGCTTTAGCAACACGGGGATGATGAGGAAGTGAACAGAGGGTGGGGATGAATAACCGTTGTTCAGCAGAGCCTTTGAATAACAGACAGAGGCAGGTCGCGAGGATTGTGCTGTGAGAGGTGACCCGGAGCAGGTGTAGAATCGGGAACAAACGCTAAGGTAAGCGGGGCTCAGGAAAGCATTCAATTACACCGGAGCATGGTGCAGAGTTTTTGCAGCTTCGAGGGGAAAAAGTTGGAGGAAAATGTGGATATCACGTGGGCGAGAGTCATGAAAACGCCCTACCGGCAATCTGACATCCCTCAATTTAATTCAGTATCTTTGGCTCAAATTTGTTGACTGGTAGTGATCTAAATCACTATAGCCAAGCCTTCAGGAATTAATTGGTGCTTAAATCCTTTAGCTTTCTTAACAAATTTATTGAACTGTTGTTTGTCTAAAATGTAATTTTTGTTCCAAGCATGCATGGTTTTAAACGTGGCTTCTGTATAACCAGCTAGCAAGGACATATATTATAAGTACATTGTAGTGCCATTCACAAGCAGATAAAAGAAAATATATTACTGTAGCTAAGCAGCTAGCTCAGATTACAACTCTCCAGACTCACTTTTCCTCAAGCCGGTGATGGATCGACAGCTGTGCCAACGGCGATGGCGGACTGCGAGTAGGCCACTGTATGCTAGCTAACTAGTAACGTCGGCAGTTAGTTAACTTGTGCCTTTCCCGTCCTCTGCACTGCCCCAGATATGATAGAAAACCATCACTGTGTGAAGTAGCACTACCTAAATGCTGGTAAAGTTTTTAAATAGCCAGTAGACGTTACAGACTACCATGCAGGGATTGAAGATATCTACCTTCTGTGCATGCAGCTTGGATCCATGAAGAGTCAAGCGGTCTGTGTCGCTCAATAGGTAGAGCATGGCGTTGGCAACGTTTAGGTTGTGGGTTTAATTCCTACTGGGAATTAAACTGCATATACTGCATAACGTATGCATTCATTACTGCAAGTCGCTTTGGATAGAAGCATCTGCTAAATGGAATATATTACATTACATAAAGTTTAGCTAATTGCCAAAGTGAGCGCCTCTTGATGAAAAACACATAGGCTACAACTGTTTACATACCGTAACCGAAATATACTTTCCATTTGGGATGCAACAAAAATTATATTATAAAACAGGCAGATCAAGCATTGTGATGCCACGCTATATCCCCGATGTAACACCTGTAGATATACGTAGAATACAGTCGTTCTATTACAACTGAGAATTCCATGAAATACTGTCGCCATCTTATGGAGGGCAAATTGACACAATTTTTATTGAAATTATTGAAATAAGTGTAGTTTATATAAAGATTCAATATGAATTTGACTGAAATGTGATACTTATGTTATCTAGGCTGGATATACACCAAAATAGTATGCATGTGATACTAATAATACTGTAGCGTTCTAGCTAGGCTAAATATAACAGACTGGGCTGAGTTCTTGAATCAAAAGCTTATTCATTAACAAGCTACTGTTCGGCCGTAGCTCACGCCAAATAAAACCTACCCTTTTATTTAAGAGGAAAACTACCTGCAGTCCGTTACTTTACCGTTGAAAAGCACCAGTACAAAAAGAGAGGGAACAAGGGTGACACATCCCAATAAATATGAACTTGCAGGGCCAGCCCCCCTGCTGCTCCCCCAACCACAAGCCTGCCCGGCATTACTCATTCCAGACATTCTTGTGGATGGCAGAGAGCAGGCTGATTGACAGGCTGGACACTGCAAAACCCGATATGCCACAAGCAGTAACATGCAACAGGGACACATGAACATTGAACTATTAACTTCCTGGGGGGGTCGCTACAATACATTAAAAAAATATCTCCACATGATTAAGTTATTTGCTACAAAATTCACTGCAAATACATACTGTTTGGTCAAAATGAGCTAAGAAACATTTTTGATCCAATCAAATAAGAGCAGCATTGATCATGATTAGTTGTAGCCTTGATTTGTAGCTAGCCGTTACAAGGTATAACACCTCAGGCTCAGTGAAGTTATCTAGTTAGTTAGTTACTTATGCAAGCTAGTTAACTGGAATTACGCTCTTTATTTATTTTCTAATTATAACTTTGCTCCTAACAAGGTAGATAACAAGCTGCTCATTAAATCGTTGGCTAACTATCACACTAGCATGAAGCGAGTTAGCTATACACAGTGAAAAGTTGTATCCAGTTCGCTAGTGAACTGCGCTAGTGTAGCAAGCATGCTAACGCTAACTAGTAAAGCAGGCTTTGCTAGCAGTTTCCAGTCAGTACATATAGCTTGCCACTTTAAGTTAGCATTTAAGGTGATGTGAATCAGACATCAAGTGATTAGCTAGCTAGCTAGCTAGCCAACATGCTAGCTAGTTTATCTAGCTAGCCAACTTGCCAGCTTGCTTAATACCATAGTAAATATTAGTTCAGAAATAGGCCATTGTGGTAAGTTGGTTGTACACAGTAATCCTGTTAATTTCCTTCCAAACTTTGTTTCCAATTTTTTCCTGTTTTTCTCCCAATTTGGTAACCAATTATACCCTCTAGTTATTTTGATTCGCCCTCCCCCACCAACTCGCTGTCCTCTACGGGGTAAGCTATTCTCCGAGGCCAGTGATAATCCGCCTCCTCCCAGACGGAACTCGACCACTTACTTACTTTCTTACTTTCTGGAGACACCCTTTGCGCTTCTCAACGAGCTCGTGCTGGTTCACCCTTATCCCTCCTCCAAATGCCGCCTCCGATCAGGGTTCCTGGCCAGGGCTGGTCTGGCACAGTCGGGTTTCGAACCGCGACCGCAACAGTCAATGCAAGTGCGTTAGACCGCTACGCTAGCCAAGGCCTCAGTAATCCTATTAATTTCCAATAAACTGGGGACTTCCAATAGGCATGTAGCTACATTTTATAATGTCATTTGTCATATAACTTAATTGATTTCCCTTCAGATTATGTTCAGCATTAATCATTGTTGGTAACATGGTTGCTTTTAAAAAGTGCTTTAAATTGATGTATTTAATTTTATTTTTAATTCAATATAACAATGTTGTTCACATCAAATGGAAAAAAAGATACAACAACAAGCAAAGATAAAAAGGAAAGGACAAATGAAAAAATGAAAAATGCTCAGAGCCAGAGGAGCAATTTCATATAGACAGCAATACATTCTAGCCATTATATTCCCAAAGAAGGAAGGAGTACATTTTGTGCTTATATAATGTTTCCTCTTTTGAATTGACCTCTGTGGTGACTTCCAAGTTATAACCACAGTAAGATGGCGCCGCAATTTGCATGTTCTGAGAACTCCTGGTCATATCTAGTGATATACAGTGAGCACCATAATTCATTGGACAGTGACACATTTGTAGTTTTTTTGGTTCTGTACTCTAGCACTTTGAGATTGAAAGGATACAATGACAGGTTGAAGTGCAGACTGTCAGCTTTAATTTGAGGGTATTTTCATCCATATCATTTAGAAATTATAAAACCTTTTATACATAGTCCCCCCCATTTTCAGGCAGCATAATTCATTGGACAGTTTAACATAATGTAGAATAAAGTAATCATTTTTAATATTTGGTAGCATATCCTTTGCATGCAATGACTGCTTGAAGTCTGCCATGCATAGACATCACCAGACACTGGGTATCTTCCCTAGTGATGCTCTGCCAGGCCTGTACTGCAGCCATCTTCAGTTCCTGCTTGTTCAGTCTCCTCTTCAGCATGTAAAATGCATGTTCAATTGGATTGAACATTTGGTTGTTGGCTGTCAAAAACTCCTTTGTTGCTCTAGCAGTATGTTTCGGGTCATTGCCTTGTTGCATGATGAAGTGCCGTCCAATGAATTTGGAGGCATTTGGTTTTATCTGAGCAGATAAAATGTTTCTGTAGACTTCAGAATTCATTATTCTACTGCTGTCTGCAGTTAAATCATCAATGAAGACAAGTGAGCCCGTTCCACTGGCAGCCATACAGGCCCAAGCCATAACACCTCCTCCACCATGTTTCACGGATGAGGTGGTATGCTTTGGACCATGGGCGTTTCCTTTTTTTCTCCACACTTTCCTCTTTCCATCACTCTGGTGCATGTTAGATTGGTCTATGGTAGACTGGGGACATCTTCTTGATTGTAGGACAGTGAATGAAAAGTGGGACAAGTTGAAAAGGGTTATACTTGATGCACAGTGTAAATTTATTCCTACGGTGCGGAAAAGTACGTTGAAAAAGCAGTCCCCACCGTGGATAAATAAAGATATGCGACAGAGTTTGAGGGAGAAGAAAAAACTGTTTAAGATATATAAAAACGACAGTACCGAAAGTAATAAGGCTGAATATTGTCGTGTGCGTGCTAAGGTCAAAAAAGAACTAAGGGTAGCCACAAGGATCTACGAAAGGCAAATTGCAGAAAATGCTAAAAGTAACCCTAAGCGTTTCTTTCAATACTGTAGTAGGAAAAGAAAAGTCAAAGAGGAGATTAAGGGAATTAAAAACAAAAAAGTGGGTTCGGAACTGGTTACTGGATAGAACACAAAGGGTAGTGATAGGCGGGATCTTATCCGAGGAGGGCATAGTGGGAAGTGGAGTCCCGCAGGGATCGGTGCTGGGACCACTGCTCTTTATCATTTACATAAATGACATTGATATGGACATTGAAAGTACATTAGTTAAATTTGCAGATGATACAAAACTGGGAGGCTTAGCAAATAGTCAGGAATCTACTAAAGTAATCCAAGACGATCTGAATAGAATCCAGAAATGGGCAGAAACCTGGCAAATTAAATTTAATACAACTAAATGTAAAGTTCTACATGTGGGGAATAAAAATATAGGACAGGATTATTTTATGGGAGGTAGAAAACTAGAATGTGCACACGTAGAAAAAGACCTAGGAGTACTAGTTGATCAAAGCTTGTCAGGGACTGGTCAATGTGCGGTAGCAGTTAAAAAAGCCAACAGGATGCTGGGATACATAGCCAAGAGTATTGAGTACAAATCGAAGGAGATCATACGCACCCTATACAATGCCCTCGTTAGGCCACACTTGGAATATTGTGTGCACTTCTGGGGACCGCATTACAAAAAAGATATAGATGCGCTGGAAAAGGTCCAAAGACGGGCAACCAGACTGATTCCAGGCATAAAAGACAAGTGTTATGAGGAAAGGCTAGAGATGATTGGACTGTTCAAGCTTAGTAAAAGGAGACTTAGGGGAGATTTGATTGAGGCTTTTACATTTATTAAAGGAATTAACAAAGTGAATTTCAGGAAATTATTCAAGTTGAGTTCGGTTAGCAGAACGAGGGGGCATAAATGGAAACTGACAAAGGGTAAATTTCACACGGACACTAGGAAATATTTTTTCACACAGAGAGTGATCAATGCGTGGAATAGCTTGCCCATGTAGTGGAGGCTGAGACACTAGGGGTATTCAAGGCCAGGCTCGATCCAGTGTTAGACACTCTAGCCTTTGGGTAAACTAAGCATTGTGAGCAGATTAGTGGTAGGAATGGACGAGCAGTGTTGGGCTGAATGGCCTGTTCTCGTCTTCCCCTTATGTTATGTTATGTTATGTTAATCTTTGTTTCATCTGTCCACAAGACTTTGTTCCAGAACTCCTGGGGCTCTTTTAGGTGCTTTTTAGCTGTAATCTCACCTTTCTGTTCTTCAGGCTTATCAGTGGTGTGCATCTTGTAGTGTACCCTCTGTAGTCCTGCTTGTGTAGTCTTCTACTTATGGTAGACTTTGACACATCTACACCTGCATCCAGGAGAGTGTTTTTGATCTGTTGGGCTGTTGTCAGGGCGTTTTTCTTCACCACATAGAGTATTCTCCGGTCATCCACTACAGTGGTCTTCCTTGGGTCTTTTGACATAATTGAGTTCACCAGTTTTTTCTTGTTAATGATGAACTAAACTGTTGACTTGGGCATGCCCAAGGTCCTGATTGATTGATTTTCATTTCTGAGCCTAATGAAGGCCAGCTTAATTTGCATCAACACTGCTGTCTTCCTCATGTTGTCACACCTCAACAACAATCTCCAAAGGCAATTTCAAAGTCTAGAATCAAGACATCAACAGCTCTCTTCTGCATTCACTAATGCCACAAATAAATACACCTGCCTAACAAAACACATCTGTGAAGCCAATTCAACAAATACTTGTAGTACCTTAAAATGGGGGTACAAAAGGTGCTGTCATTTCTAAACAGTTCATCCGATATGGATGAAAATACCCCCAAATTAAAGCTGACAAACTCAATGTGCTAGAGCACAGAACCAAAATAACAAAAAATATGTCACTGTCCAATGAATTATGGTGCTCACTGTATAACATGACATGACACATTTTAACATGACACATTAGGTGACATGACACATGTAATATTATTACAACAGAAACACAATATAGCAACAATATCAAAAATACAGTAATGCAATTTCCATCTCTGACAGTAGGGATAGTTTTAATGCTACTTTTAAACACAACACGTATTTTACACTACAGCTGTCCACTAGTGGAAAGTCATGATGAGGATCAGCTGTTAAGAGAAGGCAAAGAGTTGATGAAAGGTCCTGCTGCTAGCGGACTGTTTACTACCAGAACAGCTTCAATGCATCTTGGCATAGATTCTACAGGTGTATGGAACTTTATTAGAGGGATGCAAAACCATTGTTCCATGAGAAATTCCAGAATTTGGTGTTTTATTGATGGTGGTGGAAACCATAACTGTTAAATTCGATTGAGATCTGAAACATGGCATATGGTTTATATCATTTTCATGCTCATCAAACCATTCGCATTTACCTTGCCCTCTAAGGGGTTGAGTGGACCAAAACCATGCCAGGAAAATTCACACTACAAAAACAGAGCCGCCAGAACCTTTCATTTACTCAGGTGTTTCTTTATTTTGGCAGTTACCTGTATATATACAATGGGGACTAATTACAGTAACATTATAGAAGCATACTCATGCGCTAGGCTATATAGAATATTATCTAATAAAAATAACGAATATTCCGCCATCTGAAGTGGTGTACACAGTGGAACGATATGTGACAGCGCATTGGTTGAGCTGTAGAAGTATTCAAAGCCACTTCAGCGCATCAATTTCTTGTCTGTGAAGGCAAATGATGACATTTATATTCAAATAGGAAGTTTCAAAGCACAGTTGCGAAGGGAACAGGTGTGTGTGTGTGTGTGTGTGCGTGCGTGTGCTGCAGTGCAGTGTGCGTCTTGTCTCCATTTGCTACCTGTTTTGTCTTAATTGCTATGACAGTACTCATTTGTCTTGCCTGTACAGCTTTTTTCATTTGAATTTTAAATGGATAGGATGCATCTAGGAAGAAAAAAATTCTCACAGACTGTGACTTGATTGTCAGTGGCTGATGCTGGTACGACTAGATGCTGCTTTGCCTTGGTTTAAGATTTGCCTACTGCAGGGGTGCACAGACCTGTTCATGGAGAGCCATAGTGGTCTGCTGCTTTTTTACACTAAAAGCAACCAATTTAGACTGAAGTAATCCAGTGAGGTGACTGTGTAATTAACTGCTTTAATTGATCAATTAAGCACTAGATAACAACAAAAATCTGCACCTGCGGCTCTCCAGGACCAGGGTCAGACACCACTAACCCACCGTATGTACTGTGGGTGCTTTTGAGAGTAAGTGATCTGTGTGCACAATGCTGCAATGCTGTGTTTGTTTGGGGCTTTCCTAATATAGCAGGCATATAGTGGGTGCCTAGGAGGACAACTGCTTGTTGTATTAATGACATACGGACAATAGAGTGATGGACGGAACACAATGCCCTGCAATCCATTATTAATGAATGGGTGTATCTCCCTCTCTCACTCTCTTTCTCCCTTTTTCTCTCTCTCTCACTCGTTAGGGACTGTACAAGGTGTTTGTGTCTGCTGCCTTTTCATTTTTGGATGTGGATTCTGTTTTTCAGATGGAGTTTTTGCGGTTTTATCTCTGTCTGTCTATCATATTAGGAGGTGAGTCACACATAATCTCCCTGTTATCTCGTTCTGTCTCTCTGTACTGTGGGGTGATATGTCTGGCCCTATTTTACAGTAAAATCTATCTCCTCTTCTATAGCTCCCCCCTCTCCCTCCCTCTCTCTCCCCCCTCTCTCTCTTTTCATCTCTCCAGGGCTGATGCAACTTCCAATGAAACAAGTAGCAAATTGTTATCAGAAATTACACTTGCTGTTTGTACGAAATGTTCATATCACACATAATCAACACATTTGTTCTGGAGAATTGATAGGGCCTTCGTCAGTTTATCACAATAAGGGGTTCATTGAAAATAAATTATAAAATATAAACACTAAATGTTCCCATGTTCAATGTTTACATTAAAGTACACCTCTGTTTAAACCAATTGGTTTATGAAAAGAAAACCATTGTTAGAGTGCCAGGGCAATTTGCACACGAGAGTATTATCATAACTGCCAGTGAATACGTTTGCATGCATTTACCGCAGAATTGTTTGGATATTAACACTGTGGCTACAGTTAGAGAAACCGTTCAAGTACGATCTGGAATACATTGCATTGTACAGTAGTGTAATCGAGGACATATTCATATTTATGTATTGTACTTGTACTGTGCAGTGCATTGTGGGATTTGAATTGCATCTCAGACATCATACGTAATTTCCTCTCTTCCCCAGGCTGCTCAGCACAGCCAACCACATCCTCTGACAGTCTTGGTAATTCCAGTCTCCCTGTGCCACAGCTTGCAACAACAGCCATTGTGGTGGGGGCTGCTGCTCCCACCACAATCTCCACGGGTACAATCACGGGTAATTATCTTACGTCACACGGACCCAAGGGGTTTTTCCATTCTGTTCCATTCTGGTTGTTGTTTTTTCTAATCACTTTTATTTAGAGCGCACTACTGAGTCGTCCTCAGACGGGCCTTCCACCGACGTTTCCAGCCAACCTGATCCTCCATGCATCTTGCGAGCTCTCCAGTAGTTTCCACTCCCACATCTATCTTCAGCATGTCCGTGTATGTTGGTGTGGGACGCCCTTGTGATCGATGTCCGCGTGCTTGTGATGGTTCCCACAGTACCAGTTTGCTGGCTGGTAGCTCGTGGTGTCTGTGGCAGTGACCGACCAGCCTCATTCTCCTAGCTGCTATTTTGTTACTCAGCCTTGGTAGCTCTCCGTACAGATGTTTGTTGGTAACGTGCTCGATCTGGCTGCTGTTTAGTACTGCACACAGCATTCGGGTGTAGCACCCATCCAGAGACGTCTACAGGGCAGGCTTCAGGGTCCAGCATTCACAGCCATATAGGAGAACGGATTCCACCGTCGCATCGAAGAGGCGGACCTTGATATCGCGAGGGAGGTTGGTTCCACACACTGGCCATGCCGTTCAGAGCTTTCCATGCAAGCGCCTTCCTCACTTTTAGGTCCCGCTCTGACGAGTTGACCCATGAGCCCAGGTATTTGAAGTCACTGACTTCCTTCAGAGCAGTCCCTCCTGTAGTTATCAGAGGTAGATGGTCCGGTGGTCTGATGTTGTAGGTAATGACCTCGGTTTTCTTAGCATTTAGCCTAAGCCCAACCTTGGCACATTCCGTCTCCACTCTGTTCAAAAGCTCCTGTGCCTGCTCCACACGGTCAGATGTCAGGCCGATGTTGTCCGCATTGTCCAGGTCCGCTAGGACTACAGCAGGAACTCATCTTGACTTCCTGGATGTAATAGTGAAGCCGAGTTCCCGCTCCCGTCCATTGATGGCCTGCCTTAGCACGTAGTCCAGGACTATTATGAAGAGGAAGGTGTCCCCTTGCAACACCCCCGCTAGGATGTCAAACTCCTCGCTGTTGCCATCTGGGGTCACAACCCTGGCTCTTGTGCCTGAATACATGGTCCCAATGGCCCGGAGTAGGTTGGGAGGGACACCGTAGGCCTTAAGAATTTTCATCATGATGCCCCTGGGCTGTTATCTGAAGAAAAAAAGTAGTTTACCTTTGTATCATTGTTTAATATGTATATCTGATATGGAACTGGATTTTTCTGGAAAAAAGGTTTCGAAATGAACCACAGGGAAGGTGTTCTCTTGGTCTGTACCAAGCACAAAACATAAATGCATAGGTGTGTCCAACCAATCTTTTCCACAGGGTTTATAAATATATACTGTAACTTTATACTTGCCCCTTTCCATTGCTCTCCAAATTGCTCTTCTTTCTTAGATGAGTCTTCAGTAAAATCCTGGGCTTAGCCTTATGATAGTCAGAATGTTCTGGAATGTGAGGATTTTACAATGTGATTGTTTGATTAATTTTATCTCTAGAAAACCAGACTATGATGGCACCCCCGTCCACACCAACGACACAAGTTCTAAACACAGATGGATCTTCTGCCAACTACACCAGCAAATCAGCATCAGAGGCAACAGTCTCCTCAGGTAGATGCCAACCTGTAACAGTTACGACCAAACACATTGTTTTAAAAAGAGGGAAAAACAGGGTTGATTACCAAATCAGATGTCACATTGTTTTGCATCGTTCTTCTCTTTCTCATTTACAGCTAGCACCACCGCAGGGGTTACTTTAAATGCCACCAGCCCTGGTAAAGAGATTTTCCTTTTTCATCCCCCTACCATTCATTATTACATTAACCACAGCTTACTTCTTACAAAAAACGATAAGGGGTGGCAGTGTAGTATAATGGTTAAATAACTGATATTGTATCTCAGAGGTTGTAAGTTCAGTTCCCAGGTGGGGCACTTCTGTTGTATCCTTGCACAAGGTAGTTAACCTGAATTGATTCGGTAAATAAATATCCAGCTGTAAAAATTATGTTGTATGTAAAGAAATTTAAACTGTCTAAGTTGCTCTGGAGAAGAAGCATCTGCTAAATGCCTAAAAAATGTATAATGTAAGATATCAATTTGTACTGCTGGATAATATAGTACTAATGTGATACTAATTGTGTTACCTTGCTCAAGGGGACAATGCCCCACTGGGGACTTGAACCAGCAGCCTCTGAGTTACGAGTCCGGCTAATGAGACATTACCTTACATTCTGTATTCAACTCATCACACAGTTCAAACAAGCTGTCTAATTTAGTGCGTTAATTTATTTGGCTTGTTTAGCATTGTGAATTATACTGTAATAGGAGTTTGGTGGGCCCAGATATAAAAAAATATGTTGCTTAAATGAAAAAAAGGTAGTGCATGACAGAAGTCAAAAGAATAAAAATGTATTTTGGTCACATTGCATAGCGTCTGCAAGCTGTCTTTGTGTAAGAAACAGGAAGATGGCGATGCCATATGGAGCAACAAAACGATTTCACTCCACATCCTCCATAGCGAGGGGACACGCAAATTAATATCAATTAGCAGTGCACATGTAACACACTGAAGAATGTAGTTGTGCACCAGCAATAAGCCTTACTTTGTATTACAGAACTGGCTGAATTCATTATACAATGCTTACCTGTCAAACATGAAAAAGATAATGAATCCACCTGTAAAATTATTAGATATGCGTGGATCCATATGACAGCAACAAAGGTATTAATGTGGTAGGTTTTAATATGAGTTGATGTTGCGTTATGAAGATGAACATATTAAAAATGTGAGACTCTTTTGAGGTGCAAACATTTTCAGCATAGTAGTTTAAAATGATCTGAAGATAATTGTATTTTTTTCTCTCCAGTGGTAGCAAGCCATTCCACGACCCAAACCACCACGAAGAGGACTAAAACTAACATTGTCTGGGGTAAAATAGCAACAACTTGACTATATGTACACTTACGGTTTTTATCACATAAAGTGATTTGATCCAATTTAGCAATTTCACAACCCCCTGCTTCTTGAACAAAGCTCATCAACTGAGCCAAAAAACAGCACATTTCATACTGTCTTAACTTCCCATCAGATTAGTGCAGATGGAGCCAGTTTAAGGAGATAAGTTTAGTTATCCCCCCTTCCTTCTGCAGGCTTATGTAAAAAGTCTAACTACCGTCTATCCAGATCAAACAGCTTTTCATTTGGAGTGCGTGCGTGAGGACCTATCCTTCCTGCGCTCGTTCCTGGATGCAAAGGAGCTGACGGAAATCTTTGTTAACATAGTCTAACGGACTTTGTGATGTGTCCTAGGTCTGCTGTGGATGTGTGCTCTGCTGTCACACGCTCGTTGTTCTGCTAGCTCACTGCTTCGGTGCTGCATCATTTGGGAACCACTGTGTCAGTGTAGTAGCAGGATATGGGCCATACAATGTGGTTTACCTACCGCGTGTTACACTGTCATAGTGTGCATATATGTGATGTTGTGTGTTTGTTTCCTTCTTTTGTCACAGTTAAATCTTGGGACACGCCTTTTGTATACGGTAAGTGGTTCATTCACTCCCTGTAAAATGCATAAGAAAATCCAACACATTATAAATGTGGGACGTTCCTCTCCTTTAATCAGGCTGTGAGTAAAAATATAATTCTTGGGCATCCCAGGTGACGGGCCCTAACCCCAAAAGCTCTGGTACTGCATGAATTGACACGCCCTGTGGTCCAGAATCTGATCCCAGCCATGGCCAGGGAGAGAGGGGCTCAGTCGGTAGGGCTCACACTGCCTTCTTGCGCAAGGGCTACTCCTCTGGGGACCTGCAGACTGCAGCTGCATATTAATTGTTAGTCATACAATGGTAGGGTTACCATGTCCTCTTTTTTGGTCCTAAAATCTCTGTCTGGACAGATTTTTTAAATATCTAAAAATGTTGGGGGAAACCCCTTTGCGAAAACTCCAACAATATCCTTGTTGTTTCCCCCCCCATCCCTCTAGAGTGTTCCTTCTTTTTTGAAAGTTCAAAATATGGTAACCCTGATTTTGATATACAATGACTGCGCAGCTGGTGGACTGTAGAGTGAAAAGAAGTGGCAAAGCTTCAGAGGATGGGCCCTGTCAACTGACAGAGGACACTGCAGCGATGGGATCAGCCTACACATATAACTGATTGTTCCAAATTGGAAGAAAAATAACAAATATGGGAACACAAATTGGTTAAAAATAATTATCATTCTACAACAATCCATCTGAAATGCTCAAGGGAAATGCAACTTAAGGCCCAATCACAGTCAGAACAACATTTACTGTATATCTCTAATAATATTATCTATAATAACACTCAAGAGGTTATTCATCAACGTTATTGTTACTATTTGCATGTCATTAAGGTGACTACAATAATTTAAATGAAAACAACAGTAAAAATACCTCCTGTGATCTGAGGTAAGCAGAATATTACCACTATTACATTAATCATTAGGAAAATGCATTAAAATGCCTCCTTTTGTGCTGCTAGATTGCGATCTACTGAAAAGAGTGGGCTTCATACACTTTTGTTTCTGACCAGCCATTGTGATATTGCATACATAAATTGTTATTTGCCATCGCAATGATTTGGAACTTGCTTTTAAAATAGAGGCTCTGCTGTATATATTCAGAAACTATTTATGCTTTTACTTCTGCTTTTCTTTCTCCAATTTGGAATGGCCAATCGTATTCTAAGTCACACTCGCTGCAACCCCAGCTGTCAATTCAGGAGAGCATACATGTGATGTCAGCCACTGCTTCTTTTCACACCGCGAACTCAAAGTTGCTCAGACATGATTCGGCCACTTTGTGCACAGTAGGGGTGGGCGATACCACAAAATTTGGTTTCAATCCGATACCAAGTAATACCAGGGCCAGAATTACCAATACCAATACCGATATTGATCCTTTTTATTATTAAAAGTGGCTAATGTACTTTCGATGAATGAATACGATTTCATGTAGGGGAGAGCAATGTGTTATGATTTATGAGGTGAATGCATCATTAATAGGCTACTTCTGAATTTTCATTACCACCAAATGATTTGCTAAACATTCAGCATTTCTTTTTAGGTTCTTTTCAGGTTTGAGGTATATTGTTTTTTTTCCAATCCCATTAAATTAATTAATTTAGATAACAAGTTTCAATGGGGGCGGCACGGTGGTGCAGTGGATAGCACTGTCGCTTCACAGAAAGAAGGTCTCGGGTTCGAATCCAGGCCGGGGGCCTTTCTGTGTGGAGTTTGCATGTTCTCCCCGTGTCCGCGTGGGCTTCCTCCGGGTACTCCGGTTTCTTCCCACAGTCCAAAGACATGCACGTTAGGCTAATTGGAGAGTCTAAATTGCCCGTAGGTATGAGTGTGTGAGTGAATGGTGTATGTAGTGCCCTGCGATGGATTGGCGACCTGTCCAGTGTGTATTCCTGCCTCTCGCCCCAATGCATGCTGGGATAGGCTCCAGCCCCCCCGCGACCCTAACTAGGAATAAGCGGCTGAAGATGAGATGAGATGAGATGAGTTTCAATGGGCTGAATATATTATTTGAATGTCTGAATATAGTCTGCTACAGTAACAGCTAATGATGACCAATTACAGTTTGAAAATGTAACATTAACCAACACTGAAGATCCAGTTTGACTCAAATATTAATTTCACTACTATATACCTGGATATTCCTTGCCTCTCTGAAAAGACTCTGCCAGTGAACTCTTGTCTCTGTCTCTCGGGTTCGGCTGCTGGGGCATTTCCCTCCTCCTCCCTTATTTTCTGTAGTAGCTCCAAGTTCTCTTGCTCATGGTTTTTTCTAATGTTCTTAGTGGCGTTGCCACAGTAGCGAACAGCCTTCGTACATACATCGCAGTTCGCAATGTTTTCATTCACAGCTGTGAAATAACTGCAAATGATGCTCCTCTTTCATTCAGCCATCAGTGCAACTATGTGTCTTCCTTGAACTAAAGAGGAACAGTCTAGGTGAGCGCTGCGGGCACGTTGTTTGATAGTGAGTGCACACAACAGCAGCAGAGAAGCAAAGAGTGCATGCACTAACAAGTGTGTTCACGTGCCCAGAACATGATCTAACATTACACTCTTGTCGGAAGATGACAACGGAACGTTGTTTGCAGAGACAGTTTCTCTACTCTTCGATGAAATAAAAATGGGTACAACGTAGAAGAGAGAGAACGGATAATTTTTTTAAATATCGATCCTATTGGTGCTAGTATCGATACTCAAAACAAGACTTAGTATTGGTAGTATCCATACTTTTGGTATCGATTCGCCCACCCCTAGTGCACAGCTTTAGACTGGCAGACTGCAGCTGCCTGATTGACAAACGGGGGCCGCTGGTGGGCGGCGAGACATGGACAACCCAGCTGTTGGTAGTGACTAGTGGTGCACCGATATATCGGTGGACTATCGGTATCGGACGATATTTGCCTTATTGACTGCTATTGGGTTATTGGCTACCAATGGCAGTGACCGATAATTATCCATCAATTTGTGTTGCGTCAATCTGGTATAAATGTTCAAACTTTAATGGAATGGCAGCATCTTTTATTAACAGGCTGAATTGTTAGATACTGCTATTGACGAGCTACACAAGCACTCTGGCACTCCACGCAGTCTTTTACAAGATGTAGGCTAGAGATGGGCGATATGGCCAAAAATAATTAGCATGATATGTTGATCAAATACTTTGATAACTATGGCCGCCGCCATAGGTATGACCAGTATGGCGAACGCCATACCACTTTTCATGTAGGTATGGCATGGCCATACCACTTTTAGTTGACCGGTAATAGGATACAGTTTTCACTATTGGCCTCCACAAATGTTTTTTGACCGAAGAAAAGTTTCTGCGTGTCCTTTTATTTTGCGTTCGTCTTGCGCAACGTAATTCGTAGCAGCTGCATTGCTAGCTCTCATTTGATTCTGCCATGCACTGCGCAGGAGTCACCACAGTTTACTATCTGTTTTATTGAGTCCTATTTTTAATTTATAGCATAGGTTAGGTTATATCCTAACTGAGCGAGTTGTAGCCTAAATAAAAATACTTGCAGTTCCACTCGTATGAAGGGAAGGCGTTTTTGAAACAGAGAAATCTGAATTAGCATATGCTTGCTAGGGTTGACAGCCTGATAGTGATATAGGGGAGATTATCTAATACCAGAATGATTCAACTCCTAATATTGACCAACTTCACTCTTTATTAGCAGGGCACTGCAGAATCGTGTTCACCCGCTATCGCGAACGTCAATGCACTGAAGGCAGCGCGGGTTTCGGCTATGAGGCAAAAATCTACTTTCCCTCATTCTACAATGTCTTGAATTTAGTTTAGCTAGTAACTGTACTAAGTCGTTGGTGAAAATAAGTTACCATTATCTGTCCTACATGTGAGTTAAATGAGGAAGATCTGCCATTCCTTCTGAATTAAGCCTAAAAGTGAAAGTAAAAAAGGCATGATATAATCATTGATTTAATCATGTAGGGTATTGGCCTAAATATGATATATATTCAAATGTATTTTAATATTAATATTTCTTAGTAATTAATGGCATTCTTGGGGACAGTTAATAGCCCTACTGTATTTCATAGCAACCTAGGCCTATATGGCACAGCCAGTTAACTTAAGGGTGTGATGCTGAATTTCCTTATTGAATGGGATGAATACATAATTTATTGGTTACTTTTTTAATTGAGTCTGTTCATTAGGATACATTTTTAGGCCAGTAGACTTTCTGACCTAGGCTACCAACCCAACTAGGCCTTGCACACAGTTTTCTGCTCCTCTGAGCCAGATTAAAATGACTGCAAATAACTTTTTGAGTCTAAGGACTCCATCTGTGAGTGCGAACCATCTTCTCAATTTTTGCCAATACTGGAAAACCCTGGGCCACTGGAAAAAAAACAGTTGAACCCTGTGCTTTCTTTGGGGGAAATGGGAAATGTTAGTGTGTAGTTTTAACCTTATTTATAATAATTACCTTATTATAATACTTAACAGTATTGCACATTTTCATTCATTCACATCAAATCTGATCAGCCATTTAGAAGTAAGACATGTAGCACAGTACAACAAGTATGTGAAAGAATGTTACAATAAAAGCTGTTCCATACATTTGTATGATTGAATTATTGCTCATTCAAAATTATAATGAAGGGCAGAATTTTTTTGTTTTGTTGCCAGGGCACAAATAGGACAATAAATAACAAATGATCGGTATCGGCCAATTGAATTATCGGTATCAGTCCAGAATTTTCATATCGGTGTATCCTTAGTAGTGACCATACCAGTGCCACCTGCTGGCCACAGTCGGCACTGGTACAGTCTGGATTTGATACTAGACCTTAACAGGATGAGCCACCCAGCAGCCCAGAAACAATTTATTACTACATCTTTTAAAATATGAAGTCCCACAGACTTTTGGTTCTGTGATGCTCCTTCATGACTTGATTGTCACAATTCATTGTCCCAGAGAAGTCAGTGGTGATAGCCAGCATGTCATTCATTTCATAACAGCATGTCATTCATTTTACAGATGTTGAAAGACACAGAGTTGGTAGCAGCAATGTTTATGAATAAATAATGTTTTGAGTTGTGGCCTAAGTGTGGGCTGACGTAATCAAATCATAGGAGTAGTGCTCAAGAATTCACAGTAGTACGGAGGAAAAGGCATAATCAAATTATAATAAATAAATTCATTTGATTATCAAGATTACTGTTTAATTTATAATAATAATTTCTTGAGTTTCACTGCCCTAAATATGTTTATTGACAAGTGTGTTGAATGATTAAAAAAGAAAAACTTTCCCTGGTACAACCATAAGCAAATAACCTGCAGCTGTTTCCATGGTTATGGCTGTCATTCAAATGGATCACTAGGTCGCAAGGCTAATTTGAGGCTAATTTACCCTCACAAGGTCCTTCAGTCATGCAGGTCGTGCTTGTGCATGGGCAAGAGGTCACTGAGTTGTAACTGGATCTGTCCTCTTCAGCTCCCATGCTGGACAGTTTACGGAAAGCACCATACTTGTTTCCTAACTTTTTAGATGTACAGACTTCCCTCTCTTTCAAAGAACCAAATATGAGTCTTTCTCTCTGCTCAGACTACAGTTCCCTCCGACACGTGGGGCTGGGCTTGGCTGCCATCTTCTTTGTGACTGGCATTCTGGTCCTTGCATGTGAGTATAACCTGTCCTCTGCTCTTTCTCCCCCCCCTCACTAGGGGACGATGTTCTAACACTACACAAACTACACTAACCTAAACTTTTTTTTTTTTTGTACATTATTTTTACCTCTTTTTTTTTTTTTTTACCTCTACCTTTGTACCATTTCAGGTTATTCACTGGACTTGAACTGCTTAAATGTCAGTAAAAACTGGAAAATGGGGGTGTTCTAAAACATTTGACCGGTAGTGTATTAGGGTATTACAGGGTGTAAAATGTTTAAAATGAGTCAACCAAGCTTCAGCTTGCAATCGGAACTGGACCATAGAACATGAAACTGCACCTTATCAAATGGCCCCCACCAGAATGCTCCCCCCCTCCCCAACCTAATGAAAGTAATGGAAGTGCCAATCCTAATTCCAGTTCCAGCTCTTATCAAAAGAATCAAAACAACAACAAGCCAGATAGGGAGCACTGGTGATTAGCTGATGGTGATCAATTGGTTTAGGTTGATTAATAGGATGAGTCTTGATGAAAGGCTTGGAATGGTCTGTTGGAAGAAAATAGTACCATCTCACAGGTTGGCCTTTCTGATCTAACTCCCACACTGCAGGCAGGAAGTTTCAATGCTTTATCCAGCAGCTCACCTCATTAGCAGCACCAAACAAGTGTAGAGCAAAGCAGTATAATCATTTACTTTCAATACCAGGGACTGAGCTTAATTAAAGCTGAGGCAGACAATGCATGCACCAATCTGACAGTCAGAAACTGATTTTGATCAACAGAAAGGGCTTGTATGGTGAGATATTGCATATTTAAAATATCCTCCATGATGGAAGATGATGAATTCCTGACCCTGTCCCGTTTCCCGTTCATGCAGGTGAAAGACTGTCCCAGGTGCCGAAGTGTCACGTGAGCTCGAGAAAGTGAGTACTGCTGCAGTCAGCAAAGGTTACGCTAAGGTCACGCAAGCGGTGGGCCACATGTAGCGGCTCACACGCACGGCATGGCTTTGACTACCTTTCAAAACACCATAGAGTGCCTGATCTCCCTTCTTAACCAATGAGGTCAAAGCATTTCAAAGAGGCCAGTGGTTGTGCGTGTATGTAGAATTGGAGGGGCTAATTTCTGCTGTGCTTGTCTTCCAGGACCTATGAGGTGGTCCGAGTTTGAGCAGAGGGAAGACTTACTATTATATACCTGCTGAAAACCAATTCAACAGAGAGGAAAAAAGGAGCAGCTGATTCAAGAAGCAGACTTGGTGGTGTACATATACAGGTAGCTGCCAAAATAAAGGAAACACCAATATAGTGTCTTAATAGAGCATTGGGCCACCATGAGCCATTGAACAGCTTCAATGCATCTTTACATAGATTTGATAAGTGCCTGGAACTCTATTGGAGGGATGCAACACCATTCTTTCACGAGAAACTCCATCATTTAGTGTTTTGTTAACAAAAACTTAACAATGGGAAACTTAACCATAGGATGAAGGTGGTCGCTTAGAATGGCTTTGTATTTATTGCCATTTACCTTCCCCGCTTAAGAGGTTGAGTGGACCTAAACCATGCCAGGAAAATGCACCGCACACCATAACAGCCGCCAGAACCCTTCGTTTACTGAAATGTTTTCTTTATTTTAGCAGTTAACTGGACGTTTCCATTAAACTCCAGGTTTGTTACTGTATCTCAGTGACCGGAACAACAGAAATACTATCATGTTGCACGATTAATGTGTAACGACATAGCTTAAGGGATGAAAACAAATTCAATATATTCAAACATTCAAAACAAGTTCCTCAGCTTAAAGCCCTCCCTTGATTTTTCAATAACTGGTTGCTGTTTCTGTGTTTCATTAGCTAGAATATTTCACGCAGCTTGTCCTCTGATATTCACTGAGATGGACGACTGGAGTGTATTAATCTAATAAAAATTTGTGTTACAAAACGCAACGTTGTCTCACAGCTCTCAAGTGCCCCCTGGAGGAGGTTTGCTTGTACTGCAACTGAACTTGAAATATCCCAGCATTTCGTGTCACTGAAATACAGTTCCACTGGAAAACCTTTAGGGACTAAACTCCAGATTTGCCTTGTACAGCATCTGACCATTGTAGATTTAATTTCTGTCCATTGTTCTACAATTGTGGTGTTTATCTCTACATTTTCTATAGTTGAATGGTTTTTAAGGTAATCATTCATTGTCATTCATTGTAATAATTCATTTGTCAATATATAACAGGTTTTTTCTTATGTGTTTTATTGCATCCTGAAAGGAATTGCTTTTATATTTTGATATAACGTTAGGGCCATCCCTCATATCATTTCAACAGCTGCATCAAAGAGCGGGTTGTGGCATTAACTATAGTTAATGGATGATACTAAGGGGAAATAAACTGAGACTCTATCACCCTATTAATCTTTGATAAATGTTTTTGCATTGCCCTATCACACGGGATGGAAATAAAAATTGATTGCAGGTTTCAAGAGTTTATTCTGCCAATGATAGTAATGCAGGAACCAGGCATACGTTGTCACATTCTCTGTCGGTACTCAGTAAACAGAACCCCATTAACATTGATTTTGTTTTTGAAGACAGCCTGACTCCTGGGAGATTGTTTTGTTTTTTCTTGTCCCAAGCAATTTTCATTTTCATGTTTAAAAAGTACAGCTGGCTTCATACATGCTAAAGCGTCCAATCGACACATGGACCGTTCAAATCAAACCTAGTCAAATGAATAATTGATTTAATCAGGTGATGAATGGCTCATTCCTGCAGTCCACTCATGGATCAGGATATCCAAAGACCATTTTAGAAATGCTATTCTGTTGGAAGCAGACAGCCACAACAGAAGCGGACAACGACCTCATACAATCAGTGGCTCAAATCATAAAATTAAGACCTGAATTATAATAGAATTGAACAGAAACACTTGGATCTGCCATTGACGCTACAAAGACGTTCAATCTAAGGGGGCCGGGGGGAAGCAAAAAGTTTCAACGATGTCCAAAATAGTCCATTATTATGACTTACAGAAAGCTTTTCTGTTCATTATTACAACTGAAATAATATGGCACAAAATCACAAAAAGCAGCCATCTCTTCTGGTGCGGTACATTTAATATGAGCTTCCGCATTTCCTTCAGCTACTCACAGCGCTGAACGCTCTAAAGTGCAGACCAAATCAATTAGTACTCATTAAGGTTACGGAGTGGCCTGACCTTACCACAAATTGCCTCTCCACTCAGCACTATAAAATATTGTGAAATATGAAAAATATGTTATGACAAAAAGCCACGCAGTGTTTCAATTCTGTGACTCAGGTGTCTGGTAGCTTGCCTAAACTTCTTAACTCTATATGCCCTGATTTGGCCTGTCTACAATCTGCTTTGCCCTTCGTTTTGAGTGGAAAATAAGTAGTAAGCATACCTCTTTTTTTGATACAACAAATGTTAATTTTTTGAATTGTGTAATCACAAACATAAGACCCATTTAAAAATCATTTCCCTACCATGTAACATCTCACTTGTAAATAAAGTCGTTTTGGACCCATACCTGTAATGTTTTGATTTTTGCTGTGGTGGTTGGTTTTAATTTTGAACCTGAATACTAATCTTTAGGTGCAACTATCCATTACAAAACCCATCATGCTCTTGTAAGTACTGAAAACATGCAATTCTTGCTTAAATGCAAGCAAAGCATTGCAAACAAAGCATGCTGTGGTTGAATTTGGGCCTTGGCTACAATGAAGACTTGAAACACTGAAGCCATGCAGATAACTTTTTAAGATAACTGCTGAACAAGAACTTCTGTGATGAAACCTTTGCGGTGCAAGTCACACACAAATAAGGAACAGCAAGAACAAAAACAAGAGTGGTAGTTTTTAAAATACATTTATTGACATGCAGTCATCATTTGATCCATAAGTAAAATTTCCGTATCTGAAAGTGCAGTTTAAAGTATATACAGTGCACAAGTAATCCCAGTTTTTAAAATCATATTTAAGTAAATCCGTGTGTGCAGCCGATGCATAGTAATATTCGAGTGGAAAGGGGGCGGGGGGTCTTCATATTTATATACAGGTAGATTCTAGATTAAGTCTAAGCCCATGTGTAATGTTCAGGTTAAGTGTGTTAATGGGTTCTTTATCAATGGTTGAATCCATTTGCGTTTCCCAACAACAAAAAATGTGTAATCCTTTAAATGCTCAGCTTCTTGGTACACAGAGCAGCCTTTGAGGAACACAATGAGCTGGGCTGGCTCCAGTACAGCGCAGGCTTTTTGTTATGGCTTTTTAAGATATCGCTTGTCTCCCTGTACATGTACACTGCTCAACAAAGGCTCACATACACAACATGATTTTAGGCCCGGGGAAGTAGTCTAGAGAAATGAAATGCAATCAAGAATCGTAATAAAACCACTACCACAACATTTAAACAAAACATAATCTTTATAAGCTGTTCCATTAGAAATGTCTCAACAAACAACCCGTCCCCTTTATCTTTAGATATAAAACATTTGTAAAATACAAATAAAACGTGACACAATAATCAACATAACTGATTAATTATATTTTAACAATGTCAGTGATCAAGCAACCTGCAGTTTAGGAATTAAATAGAGTTAGAATAAAGAGATTATGGTGACATATCATTCAATGTACAAAAAATAATATATTGCATAAAACCTCCTAGTATTTTTTTTTACATATATTGCAGGTCCCAGTGCAGCAGAAATGCCATCCCTCATACTGACCAAGCACTTTAAAGATCTACTTTTTGATGCATTTTAAGATGAAAGTGCATATCCCGATTACATTAAACAGATAAGAAATCTGGACCTTGGACGATTCCAGTAATTGTGTTGGTGGTATGAGAAATAAAAGCTTTTTACCTTACATTTACTTATACATTACCTGCCGATGCCAGGAATTGTATAAGTGCCCGCTCATTTTGGCGCTTGGTCGTACGTTTATTTAATAAAATGCTGATCGTTTCAAAATGGAGGAGAAGAAAAAGTCCTTGAGGAGCTGTGATGTAAATTACAAAGTTTCCCAAGGACTCGATCAAGAATTTGTATTTTCGACATGCAGCACGGCACTTAAAGGCAACAAAGCCGTTTATCGGTTTTAACAAAGGCACAAGGCATTAGTTGTAAATAGAGGCCTAGGTTGAAAAATAGAGAAAGGAAGGCAGAACAATTTGAGGCATTCACTGGGAAAAATTCACTGTGATAGTAGTTTCGCTGCAGTGTTATGAAACAGCGTGTGTGGGGAAGTGGGGAACAAATGAAAAGTGGGCCAGAAAGGAGGTCAAGGACATGCACTTTAAAATCTTTTGGCATCCTTTCAAATAGTTCTGGTCTTTGCAGGTGACAAGCACAATCAAATTGTGCACTATAGACATACGAGGTGATATTGCCAGTCCCAACAACACAGGTCGCTACCGTATCTTATGACTGTTCGAGAGAACAATAAACTGGCTTTCTTTCTATCAGATTGCTGTTAAAATACAAATAAAAGTTGGGGGGATTCCTGAAATGTTTTGCTACTTTAAATGATCTTCCTATTGAAATGGTTTCAGTACAGGAACAGGCTGGCTGGGACTTCAATATCTTTGTTGAAATAGCACATTTATGCATATACACACACACACACACACACACACACACACAACTCTCTGAACGGCACTGTGTAGCTCTACCCTGTTCCTCTGCACTTTTGCATCCGTGTTTTAGTGGCTATCGTCTAGAGAATTAGACCGAAGGAGTGTTCGGTTTAAACTAGACGCCGACAAATGCCATAAAGTCCCGTTCCAGAGAGGTACAGCCTCCGTCTGCAGGCGCTACACACTGGCGCACTGCCCATCTATACCTCGGGATGATGACATCAGAGCTGCAAGGTTGAGTGGAGCCAGACAGTAGCCATTCTGTTTCGCCAGACAAGATGATTTTTTACATTAGATTTCTCGTATTAAGAGGCAATCTGTTGGCTTGAGACAAATTCAATCTCCATTGAATCCTCTTTCTGATCCAGGGGTGGAATGAAAACACCCTTGTGCCAACACATATTCTCCCCCCCCCCCTCTTCACCTCTGACCCCCGCTAAAATGACTTCTTTTTGGGAATATGGAGAAAACTTGGCAAAGAAGCAATCCCGGCCATAAAGCTTTTGATCAGAGGGCAAGATTGATTTCCATTTAAATGAATAGAGGGAGAGAGGTATCCACTCCAAGTTTAATCTGTATGAATGAAACATGTATGGTTTAGGTGGTGTCCAAGTCACTTGTCTACATAGATTTCATCCTCCCTCTCCTCTGTCATCCAAAATATCATAGTACATTGATAGAACCAGCCTTCAGAGAGCCATTTACAATGGTAACACTTTCTGCGGACCCTACATAAGAACTACATCGAACCTTCATGAGCACTACATAAGAATTTCATAACGGACTGCATAAATATTCAACATCTACCTCAACCGGCATAGATTGTTATTGTGTGCTTACCATAAATTACATTACTACAATGCACCACATCTAAATGCCATGGTAATGTCTCTTAAGCCTGTTACACAGCACACCAGTCAGTCTATGTTGGTTGTAATAAGTGTTCATAAAACAAAGGTGTAGGCTATACTGCTTATGAAAGCGTAGTGCAATTCTTATGCAGGACCCTTCATAATCAATGATGCAGTATAAAGAAGAAAGCAAAATGAACATTTATGGCAGTTACTGAATGTACTGCTTTAAATGGGGGCTGTTCAGACCAGTACTTTACACCTGAGTTAGCTTTCAGCAGTTGATAGGCTAAGCAACAGCATTTTTTCATTTTGACTGCTGGGATTTATGTTGGTTGTGATAGACTAGGACAAGAACACTGCTTGAAGCGATGAAAGGGAAACCATAGGTGCCTGCCTGTATGGATATTCATGTACTGCAGTGTTTTCCCTCTGCTATATTTAACAACGACAGCTCCCTGCCATTGCTATGAATATTTGTCGGGTGAAATTCCCTAAAGGTGTATGGGTGAACAGTCAGGAAGGGCTTTGATGGCATAATGTCTCTCAATCAAGGCCATAAGAACTGTTCCAATTATGTCTTGTTCAGAAACCAAATGAAACAGGGATTTCTTTCTTTTTTTTGTCACACAGCCAGGAAATCAGGCTGAAGTGAACAGTGCACCTTAGAGGAAATAAAAATGTCCCAAACGCTGTTAACAGGGGGAGGGACAGGAAATGGTATGTCATAGGACTTTTTGTCCTTTTTTCTTGGTATTCCTGGTTCTGTTGAGGTCCTTTTACGGTAGGAGTAAGAAACCGTCAACCCTTACTTTGGTCAATGAAACCTAACCATGCCCTTGTATGGATAGGAATTAGTGAGTGGTGAGGCAAAACAGTAGAGAACTTTACAGAGTAAACAGGAGCACAACCTTGGCAGTTCCGACAACCAGAGAAGTCAAGGCTGTCCACAGCTGTTGAGAAGACACCTGTACTGTAGAGGCCTGTGAGACAACCCTGCTGGAGGTCTCCCTTTGGTGCCCCTAGTCGTGGGAAGATGGCCTTAGACGGCAGCTTTCTGAGTCTGCTCTGTAGGGACAGAGTAGACTCTGGGGGAAGAAAGTGGGGGGGAGAGAGAGAGAAACAGATTCAGATGCTCATCATTATTAAGAATAACATCGATCTAGACTGATTAAGTCTTACAAGAACAATTCTTACCATACTGTATCATACTTGCATATATGTACATACCTACATACATTACATACAGTGCCCTCCAGAATTATTGGCACCCTTGGTAAAGATGAGCAAATAAGGCTATGAAAAAAATGATTTGTTGCTCATCAGCTTGATTTTAGTCAAAATATGAGAGAAATCTAACCTTTAATTGAGGTAAAATTATTAAAAGAAAAAAGAATCCTTATCAAAAAATACAAATTTTTCTCAAAAATACATCAAATTATTGCCACCCTTAGAAATTATTATGAACAAAATCGAAATTAAGTATATTCACACATATATATATATATATATATATACACATATACAGTACTGTGCAAAAGTTTTAGGCAGGTGTGAAAAAATGCTGTAAAGTAACAAAAGGTTTTTCTGTTACAGAAAGGTTTATTTTTTTTGCTCATCTTTACCAAGGGTGGCAATAATTCTGGAGGGCACTGTACAAGTCTTCTTCAGAACATTTTTCACTGTCACAAATCATTCATTGTGAAGGCTACTGGGTGACATTCACAATCAAGCATCCATTTGATTCTAACAAAAACACTTGACCAGGGGCTTGTCCCACAAAGAAAGTTCAACATAGTCAGGGTATCTTTGTGTTAGCTGGCTACACAAAGCCTAACAAAGGCAATTATGGCTAACCTGTCTTACAACGGTGGTTATCAACTCGCTCTGTCAACCCTGGTTTTTCCAATCGAGCTATGAGCACATGCACACAAAAGGGGCGGCGTTTGTAACACAGCCAATCGCATGCAACATAGACATCGTTTCACGAAGCAGGACTGGTGGGTTAGCGAGTTAACTTTGGACTTTGGCTCACCCAGGGCTGCGGTGATGGGAATTTGAGTGCAATCTATTACACTGCAAAATTAGTCAAGTTTATTCATTACTGATAACTATATATATAACTATATGAACTGTGTGTTTGCTCAGGTTCTCCGCATCACCAACGGAATACGTCAGTACCAGTGGCTAGAAAACGCAGGGCAACATATACAGTTTGCTGCACAGTGATTGCATTGCAATGATACAGATTCTCGTGGAGGGAATATTGTATCTCTGATATAAAAAAATCAGATTACGCAATTTTCTAGGATTGGTGAGGCCATATTCCAGAGAGCTGATTGGTGAGGGGATGGCCTTTTTATAGGATTGGATCCGTTAGCCTGAACTTAACCTACTCCGGAGCAGGTTAGGTTCGCGGCATAAGTTACCATGGTGATACAACCTGGTTAAAAGTGAGCCACAGTTGCGAGACCGAAAACCCAGGCTTAAAACCCAAAGTTAGCTCGCTAACCCACTAATCCTGCTTCGTGAGACAGGCCCCAGGCATACATTTAAAAATAAATAAATAAATATTAGTTAGGGAAATATTTTAAATGCCTGACAAAATAATTTTCACATGCATATGAACTTCTTTTCAAGTGGATTTAAAACAATTAATGCTAAACAGAAAACCCAGGGCATTCTTCAAGGTTGGCAAAATAAATACATTTTAAAAGTAGGCTCTCTTGAAAATCAAACTCTGGATTAGTTTTGGCAGGATGTCTTGTTTTGCAGCCTGACGTGTAACCCGTGATACAGCACTTGCTTGGCGCTGAACTTTATTTTGTTCAGAATTTATGAAATGCACCGAAATGCAGGGCAAGGAAAGAAAGATCATGTTTCTTGTAGCTGCTGCACCACCACAGCGGTTGCTAGGGAAAGGTGTTGATATTTTTTCAGTAACAACCCCAGGTAGGCCTTAAGCCCTAGCAGCGCACTGTTTATCTGACATGCTGTGGGTTGCTTTGTGTTTAAGCCTCTTTTTCAGCAAGCGGATCACTCAGCACAGCGCTACCAGTATTAGCTCCAGTCCTAGGAGGCACCCGTAAGCTGGCGGCAGAATTTAACCTAATAAGACAGTTTCTGTATGACAGACTTATTATTTATTTTTTTACTCTCAAACGTGGGCCGTTCATGTTTGAGACACATTTCCACGGCGACAACCTCGCGCTAACCTTCCCCGGTTGGCGGGACACGTAGAAACCATGGTGGGGGAGGGAAATTGATTACTCTGCAGAATGGCGAACGTGGCCACCATGCTTATATAACAAAGCGCAGCTAAAGCACCTGCACACATCCCCTCGAGCGTGCTGCACTGGCTTGTTTTTTTCAGACCGAGCAGGGGGGAAATACAATGTCTCACCGTTAAACTGGTTAAGGCAGTTCCTTCTCTGTTTGTTTTTGTCTGATAGCGTACGCTAATGCAGGGATTTTTTGTTTGTTTGACGTACAGCTGTTTGTTCCCCTGCCCGACAAGCAGATTTTCTATTATAGGTGCAGTCCGCTCGGGTATGTGTCGGGTCTTGCAAGCCAGAGGTGAGACATGGGCTGATTTCTTATTCTTCCTTTTTCTTTTTTCCACGGGTGGGGGTGCAGAGGTGACTCAAACAGCATGTGTAATTTTCGGTGCAAGTCCGTGCCGGCCCAGGTGGGTGGATGCACCTCATTCAATTTCACATTCTGAGCGCTCAGTGTTTCTGGTTTTGACGCTGACGTGGCCCTAATGGTGAACAAATTGTCAACCTGCTGGGGACTGTTACTAACCTGACTGGTTCTGTCACCCTCCTAGGGGTGACTTCCATTAATACTCAGCACTTGTCTGTCTTCCAAAAGATCTATGCCTGTTGGTTTTAAAACCTGATGGTTAGCATATGGACTCTTCTCTCCTCGTCTAGCTCCACACTCGCTGCCAAAGTTAAGGGAGGGAAGAGACCCAGACCCAGCAAACTGCTTCCATGAAATTCATGTTTGTGGTTATGAAATCATACAGTAGCCTACTTACAGTAGTCCTGAGTCAAATTATGAAGTCAAGTTTAATTCAGAAGGCCCACTGGCCAGTTCAGCAAGGACAGACTGATATCGTTCAGTAAGCCTTCATAAGCACTACATGTACTAAATGTAGTGCCATTTTTACTTACGAGGTGACAATACAGTCAGAACAAAACATGCGATGACTGAATGTTTTTATTTTATTTTAATGGTTGTGTTAAACTTTTTACTCTACCAACGGTAGTTGCAGGACAAGCACTGATGACTATCAGGTTATGTTATGAGTTTTATTTTCAAGTTAAGTTTGTTCAGGACACATTCTCCTAGAACACAAATGACTATAGATGGCAATCAAGTTTTGTCATGACCTAATGCTAGACTTTTACGTTTCATTATGCCTGCAGATAGTGTAGGCGTTTGTTGGATAATCAAACTGGTTTTCTCTTACCCTTGCTGTCGATTTTGCATATGGCGTCTGACCAGGATAATGGCTGAAATACAGAAAGACAAAAATGAGTCACCATTTCCTATTGGCTGATCCATCTGCAACATTTACAGCTATATTTACAAAGCTTCTTCAATGCGTCTGACAATTATGACATTGTAATTTCCTACCATCCAATCCCAAAACCAACTCTCCAAGTGGCCCAGCACACACAAAGGTATTATGGGTACTGAATAAGTGAGCAGCCTGAAATATTGATGAGGCAGTTATTGAATAATGCACATGTGTTCAGTGGAAAAGCAGGTTTGAACAGGTGAGGCTAACAGGTTGATCCGTGGCAAAGCAGTTTGATCCACTGTAACAATGGCCTGCTTGAGCCCCACGGCTGTTGCTCGGAGCGTGCTCTCTGGCGTGTCGCAAATGCAAATCTCTTTGAATGTTTAATGCGGTCGCATCTGCCCATGCAAACGGGGCCCTGTTAGATGGGAGGGAGATTAACATATCCCACGGACGGCGTGGCTACAGATCCACGTGAGCTAGTGATCAAACTGCCAATGCGACGTCCCGCTGTACCTGCGATTGCGACGGCTGCCAGCGCCACCACACTCACGGCTGCGATGACAACGATGGTGGTGAATCCATCTGATGGAAAAGGAATGGAAAATGTGCTAAGTTGATCACTGGCCCAGTCTTTCTGATAGTACAAGAAATGCAAACCTTACCATTATTTTGCACAGTGTACAATGGTAGTGTGATAAGTCACAGGTTAAAATCCAATTTGGAACACTGACTGAACCAAACACTTGGCTATTGTGCTGGATCATTTGCTCCTATATGTGACAGCTACAATGACATGTCTACTGGTTTATGTTCTTTCCCATATTCCTCCATATTCCTACGAGTGGAAACGAGTAGTTTACCTTCGCCATTTCCCATTGCCTTGTCGACTGATCCTGGTTCTATATTATTCGGTGGTACTTCATTAAGGTCTTTTCTTGTGACAACTGCAATATAAAACAGCAAACCCATTGATGCCCGAGATAACATAAGCCATTTAGCAGACACATTTATGCAAAGAGACTTACAGTAGTGAGTGCATACATTTTTCAGTATATGTGGTCCCAATGGGAATCAAACCCACAACCTAAGCATTGTCAGTGACATGTTCCACTTACTGAGCCACACAGAACCACTGCTTTGATCACAAGACACTAACACAGACACATACACACTCCTCCATGCCCACAGAAAAGCTCCAGCAGACTGCCTCTGACCTCCAGAACTTCCTATGACCACCAGGTCCACAACAGCCACAACATACAGATTTAATAGGTGACGCACTTCAGGGGTGCCTGTCCAGCAGACACTTATACTTCCATCAATGGACTCTGCCCCCTACTGTAATTAATAGATTGAGCTTCTTAGCACTTCACTGATCCCAAATTAAGACTTCCATGAAAGCAATAAGGAATGGCAGTGACCGAATGCTAGGAATGGCAGTGACCGAATGCTGGGAATGGAACAGAATGCCAAAGTTGCTTATCCCTGACTAAGATACAGTGGATCTCAAGCGATGCAGAGTCTTCAGGATTCTTTAGGGGATGAGATATTTACATTATAGGACTAATGACTTACAGGAAAATCCAATCAGCATTAATAGACCATGGTCAGGAACGCTTACACACTGCCTGTCTGTAACATCTCATGTCTATTTTTCCCCAAGGGGGGCAATTAAAAACCATGTTAACAAAGTAAACCTACTTTCATCTTCGTCGTCACCTGTGGGGAAATTGAAAGGAGAAAAGTTAAATGGGCATTAAGCCAATCATTTATGTTTCAGAGAAAAGTAGAATTACACCATACCACATTAAATTATAAATTATAATATATACAATTCTATATTTATTTGGAGTACAATGCATTTGAAATACAAACCAATCATCTTGCTTTTGCTTTAAGCAGAATATATATTTGTTTCAAATGTTGTATGGAGAGAGAGGTGGGTACACAAGTTTGTGTATGACTAAGGCCTGAATTAAATCTTTGACTTGACTTGATATAGATATCTTTGCAAATACGTAAAAGTAAAGAAATAATTTTCTTCATAAAAATGGGTTTGGGGAGTTCAGCAATCACCAAAAACTGACCAACTATCCAAACTATGATTTTTTTTTCCCCAATTAAGGACTAATGGTGATTGAATCCAGGCCTAAGCATTATTATTATTATTATTATTATTACTATTATATAAATAGAACTATATTATTATTAACATTATAAACATTACATACCCATATCTCCTGAAGCTTCACTTTCTTCAGATGTGACTGCAGCTAAAAGGAGAGCACAGATTGGATCAGGCTTCACAGTGACAACATGAAAAAAACCACATTGTGACTGACCGCAATTAGATTCACATTAAAGTCAATTAGCTAGTGTCTTCTATTATAATCAAAAATGTGGTGGGGTTGGTACCAACCTTTGTTCTATCAAATTATCTCTTATTAAACCGTTGCCGTTATGTCCTTTCCCATTTCATCAACGTCACTGTTACATTTATGTTCCAGTTATTTGCAGTTTGTCGCTGCAGAGCTCAATACAAAACAAGGACATGTGTGACAACGCTCACTTGTACAATGCTATTCGCCAGATTTGACTTTGTCTGTGTAGCACAATGGTTGTTCTCAGGTTTAAAAAGCCTTTCCCCAACATCAGTAAGGAGAGCAATTGACACATTGACTGCACTGGTAACGGTGAAGGATGCTACTTTGAAGTCGCAGGTGTACATGCTCAAATATTGTACATTTATTTCCACACACATCGCTAGGTGTACAAGCACATGTATGTTCATAAGCATAGCTCATCTAGAACATATTTGTATTAGTATGGGTCATGTTCAGGTCATGGGTCATCAAATTGAGACATGGTAGGTATACAAGCACTCACCTGCAGCTCTTAGAACCAAACACAGGATGAAAAGACGAAACATCTTTGGGCACTAGCGGGAAAAAAAAGAAATTATCATTAATTAATACCAAAACACACATGTGGGTGAAATACAGATATAGGAGGCATTTGCCATATAAATGTAAATATGACTACAGCATCATCTGCTGTAAATTGGTCTCAAAGATTACCAAGGGCTTCTCAGTAGTTCACCTTGCAGTGATCATTTTTGCAAAGACCCTTTGACCCCAGGGAAATGTTTTAATTTGACACACTGTACCAAATGCACACAAAATCTACAGCCCTTGCGTGACAAATGCTTGACACATTCTATCACTTTTCTTGTGTTATAATTTCTCACAAGTGCTGTGAATGTGCCTGTTCAAAACTCAAGACTCAATCCAACTGCAACTGACCAGGTGACAACCCCTTTGTGCATGAAAACTCACATTCAGCCTTGATTTTCCTCATTTGCCGTTTGATGCATGGGACCGAATTTCCTTGGGAAAAAAATTAATCCCAAGTGCCAACGTTTATCTAAATTTACGTCTCGTAACTATTTTTTCTCAGCATCTTGCAGGCTGGACACGAAGCGACCCAACTGCACCGTGTCACCTCTCCCTGACATCAGATTGCCAGCTCAATCTCAATCTGCCACGAGTGGAATGTGACCTTCTTTCCACTGAGCTCAGCACAAATCTGCTTCTGCTTTTGTCTTTTGCCAGGGCCCATGTCCGTACAGCAGTCATCCAGTTCAAGAGCATGTCGCGTGTTATTTTTCCCACGTCACTCTACCATGTCTTTTCTGTTACTGGGTATTTTGCTTCCATACAATTTTTCATCTTTAGAGAGAAATGATGATTTATTTTGTTGTTTTGGAGGAAAGCGTCTCACTCTGTGTGCATACTATAAATCAAAGAAGAATGAACATTGTATTTATATTTGTTTCTGTGCCAGTGCTATATTTGTGTTTTTGTGTTGAGTCACAAAAGAGGCATTAACTGTAGCTAGGTGAGAGGTGAGTGCGCTTTATTGTAGTTCCTGATGCCATTTGCTCCATAACAATACTGCAACCCCCCATTTTCAGATCCCTAGAGCAGGTGTGACACATCTGTTTCTGCCACATATATCCACTCAAGCCTAAAACGGCCTCCACTGCTGGATGGGAAACATGAGCACAATCGCTGTTATTTTTAAATTGGGAAGCACCGGGATAACTTCCTCCCAGGGTGCGATCAGGCTGGACGTGAACCGCCCTCGTCATTTAATGAGAGAACATTGCACTGGAGAGGGATCTGATGCCCCCCCCTTACTCACCCTCCATCTGAGTTCAGAGAATGAACCCTTTGAGAATTGGGGTCTTGCACGCCAGCTCAGCTATTGTTATCAATGGCATTGTGTTCAGACCCTACTTCCTCCAGCTAATGACTCAGCTACCGAACGACACAGAGTCAATGGGGGTGACTGATACAGTTAGGAAACTGGCTGGGAATGAGGTCCTTTTTTGGGAAGCTGGGACACATCCGGGCTTCCACTGCTCACGCCGTGGATGTCCGGCCTGCAGCCAGCTGAGCCACACGCTGTCA
Organism: Aldrovandia affinis; assembly: GCA_029706075.1. Lineage (NCBI taxonomy): Eukaryota > Metazoa > Chordata > Actinopteri > Notacanthiformes > Halosauridae > Aldrovandia > Aldrovandia affinis. Next base: position 234,936 of record JAINUG010000306.1, on the reverse strand, counting down.
TATGGGAAACTGCATGGAAACTGTGTCGAAAACTGCGTCGAGGGCTCGTGGAGAGGCCAAAGCTCATTCACGAGTCCAGTCCATTCAATGGAGGATGGAGTACTTTGGGAGGAATGAGTTCAGTAGTTGGTGGTTTCATCCAGTATGTTACTGCATACTATATATTGATTTCAACATGCTGGAGCTGTTAACAAACCCCTCTCCTGCAGGGCCAGAAACTTAGCTGAGCTTCACACCGTCTCTGGTCTTAGGGTCTAAGCTTTGGGTCATCAACAGGAAGTTGCCTCTTGTTTGTTATGTGTCTAAATTATCTAATGTCCCACATGAACCTGAAGGTGCATACTAACATTAATGGACATAAGCTGCAAATGCCTCTCTCAAATTACCCAGGAATCCACATTAAAATCCATCCTGTTTCATATTTTATTTGAGGGCTGCTTTGGGTAAAATATTAAGTTTAGCTAATAATATATTTTTTTTTTAAACGTAACATAGAACAAAGCCTCTTAGCCAAAATGTTACCTAAAGCGCATGTTATCACACAAATTAGGTGATAAAATTTTGTGTATTTGTATGCAAATCGAATTTACCATTTTGCCTATTCCGACATTTATTTCACCTCAGCTCAATCTGTGCCTTTAGAGTTAACAGCGCACAGCTAAGAACAAGACTTGAACACTATCCCAAAGCCAGTTCTAAAAAAAGAAAAGAAAAGAAACTGAATTAATAAATCTGGCTACCATAAATCAAGTCAAGTGCTATAAGGAAGCGGTCTGTTGCTTTTGCTGACAGGACTATGAAAAATATGCACGTACACGCACACACGCACACGCGCACACACACACACGCGTGCACAAACCTACAAACACACAGAATGCTGCTAATTAGTGTGACAGCAGCATATCACATTTCAATGCCTAAAAATAACTTCTTGTTTACAGGGCTTTGCTTTTTGGAGGATGACCAGCACCCCCACTCCCCCCTCTCCCTCTACCCCATTGTGCTGACTGACATGATTTTGACACCAGTGATAAGGATCAGTCATAGCTCTGGGACGGGAGGTACACAGAGTGAGACCATCAAAAAAAGGTTGGCGCAAGGTGCATGGTGGTTAAAAGAACGGATCTCATCCAAACTAGTCACGTAGTCACGCTGCGTGGCACAAAACACACACCACGCCATGTCGTGCTGTGCTTTTTCATTCCAGACATATGCAGCCGACCTTGAAAGAATATTAAATTCTGAAGAACGGATCATTCCCCCCCAGGAGGACTGATCTTTTAAGATATTACTTCAGACTGTCCTGTTTTCTTCTGATTCAGTGGAGAGGAAAATTATTCTTATTGGTATGTTGACTCCACTGGTAAAAAAAAGAAAGTAAACTAAAATCTTGTTTATCCTAGTTAGTCAGTGCAAACGCGCAAATGCTTAGCACTTCTTCAAAAATAATATTGATATATTTACTATGGTACAAACCATATTGAAACGTGGCACGGGGAAGCATGGCTTTGTATGCAAACATACAGATCCATAACTCAGGGCACCGTACCAACTTTCTTGCCTCCTTGGTTTCCCTGTCAGCTGAATAATGGAATCTATTCAGCTTGCCCCTCATTTCTTTAAAATATCTTACCCATTCAGACTCAACTACATTGCAAGAGCGTGTTCTACCCTAACAATAGAGGCTTGCAGAACAAAGACAGTGCGGTTTCAGTGTGGGGGAAATTCACACACTCACATAAAGGTGGGTTTGTGTCCCTCTGTCTTGGCTGAAAGATGGAAGGATTTTCCCTTAAAAGGCCCATCAACAACTGCAGTTGACAAGGACAAGGAAATGCACACTCCATGTGGTCTACTTCCTTCCTACGGTCAGAAAGACCCTTGCCTATATCAACTCAGCTGGCACTAGGAAACCACTATCGGCTACAAATTGAACATGGGCATGGTCAATTACCTAAGAAAACGGTAAATGGCAATACACTGCCAGCCTATAGATTCAAATGAAACACTTTGATTGGTTGTTCATGCTGCTCATATCAGGATGTCTTTCAAAAAACAAACAAGAATTACTGTAGACACAAACCAAAGTGTACCTATAACCTCATCCAGGAGTTTTCATTATTTAAGGCAGTGTTTCGCTATCCTGGTCCTGGAGAGCTGCTGTTTGTGTGCGTGGTATGAAGGTATGCTGCTTTTTGTTGTTTTTCAGCAATTAATTGATCAATTAAAGAAGTTTATTACATAATTAACTCACCTCACCTTGTTTTGTGTCTAAATTGTTGCTGATTTTAAGGTGAAGAAAAAAAAACAGCATATCCTGTGACTAGGATTGAGAACCACTGCTTTAAGGGATACATCAAGAAAACACTTTTGTGTTTCTTGACAAGAATCAAGGTATAGAATACATACTAACATATACAGGTAACTGCCAAAATAAAGGAAACATCAACATAAAGTGCATTTATGGGGGCAATGGGCCACCACAAGTCACAAGAACAGCTTTAATTTGCCTTGGAATAGATTCTACAAGTGTTTGGAGGGATACAACACCATTCTTTCATTATTTGTTGATGGTGGTGGAAACCGCCATCTCAGGCACTGCTCCATAATCTCCCATAAGTGTTCAATTGGGTTGAGATCTGGTGACTAAAACTGCAATGGCATATGGTTTACATCACTTTCATGCTCATCAAACTATTGAGTGACCACTCGTGCCCTGTGGATGGGAGCATTGTCATCCTGGAAGAGACCACTCCCACCAGAATACAAATATTTCACCATAGGAAGAAGGTGAAAGAAGGTGAAGGTGAAGGTGAACTCAGAATGGCTTTGTATTTATTGGTGTTTTCCTTGCCCTCTAAGGGGTTGATTGGACCTAAACCATGCCAGGAAAATGCAACCCACACCTTGCCAGAGCCGCCATTTTCTCAAGTGTTTCCTTTATTTTACCAGTTACCTGTATATGTACAATGGAGATGTAAACACATACTGAAGCTACAGTGGCTGCATTCAAACTCCAAGAGCAGACAGGGCTAGATCAAGAATGAACTTAATAAGAATGAATTCTTTATGGTTTTTAGATCATTTACGTAATAATAAATATGACTATAGTTACACAGTGTGTCTGTAAACAGCTTGGTTACACATTACTGAAACCACTGCACACACACACACACACACACACACACACACACACACACACACACACACACACACACACACACATATAGGCTACATGGGTACATAAATATAAGGAAAACCCTGCAAATGTCTAGAATATACAATTCTAGGCAAGTGTATACATTTTTGTGGAAGAAATTATGCAAATAGACATTATTTCTTGTGTTGGTGCAGCTAAAACCGAATAAGGTATTCTTATGTCTTTGTAACTCAAAATATTCAACCACATCCCAGAATACCTCACTGTGGGGAGCTTTTTAGTGGTTACGGTTTTCTTTCTGTCTGGAATGTATCAATGTTACTGCATGACATTTATTCGAACATAACTAAATGTCCCCTGAAATCCGAAATCTTTGAAGCTACTCAGAGACAAATCCTGAGAAAGGACACGCACGCACACACGCACACACACACACACACACACACACACGCACACGCACACACACACACACACACACACACACCTTGCCTGAAGAGCATCTCTTTTGTAAAACAGTAGTGGAAATATCAGTGGATAGCCAAGTGGACTGGTGGATGTGTCACACCTGCTCTAGGAATGAAAAAAAGTGGTAGGCTACATACATACATCGTGTAGGGAACACAGATGCTTACAATCATCAAACAGACACAGATATGCAAAAATGTGTCACAAGAGGGCTGAACATGTTATGGTGAAGAAAAGGCTGAGACTAGTTGGAAGGTACAGGGAACAATGTCACTGCATGTTGCAAGTAAAAATAGGCTGTGCTAGGAGTCTGGTTACTAAATGTGTTTGACATCCTATATTCCTCAATGTATATATGTGTATATATATATTTGTTTGTTTGTTTGAATCTTTGCATCTGAGTGTATTCACTTGTGAACCCATCGGTTTGGTGACAATAAGGGCCCTCTAATCTCCTCTTGCCACTGTTGGGGACACTCCAGTCAGTAATTCAGAGCTATAAGTCTCTGCAAAAAACCTGGCTGATGGAGATAAATATTCATATCACACACATACACAGTGGTTTTCTAATGTGTTTTTTTTCCCTTTCCCTTTTATTCTTAGTGCAGCAAGTAAGGTGACAAAAAGATAGTCATTTTGTCTTACCAACTGTGACACTTCAGACTTCATAGCTGATGTGGAGTCCTGCCCCCACTGATTGACTGAAGTTTTACCTTGAATACAGAAATCTGTGGACTTTTGCTTCAGCTTGGAAGAGTACAACAATCATAAGATATACCTTAAGTGGGAATCGATCAACACTGATCCTTCATCTGAACCTACAACCTTCTATCAGCTACAAAACACCAGATGGTCCTTAAAACCAGTGTTTGATTTCATTTTCATACAGAAATAATATATCCAGTTGGTGTAACATACACTGAAGCCATTATTTGTTTTTCAGTTATTCTGAGGTGATAAGCATGCATAAACACTGCAGATTCATCAAGGCTAGGTAGTGAGAAATTAGCAATATTTCCTTTACCTGCTGAACTTATTTGATCATTTACATATCATGCATGTTATTGCTGATGGGTGAAAAGAGAACTGAAGCAGGCCATGGGAGCTGATTAACTTGTTTTGTTTTGGCAGAGGTACAGACGACTGAGGTAATTCAGAGCAGGTTCCAACAGTGTGCAATACTAGCTTAGAGAACATACACTCATACACTCTCAGACTCACACGTTTATCCTGTAGGTTCAAACAATACCTATAAACTATAAACTATAAACAATTTTGCCTTTAATGCGCTGTTACTACTGCGCACTCTAGAGTTATTATGGAAATGTACTGGACATATTTATAGGGCACTAGAAGACACAACTAAAGTATAATATTACGTGAAAATAAAAATAAAAACACTTCCAACATCTGTCAGTAAAATATTTCCTGCACAAGAACTTTGTTTTGAAAAGCAGAGGATATGGGAGCATACTTAAAACACAATGAATGAATAACACGTCTTGTTGATTTTACATTGAGCAGTTTTGTCCCTATTTTTGGAATTGAAAATTTACAATTTATCGTAAGGTATAAGACTAGCCACGCATCAAATATTATATAAACTGCAAACTTTTAGAAACCTTACAGGAGCCAAAAGTATTAATTACAAGCTTTAAAAGTTAAGATCACCAAAAAAACTGCAGTTCTTACCTCAGCTGCGACGTCAGGTGCTGTGCGCTTGACTGTACTTCACAGAATGCTCGAGTCAAAGGCAGGAAATTAGTCTTAGAGGAACTTACGCAAAACCAAAAAGGGGATGCACAGGCGAGGTATTGATATCTAGCCAAGACCGAGAAATACCCAAACGCATACAGTGTTATGTCATTTATGCATACAACAGCACTTTTTTTTCTACCGGAAAAGCAAAAATTACCCTAAACAGAAGTATTAGCAACGTGACCCACACATTTTCTTTTCTAGAACTCGAAAGTTAAGTCTTGGGTTCATAAAATAGCAATTTGTTAAGTATGGTGACTGAAATTAAGATGGTCTATCTTCATCTGCTTCTACTGTGTGTAAGCACGCGGAAAATCTGCAGATGATCCACTGTTGTGTGCTTGTAGATTATAGGTATGAAAAGCATGTCGCGCAACCCCTGCTCATAAGGATTGCGGCGATAAACGGGCGAGGGAACAACACCTTGAGATTCCAAGCGTGTTGGGACATTGGAGCATGCACAAGAATGCAGTTTGCTTAGGCCCCACTGTTAACAGTCGGATCGTACAAACTTTAATTTAATTTAAATCGAAAACTTTTTAAAATAAATAAAATACCACGCATAACGGTGCCTGATTGACAGATACAATAATTAAGGAAAGGTGTCTTTATTTAACACACTCATCCTACCGTCTGTTAATGAGTCATAGCCTACATTTTACTCACAACGGCAACGTCATCTGCTAAGTATCTTAACTGATACTGTTGAATGACCAAAATGTCTATTAATCGCAAGGCAAACATTGTATACGACTAATATCTTTGAACATTGTCAGCTGCAAGTGGACTAGCAAGCTTTGTTAACAAGGCAACAAAGTGAAACCTTATTAGCTAAATGGCGAGGTTTAGCTTTATGCCCAAGCGCTTTGTTGTAGAAAATTAGCTGAATAAAATGGAATGAATTGGATCGATTAAGAAACCACGAAATATGACGTAAGATATTTACTTTGCAGAAGCCAATTAGCCAGTATTCCGCCATTTACACCAGTGGCCTCAAACTCAGTGCCATGTGTAGGCTATGCTAGTTTTTACTCCAGCTACGCTCTTGATTAGATCATTAGCTCCATTATTTGCTAAATTATACTGTTGGCATGCACATGATCCATACAGTATAAGGTGAAATGCATTATTTTTGTTATCTAACAAAAATAGGTACATGCAGGAAAATGCAGAGGTACATGTAAACCTGTATACAGACATTTAGTGCCTAAATGGCACTGTGTTTGAGACCACCGATTTAAACCTTTAGGATTTGGGTAGGTTTCAATACAGCTGGTTGTCGACAGCAGAAAGTGAAGTGAACTACCCCGACGACTCGCTGCCGGGTTTGGATTGGAAGAGAAGTATATTCTTTAATCAATGTAACGGATGCGTTTTAATCAGGGCTCCTGTATGTTTCGTGGACGACCACTGGTGTGTATGTGGTGTATCAGTTTCACCTGTGGTGATTAACTTGACCTATGCTCAAGGTTAATTAATTTGGATGGGAAATATAGACCCAGAGGCCGAAGGCGGCTTGTTTGGACGAATGCACGCGTAGGAGAGAGGTAACCCGTCTGCTTTCTTGACTTGATTTATGGTTACTTTTGGATTGGGTTATGCTGAAGTTCGTTAATTCATGAATCATGTTCCCCCCTTTGCATCTATTAAACACGGTTAAGTGTGTAGGCCTGCGCACAAGATACCATGAGCTTCATAATGTTTTGTTAAACCTTTAACCCTTGTCATTTTAACGCAATATTTGACAAAATTGCTTTTGTTTTTATTTTACAGTAATGTTGAGGTATCTGTTGACGCTTTGCGCGTCAGCCCTGTTGGGTTTCGGTGAGTATTGTGCTTGGTCCTAATTTTCCCAGAATTTTTTCCAGATCGATTTTCCCTGTAAACATGGAACGTTGTATTTGTAGGGGACGGGTCACGACCTCATATTTAGTCTGTAAAGCTTTTCGTGTCCACCTATGTCTGATGCTTTTTTAAAGCTTTTATCTACAGTTTTAAGTCAGTGTCTTTGAAAACGCTTGTCCAAGTATGGTGGACAAGAACTCTTGGCGGTGGGGGTTGATCAAAATAAAAATGTTTTTTTTGTATTTGTTAGATTTCTCCCCCCAACCCCCCCTGTTTTTCTCCCAATTTAGTGCCAATTATAACCTCTTATAACCCCCCACACACACACACACACACACACACACACACACACACACACACTCTCTGCTTGTCTCTAAGAGGCTGCCTCTCTGAGGGTAGTGAACTCTGCTGCCTTTGAGATGGAATTCAACTATCCACGTTCTGGAGTCACCCTTGCGTGTTCTCAGCGAACCCGTGCTGGCTCACCCTCCCTCCTGGGGCGGACAGCCAAACGCTGACCCCGATCGGGGCTTCCCACCAGGGCCGGTCTGGTACAGTCGGGTTTCGAACCGCGACCATGATGGGCAGCTCACACTCCTAAAGGACCAGCTAATACGGGTGCGTTAGACCGCTATGCCATCGGAGGCCCCAGTGTTTTGAATTCTAAACCAGTGTTTGCAAGTGGGATCACCATGGCAACGATTATAATCCCTTTCCACCTGCATCTGTTGCTGACACTTAATTTAATAGTATAATACTTGTGTAGTCCAATATTTAATGGTATAAAAGCACTAATCAGACTTTGTCAGAAGTGTGGGCCTTGCTCCTCCCACCACTGAATTCTAGTCACATCTTAACAGTTTGTTATACGAGTTACATTTTGTTCAGCCATGTGTGTGTAGGGTGGGGTTTCGTTTATGTACTTGGGAAAGCCGTTTCTGATGCACTGTAGGAGGGCTGTGCTGGTTTTGCCTCCCTGTCCTCCCCTCCAGAATTGTGGAACAGGTTTTCCAGGCTTATCTCCAAGCCTCAAGCCAAAGTGTTGTCCTCTGTCTGCCAGCAAAGCAGAAACCATGATGTGATGTGGCCAAAGCGCTTTAGTTGTTGGAGAATGAGATTTTGGTTTTGTTCTGCTTTTTTGTTTCTAACTACCAACTGGTTTGTCAACAAATTTGTCACAAAGAAAATGGAAATGTGGCCATTTCTGCTCAAGAAGTTTAGGAAAAATGCCCAAATTACAAATTTTCCACTGAAAATGGCAATGTTGGTATTGATCAGTGCCCTTTCAATCACAACCTTGATTACAAGAAGCCAGTATGACATTAAAAGTTCATGCACATAAGCATGCAACGTTTTGTAGACCAAGTTTCTGTGTTCGTTTTAATTCCATTCTATGTAGTTTCCTGGTTGTGGCTGCATTTTTCATGTTTTGCCACCTCCCCTGGTTTTTATGCAAATGTGGTTGTATTTGGAAGATTTTGGTTAACCTCTTTCTCTGAAAGTGAGCGTTTGCTTGCAGTTTTTGAAACCGATACTTGATGTAGGTTTGCTTTTACCTTGAAAGCACTAGAGAACGTGTGAATAAAGCATGATGTCAGGCACACACTGTCACACACTGTGGCACATGCACATATGCAAAGACCTGTGCACGCTCGCCTGAATGCTCTCATTTAGTTTAATATTTTAAGTTAATCTCTTTACAGTATTTAATTGTAAATATTTATTTATTTTTCTTGCAACTGCTCAAAATGTTATGAATACATTTCATTTATATAATGCAGTAGAACCCTTCTCTAGAATGGTGTACAGTGTTGAGACTGTACCTTTAACAAACTGAGTAAGGGATATTTAAATTGCATGTTTGTGTAGAACTGCCTTATTACCATAGTTTGTCTTAAAAATGTCCCCTACCTTTCAAACCTTTCCTTTTTGCTTCTAGCTTTGTTGAGGGAAAACTTCTGGAACTTTCACTCTTCCTGATTGTAACTCTTGTGATACCTTGGCAATGCGTTCTCTTCCTGAATGTACTAACACAGGTGTAGCCAAGGGTCATGAACTAGGAACTGCATTTGGGAGTTTAATGGTTGATGGGTTTTCTGTAATCTAATACCTTCCCCTGATAGTGTCATCTGTGCAGCCATGCATTGTATGTTTTTGGGTTTGCACGCAACTGATTGCCGATCTCTTGCATTCTACATGAATTTAGGGGTAACTGGTGTTTCTTTAGAAGGCATTTTGTTCTGGGTGTTTTTGCTAGGACATTGTACAAATACTCTGCATCAAGTTGGTTTTGTCTCTTGGTGTTGCAGTTCTAAAACTAGCGACAGTGTTCGTAGATGTGTAATTTTGCATTGACATCTCACTTAGACATTTTGAATGCAAATGCTACTGCTTCCCTTGCTTTGTGAAAAGGGTGGGGCCTGGTTCTGCCCACGTCCTGTTTTATTGCTGTTCTGAATTTCAGGATCCAGACACAGGGCCTATTTTTTGGGGCTGTTTGGGTATGAAGAGCTTTAATAAAGACCTGTAGGAAACATTGTATCCATTTAGATCCCCTGATGGGAATTTCCAGCTACTGACCTCTTTAAGACTCTGGCATGGACCTGACTTTGATGGACCCCAATGCAGCGGATATGTACCCACCTCGAGTGGGAAAGATGAGGCATGTGCTTTCACGTAGGCACTTTCTGCCTGCCAACTAAATAATGCAGGAAAAGTGGCTCGGCGATGACAAGTTTGTGGTCACGTTTACCAGTGCAAGTAAATGAGAGGTTGACTGTCGCCATGTTGACAGCCATGTAATTCTTTACGTTTGATTTAATCTGCAATATATTAAAACTTTGGTTTGAGCACCAAAAGTGTGTGTGTGTGGCCAAACAGGTAATAAAAGCTAATCCTATATGTGTCTGTATGCCTGTTTGCAATTTATAGTGATGGAACAATTATTTTGTTATAGAAAGTTGGCACATTTTATTTAATGTCATTCCTCAGACGGAGTACAATATTAATATTTAATATTAATATTAAATTTGAATGGCAATAGTTTGGACTGCATAAAATGGTCCTTATTTTCTGGGTCCTTCCCATCTGATGGTTCACTGTGCTGGTATTTGATCCCAAGGGTAAGTGGTGGTACACAAACAACGCAGCCTATTTAGAAAAAAATAATTTATTTGCTCAACATGCCAGATTTACATGGTCAATTGTTACATCCAAATAAATTGTAAAGAGACCAATGCAGTTGACTTTTGATATACCAGAGCATAGTTCGATTTGGATATTCAGGATTAACTTCTATATATTCAGACTTTTATATTAAAAATTTATATATTCAGTCTGTGTGCGTGCGATTTAGAAAATTACGAACCTACAATACAATTGTTCAGAAAAACATTTAGTTTTATTAATATTTTTTCCCAGAAAACATCTGGATCACAATTATTCACACTCCTAACTATTCTTAGAAATTTAATCAAACAAAAACAAATCTTCATACACACTACTTGTGGATTTCTAACTCCTCTGTGCCTAGTAGCCGATGACCCCTGTGAGGTGGCTCACTGTGACCTCAACCAATCATGTGTGGTCAAGGATGGCCTGCCGGTCTGCCAGCCGAAGACCCAGCTTTGCACTACCTGGGGAGGCTCTCACTACCACACCTTTAATGGCAGGGCCTATGACTTCTATGGCACCTGCAACTACACCTTTGCTCGAACCCCCTGCCATGGCTCCTCCATCAGCTCCACCCTGTTTGAAGTGCACATCGCCACAGTGATGGCCACAGAGGGCAATGCAACATTTTCCTCCTTTGACCAGGTCCACATCCGCCTCCAGGACTTTGACCTTACCATTGTTAAAGGCGAGCTGCAGCAAGTCTGGGTGAGGGAGATTGTCTTTTCTCCAAGTCTTGCCTCATGTCTTTTATTATTATTTTTTAATAAAGGCTTGAATGGCCTTTCCCTTTTCTGTGGTGATGCTTGTTTCCAGTGGTTGTCAAACACCTCTCTCCATTTGGCTCTGCAGGTTAATGGCCTCAGGTATCGCCTGCCCTTCTCCCTGAGCAGCAACGTGAGGCTCTACCCAAGCGGTTCCAGCCTAGTCTTGGAGACTGGCTCTGGCCTGGTGCTGAGGTACGACTGGGACCACCACCTCATGGTGCTCGTGAGCCAAGGGCTCGCCAGCACAGTGTGTGGACTCTGCGGCAATTCCACCCCCCCAGCTCTCAGCGCTAATGGGCACGCCACCCTGACCGATGCTGAGGTGGTAGAGTTTGTGCGGTCTTGGAAAATGGTTGGCAGAAACGGCGAGTTGTGCAGAGACAACTGCAACAGCTCTTGTCCCGTTTGTAGCCCTGAGCAGCTGAAGGCGGCCCCTGGGGTCAAGGTATGCAGGCTCCTGGAGGACCCGAAGGGTCCCTTCGCAGACTGTTCCAAAATCATGAACCCCACCCTGTATGTCCACGCCTGCAAGGCTGATCTCTGTGTGCAGAAAGGGGACCACGCAGTGGCCTGCAGGGCTATTAAGGCTTTTGCAGATGCCTGCCAGGGATCTGGAATCAAGATCTCCCCCTGGAGAAAGCTGGCTAACTGCTGTGAGTACATCAGTGAGAAGTGGGCCCATCTTAATTTCACACCATGTATGCATAATGTGGCGTTTTCCCTAACTAGAGTTCTAGGTGTTGCCAAATTGGTGTCCAAGGAGTCCCATATTTCAAATGTGAAAGTGTCCTTTTGTGGATATTTAAGGATTTTCTTAATATACTCCAATAAAATAGACAAAGTTTATCCTTTACACCTTTGGTCATATTATGATTTTAAATGAAATGCATAAATTACTAATCGTCTGCTATTGATCCATACTATGAGGTCCTTATGCTTCCATGCACTGATGTGTTTTATTGCCACTGCCTTGGAGCCTGGAAAAAGCTTTACATTTTTCTATAAGTAGAGGTCCTCAGCCAGAGGGTGGTTATGTTGTGGGGGTTTTGAGATTGTGTGAACCCCTTTTCCAATGGCTTTTTTTCCCCCAGTTAAAAAATCTGAAATCTCAAAATGTGCATCTTCATATTCCTAAAGCTTTTGAGGCTAATTAGAAGTGAGGTCTTGCTGAAATGTCAAACTGACCATGTTAAATTGCCTTGACTCCACAGCTATGGTTTGCCCTCTGAACAGTCACTACGAGGTTTGTGGGTCCTCTTGCCCGGCGACCTGCGGTGACCCCGATGCCCCCTCTCGGTGCCAGTCCAGCTGCGTGGAGACATGCCAGTGCGATGATGGCTTTCTGTTCGGCAGGCAAGGATGCGTGCGGCCCCACCACTGTGGCTGCACCCACCAGGGCTTCTACCGCCTGCCCAATGAGACCTTCTGGGACGACGACCAGTGCCAGCAGCGCTGCACCTGCAGCCCCGCCTCTAGAACAGTCACCTGCATCCAGGCCTGGTGTCCGCATGACGAGAAGTGCGCAATTCTGGACGGTGCGTATGGCTGCCACAGGGGCCCTCATGGTCTCTGCCTGGCCCAGGGGGTCCCCCATTACATCACCTTCGATGGCCGCCGGTTCGATTTCGAGGGGACCTGCGTTTACCTTCTGGCGGCGCGCTGTCCCAGCACGGGTTCCCTTCCCGATTTCAACATTGAGGTTCAGAACAAGAGGAGGGGACATGACAGGGAGTCCTCCAAAATGGTCAGGGTACGGGTGCATGGCTATCGAATCCAGGTCTCCTGGGAAGTGCAGGACAAGGTTTTGGTAAGTTAATTGAACGTATCATCAGCCGTAAAACTTTAAAATGAGTAATTGCATCAGGTGTATAAATCCTCCTGTTTATGGAATAATTGGTAGGATCATAATTGATATAATCCAATTCATCATTCTTGAATTGTTAAATAGTTTATTGAATTGTGGTGGTTTTTATATATTTTACGTTGACTTTTTATGCATTTATTGCCTTTAGATTTCTCTTCAGTGCCATATTGTAAAGTGCTTTGAGCTGCATTCCTGTATGAAAGGTGCTATATATACTTAAGTTTATTAATATTGCTGTCAATCCTAGGTAAACGGCCTTTTGTTAGGCCTTCCCACCATACTGAGCCTGGGCAAGGTGAAGATCTATAAGGCCGGTCTTTCCTTGCATGTGGAGTGTGACTTTGGTCTCCTACTTGCCTACAACTGGAACAACCTTGTGACATTGGTGGTACCAAGGTCCTTCTCTGGTGCCCTCTGTGGAATCTGTGGGAATTTCAACGGAGATGCGAATGATGATCTGGTCCCACCAAATGATTTTTACTCGGAATACTCCGCTGCCTTGACCCCCTGGAAGACCATTGAGGTTGACGGATGTGTGGACACTGTGCCACGGAACAGGTCACAGTGTCCGGACCGAGAGAGCGGGATTCTCTCGGGAGTGTCCCATTGCGGGAAGCTAATGGATCCCACAGGGCCCTTCCGGGACTGCCACGGGATGGTCGACCCTGTTGCTGCTTTCGAGAACTGTGTCAACGACACCTGTCTCAACAACAGCAGCCAGTACATTCTGTGCCAGACCTTTGCCAGGTACGTAGCTGCCTGTCAGGACGCTGGGGCCAAGGTGCACGACTGGAGGTCCTCAGAGTTCTGCAGTAAGTTCATTATTGCATTGCCAGCTGCCTTGTGCATATCTGTGTGTGAGGATTTATGGATTATTTTGGGCACCTTCTTGCATGGCTTCATTTCCTTAACCTGGTGAATTTTAATGGCACCTCCAATGCATTAATTTGGAGAGTGGATTGATAGCATTCTCTATAGTGTTTTCTACTTCCTGTTGAGTTGTCATGTAATTTGCTCAGGGAATCTTTTTTTGTGTGGTAATGTGTAACTGGGTAAGGAGTGTTTCTGGATTACATGCCAACTTCTGCTCTTTATTGGCCCAATTTACACGATCTGACATTTTGACTAATGATCTGAGTAATGAATGACTGCTGAAGACCTGTGTTCCTATACGAAACATTTACTTTAATCTAATCTACGAGTAAACTGGCATTGGTGTATGCAACTAATTGAGCTAACTGGTGGAAACAAAAACCTTCATATACACATCGGCCCTCAAGTTTCCCACCCCTGGCCTAATTCCTTCTCCTCTCCATGGCAGACATGTCGTGCCCGACCAACAGCAAATACACGCTGTGCTCTGCTCCCCTCCCAAAGGCGTGCGTGGAGCCGCCCAGCCCCCACGGCGCCGTGTGCAGGGAGGACTGCGAATGCATCCAAGGCTTCTTCCGCAGCGGCAACCGGTGTGTCCTGCACTCGGAGTGCGGCTGCCAGTGGGATGGGGTCTACCACCCAGCCGGGGAGACCTTTATCCCCAAAGAGCTCTGCCAGGAGGAGTGCACCTGTGAGGGTCGAGGCCGGGTGCGGTGCCAGAAGTCGTCCTGCCCAAGCGGGACACAGTGCAGCATCCAAAATGGAACCCGTCAGTGTTACCCAACGCCTGGCGTGGGCCGTTGTTCCCTCTCGGGAGGCATACACTATCGCACCTTTGACGGCCGCAGGTATCGCTTCTACGGCTTCTGCCGTTACACGCTGGTACAAACGTGCAATGGAGGCGTGGCTAATGGCAGTGCCCCGGCGTTCTCTGTCCTGGTCCAGGCATCACGGCTGCACCTGGAGATTTACGGGACGAACCTGACACTGGTTTTGGACCAGAGCGCTAAAGTCCAGGTAGGGCGTCCCCCCACCTTGATGGACAATTGACGGTCAGTAGTTGACCGTGTTATTGATGGAACATAAGAAATTGATTGTTCTCTACCATCCATATATGCTACATATTAATTAAAATGAGAAGTCCATCTGGGAAACAGTTTGTTTGGTGATGTCTGATTTGCCACTCTCACTCCTCTCCCACCCCCACCACCTTCAGGTGAATGGTGTCATGTGGAACCTGCCTGCCTACCTGGGCCACATCAATGTGACTCAACATGGCCTGAGAACACAAGTGGAGACAGACGCAGGCCTGGCTCTGGTCTACGACACGGCACGCTTCGACTTCCTACAGGTGATTGTTCCCCATATTTATGCTGGCCGGCTGTGTGGCCTGTGCGGAGACTTCAACGGGAACCTGGAGGACGACCTCCAGACCTTGGACTTGAGGGCCTTCATCACTTCGTGGGAAGTTCCGTTCCTGGAACTTGTCTGTGTAGAACGCTGCCTGAACGGCTGTGTCCCCTGTAATGCCACCGAGGCCATCCCCTTCAGGTCGGAGGAGCACTGCGGCCTCCTCTCCGCTCCCGCTGGCCCCTTTGGGGCGTGCCACTCCATGGTGGACCCCCTGCCCCATTTTGAGAACTGTGTGCATGACCTCTGCGTTTCCCATGGAGACCGAGAGAAATACTGCAGCAGCCTCAGGGCCTACACACTGGCCTGTCAGGAAGCCGGGGCTGAGGTTCAACCCTGGAGGAATCGCACCCACTGTTGTGAGTAGAATGTCACCAGCCAACACTCCGCCCAAAAACTCAGTTGACTCACAAAAACGCATTTTTCCATAATAATACAAAAAGATTAAGAGGCGTTTTAACAATGCTACAATGTGGGGCTTGAAAATGATAAAGCCTGCCATCAACTTCTGATGCATAGAGGCCCAATAATTCCCACTCTCGTGTTGAAGTTGAAGCATAATTTTTCATACATGGTTCTGCTTTGTGGTTCATCGACATTGGGCCTTATTTATCAAGCAAAATACGAGCAAAATGTCTCGTAATTCCTTCGTACCAACATTTACACATGAAAATTGGGAGTCCCAACTTGTTTGGACTTGCGAAGGAAATTACGAAAACCTGAGACCAAACGCAGAGTGTGTGTAAACTGCAGTTTGTCTTTTAACTATAATCTTTCACTTATTGATGAAATTGGTCATTAAATAGGCTTCTTTGTCTACGTATTTTGTCCTGAAATATCATAAATAAAGTAGCTTAAATTGGTTTTGAATACTATTTTAATTAAGTAAAGCAAAAAAAATTGAAATTAGCATTACAAAGAGTTATGATTTCATAATTGCGGTTTTGTTTTTTAAATAATTAATTGATGAGAAATACAATTTAAAGGGCCAAAATACTGTAAAGTTCAAGCTTGCAATGGCAGACCTTGCGCTATTCAAGGAATTGGCTAGTGCTGTCAGTACTTGGCTTTTTGGCCATGGGCACTTTCGGTGCCATAGAGTGTACCCATGTGCCCATTAAAGCTCCATTCACTGACACCTTTGCCTGTTATTCCCCTTCTGGAATAATACCGGACAGGGACACCTCATCGATGCGCGCCTCCGTTTAGGAGAGCTTATCTGGTGTTCCTTGGCCTCCTTCAGTGGCTTTAATTTTTTGCCTGCATGCGGTCATTGTTTTTTTTTCGTTTCTAGTTTCATATCAAACCATTTCAGTTTGACTTCTTGTAAAAAATGTTCAACAGATGAAACGCTATTAACTTGTCTTGTGACTTCTTGCCCAATTTGGACCTTTTGTGGAGCAGAAACCCCACTGCTTCTGCTACTGAATAATACATTTTTGTTCTGTTGAACAGTATCTGGTATTACCTCCATACGATACGATTGAAACGAAGTGCCTCTGAACGTTTGATAAATGCGGCGGAAGTTTTTTGTTCGTATAATTTTACAGGGAAACTTGCGTGCATAATTACGAAATTATTGATAAATGAGGCCCATTGTGTTTTCCCTTTCCTCCAGCTCTGATCTGCCCCGTTAACTCCCAGTATAGCGTGTGTGTGGATGCCTGTGCTGAAACCTGCGCCGACATTTCAGCCAACCGAACCTGCCAATTGTCCTGCGCTGAGGGGTGCCAGTGTGGTCCCGGATTCCGGATCAGTGCCGACCGCTGCGTTAGTTCAGAAGAGTGCGGCTGCTTTCTCGATGGCCGTTATTATGAGGTGGATATGTTTTTAAAACACCATTGGGAATATTGCATTACAGAATAGTGATCGTTCCTGTTTTTATTTTAATTTTATTTTTTTCTCTTAAAAATAAATAAATCTAATCTGACCATGAATTTTTCCAGACCCTCAATCAGAGTCCAAGGACATGGGTAGATCTTGAGCAAGTGTGTTTTTGCTCTCTGACAACTGAGTAGCTGACTGTTCAACAGTAAAGCCAAATACTAGTGGCCCTGAGACATTGAGGGTCTGAAATTCAGTTTCGTACAATCAAAAAACATGGCAGGATACCTTCAGTCTCCTATTGAAATGCAGAATTGAATGTTCTGGAGTCTAGCATTCAGGGCAGGCAACCATACCTATTGTAGGGTCCTCTTCTGAGAACTTGCTGCAAATCACCCGCTGACCAAATCCCTCCACCTTTCCCTGAGTCATACTCAAAGTATCATTATCCACAACTTTCAGGGCCCTATTTTCGTGCCGGCATAATGCCCTAGCGCAGGCGAATTGCCAGTTTCGTCTGTCACAGACGGAATATTTCCCGTCTCCGCCGAGTTTGGCAATTTCGTGGTGCGCAATAAAGGCGTTTGCGCGACTATGGGTTGGGCAGCGCAATAGGGGGTGTGACAATGACAACAGTCGTGCGCTATGCAAGTTTGGTGTCAAATAATGAGTTTTGTGTTGACGTCCAACTAGACCACCTCTTAGCGCAAACACTGGCGCTCTGTGTAATTTGGTGACTTTATTGATGTGCACATATGAACATACGGTTATCTGAAATCACATGAATGTTTTGTGAATATTGTGAATTTCCCCCCACGTTGAGGCAAATCGTCCAATCCATGGGTAACTTGCAAGCCTAATCAATTAAGCTAAAAACTATTTCACCACAGCTTGTGGTTATTCAATGCACGGATATGAAAGACTGAAGCCAGCAGGCCATCCATTGCTACCGTTCAGTAAGATACACCTGTTAAATAAATATATGTTTGTATGCACCTTGTTTTTCTTATGTGAAAGGGTTTTATTTTTTCCATTTGCACTACAGAAAATGGAGTACATAATTGGACGCTGAAGGAGATCCTGTGAGCGATAACCTTGGTTTGGTAGCTGGTGTTGGCCAAACCGCTATCAGTTCGGCTGTACATGCAGTTTCTTCCAGTCTTGTCCAACATGCAAATGAGTTTATTACTTTTCCTACACCCGACAGCAGAGAACTAAACAGGATTTTTATACGCAATGTGGATTCCCTGCACATGTGCAGTTGCGCGCACCATCTGATCACGGTATCATTTATGTGAATCGGAAGGGGGTCCAGGTGGTTTGTGATGCACACTCCAGGGTGACGCATGTAGGCCTACTGCATGACGAACATAAATGAAAAAGGCCTAGTTGCAGTTGTGAATTTTTTTAATGTATTGCTTTCCATTTAACAATTACATTAAGTTAGAAGAAAATAAATGTGTTTTTAAGTTGGAAAGCCTACAAATAAGGAAAAAAAGAGACCCTTTCTTTTAACAATGTAGGTCTCAAAATATAAACTCAAATCATGAAAATAACAAGTTAATGTGCGCCTTGTTTTCCCCCTCGCGCGCTAACTTTTCTGCACCTCGCTCCTGGCGCACCTGCACAAAACTGTCATGTCAGGAAATTGCCAATTTGCTATAGCGTTAGCGCACTGGTATTTAAAGAGATAGGCCATCATGAAACCAAACCCCACACCCACATGTATTTAATTTTTTTTTAATCCAATCTCTTTTACAACTGCAACGGAGGTGCGCTATCGTCCGAAATCATGAAATTACTGAAATTGCATTAGACACGCCCTAAAGCGCCACCGTCTTCGCTTTGCGTCTGTGTTACCGATACCATCTTAATTCACCAAAATAGGGCCCTCCGTGTTTATAAAATGTTATTTTAGATATTTACTATTGTCAATTATGCAGTTCGGTTCTGTATAGAAGATTTTTAGAGGAGGTGAAGGGCTGCTTGAACTGCTTTATTTTAAGAGCCCGCAGTTTACAAATTGTGCTGTGAGGTGATTATTATATATTTTTTTCTTCTTCCTCCAAACAAAGCCATTAACTCCCATTTTCAATTCCACACTGTTATACTGATGAAGTCAATTTTGATTGCTTTTAAATTGTTGCAGTGCTCTCTATCCACAGTGCCAGGGTGGAGCTCGAAATGATTCACTCCCAATTTTTCCATTGGCTCGCAGCCTGCGTTTAAGGCGCCTTTTCACAAACTGGGTGACTGGATGACTTCCCAGAATAATTAAATAACCTGGTACACATACAGAAAAAAAAGCTTAAAGGGGGTTGAGGGGTGTTGAGTAAATATGTGCATGGCAACCTGTCATGTAATTTATGACTAAGCTCAAACATAAGGTTGCCTAATCCATTCTCTGGGGGTGTTTGTTCTGCGTGGTAGTGCTTTTGTTTTGGGTGGTTGAGGGAGGGGGGGTGGCGGGGGTGGTGGTGTTGCTTGACTGACTCATGACGTTGTCCTTAGAGGGGAGAGGTGTCCTGGGACGACAGGTGCCACAGGAGGTGTAACTGCTCTGCAACCGGTGCCCTGCGGTGTGAGTCAGCGGCCTGCCCCAAGGGGTCCAGGTGTGGTCTCTTCAATGGTTCCACGACGTGCGTTGGCAAAGGTGAGGGGCGCTTGCTCGTCCAGATCTTCACCTGGGGTGCTGGCCCTGGCTACACCTGTCGCTGATATGCTGGTGTGTTTGTTTTTGTGACGATTCCCAGGTGGGGCACTGTACCTGTACCCTTGAGCAAGGGTACTTAACCTGAATTGCTTCAGTAAAAATGTACAAACACATTTTGTGTGTAAAGGAAGACTCTCTGGATAACTGCATCTGCTAAATGCCTACATTTTAAGTTGTAGTTGCCCCACAGCTTTAGTGAGCAAGGAGCAAGTTTTGCCTCGGTACAACCTGATTTTCCCCCCCCCCCACGGTTCTCCAAGCACTGTTGTAAAACTTGAATCTGCCCCAGGGAGAACTCTGGTATGTTTGCTGGAGGCAATGTTGTAAAAACCAAGGCTATCCTAAAGAGGTGAAGAGTTATTGCACATGTCAGTCAAAAGTCAACCCAATGAGTATGGCCATCAACTACTGATGGCTGTCACCCAGCTTCCAGATTTAGTGCTGTTTATTAATGAAATCCAAGTATGTTTGGACGATTTGAATGCATCTGCCTTCACTCACTCGGCACAAAGTAGGAGCACCCAAGCTCTCCGTAATGGCCCTAGCAATTTAACATTGAAGCAATAAATGTGCAAGATGTGGCAGCCTACTCACACTTGCACCGGTGCCCCTTCTGAAATGGTTAAATCACACCCCATTAATCTTGGATTTAAATAAATAGACTGTTGCAGACATGAGCTGAGCAGAATGGGCTTCGGAGCGCCTCCCTGATTAAATTCACTGACCTGCGTAACATTCCTGTTGAACCTCAGTGTTCAAGTCCAAACCTGGCAGGTAGCATACGAGTGTGTTTCCAAAATGAGAACTAGAGGGCTCCTCCAATGTATTTTATTTATAAGCATGCATACATACTTTCTGCTCCTGCTTGATGCCCTTCAGTAGAGCTTTTTCTACCAAGGCCTCATTTTTATTATGTTTATGTATGTATTTTTCCCCTCCATCTGCTCAAATGCCAGTTCACCAAAGCTTGTTGCACACTTTCATTTTGGGGGCGGGGTCTTGTTTTGATTGGTGCCTGTATTGCAGGTCAGGATCGGAGTTTGTCCACCCCTTATTCCAGATGCTGGGTACTGGGGAGCTTCTACCACACTTTCGATGGAAGTGACTTTGATTTCCAGGGCTACTGCAACTACACCCTGGCCCAAGACTGCGACCGGGGTGGTACGTCGCCCCCCTTCCAAGTGCAGAGAAACCTGACAAAGGACCCCTCATCTGGCCTGGTTGCCGTTCAAGTATCTGAAGACCACATTGTTATAAAGCGAGGGAACGCTTCTTTCGTATGGGTAAGGTGGCCTTGTGGGTGCAATGTAGATTGAAATGTACAGACCATTCCTGGTAATTACTTTTTTCTCTCTGGCACATCAAGTTGTCGAATGGGCCCTAATTGTGTTTTCATTGTTCAGTGATATTTTATAATTGCATGGTAGTGGTTCACGGGGGTTGTGTTCAGTGGGTTTGATTGACAGCTGGTTTCCAGTTTGAAATGCAGGTCATGTAGCAGGCTTGAGCACGCCCATCAGCCTTTCTTTTTGAGCGTCGTCAAGGCAGCCTAGATGCTGTAACGCTTTGTTAATCTCCTATGTGACGTGAATTAAGATGGACGGTATTGACCAATGGTTATTTTACAGTAATCCTCATGTGCCTTTTTTTCTCTCGGTGATCAACTAGTGTTGAGTATGTTACTTGTGGTTCCCTTTTGAAGGTGAACGGCCAGAGAAGACATTTGCCATTGACCCTCCAAGAGGGGGAAGTGGTCGTTCACCGGATCGGGTGGTACACGGTCATAGAAGCAACCTTTGGCCTCTCTGTGAAGTATGACCTGCAGCAGAACTTAGTGGTCCTCCTCCCCAAGAATTTCTCCAACGTCTGCGGCCTGTGCGGTGACAACAACGGGAACGCAACCGACGACTTCCGAACGCCGGCAGGCGACTTGGTGGATAAGGCCGCCTTCGGGTGGAGCTGGCGGGCAGGGGTCGGGGGAAACTCGTGCAGGAAGGACTGTGGCGAGCTTTGCCAGCGATACGACCTCCAGCTGGGCTTTTTGACCACATACGAGGTTAGTCTTCGGGTGTTTCTGTGGTCAGGTTCTAGCCCGTTTGTACAGTGCTACGCCATGGTGGACCCCAGCGGTTACCACCAGATATGCGCCCGCAACCGATGCATCAAGGAATTGGACCTCCAGTTTCTCTGCCAGATCCTGCAGTCCTATACCGACGCCTGTCAATTTGCCAAGGTGGAGATCCAAAGCTGGAGGAACAGCACCTTCTGTCGTAAGTATGGCAGAAGGGCCCAGAGATTAGGAACCAAACTCCTCTTTACAGCAGCTTCTGCTTTAGATGCCCAACGGGACTGATCCGGTTGATGGCCATGCTCAAACCTTCCTCAGTGCAGTGTTGTGTGCTTTACAGTGATTGCATACTAATTGGTTTCTTTGATTTCTGGGGTTTGTTGATGAGTTCACTGAAAATGATCATGCATAATATGCAAACAGGCATACATTTCCTTGCATTTATTTGTTTTATTCCAGTCTGCTATTCTCATTGTTTGGAACAGCCTTTAATTGTTCAAAGGTTGCACCTTATTCAAGCACTTATCAGGGGAATGTCAGCTGTGCAAATCCCAAAATCTATTGTTCCAAAAACCACAAGACCGAAAACGGTTTGATACTAAATATACGTTGTTTTATTTAAAAAGTGCTAAAAGTTGGTCTCATGTCATGTTTGTGTTATTTGGCAGAAGCTTTTTTCTGAAACAACTTACATGAGTGCATAAATATGGCTAGCGCTATCAAACAGGAAGTTGGTATAATCATTGACGTGACATTGCTGACGTTCATACCACAAAACCTGGTTTTACAAAGGGAAGAGGGAGGTTTCGGTCACATTGAGTGTTCGTGGTTTTTCGACTGCTTTTCAGCAAAATGTTTGCCATTTCGAAACATTGCTCCAGTTAACCAAAAGTAACCTCTGTTCTCAGCCGCGAGGTGTCCCAAGCACAGCCGCTATGTTGTCTGTGGCTCGGTCTGCCCCCCGACCTGTGCTGACCCTGCCGGCGTGGCCATGTGCACGCTGGCGTGCGTGGAAACCTGCCGCTGTGACGAGGGCTACGTGCTGGAGGGGGACGCCTGCATTCCCGCTGCCCGCTGCGGCTGCACTCACCAGGGTTTGTACCACCGGCGAGACCAGGCCTTCTGGACGGACGGAAACTGCACCGAGCGGTGTGTGTGCTACCATGCCTTCAGACCCGCGAGCTGTGCCCTGTCGTCCTGCGGGCCCATGGCCAACTGCGGCCTGCTAGATGGGGAGTGGGAGTGCCTGCCCTACACTGTGGAGACCTGCTCCCTGGAGAGCGGTCGCCACTTCCACACGTTCGACCGCCGCTCCTACCGCTTCCATGGCAGCTGCGCATACCAGCTGGTGGGCCTGTGCTCGGACGAGGCCCGGCTCACCCCGTTCAAGGTGGAGGTAGAGAACGCGGGGGACCTGGGCTCTGGTTTGAGGGTGGCGATCAAGGTCTACAACGTGAGTGTGGCGGTCAGCAGTGGAAATGACAGGCTGATTCAGGTGAGTCCTGGGTGGGGAACCAGGTGCCGCAATAATTTCATGCAATCGCACAATAATCCCAGCCATCTTGTTTGCCTCATGTTAGCAGATTTCAAATGATTATTTTTTTTTTCACATTTATTGATTTTTTTTTTTTTCTCCTTTTTTCTCCCCTGCCAAATTGCAATTGTGTTTCTATGGCAATACTCCCCAGTGTGTGACCATGCTGCTTTCAGCTCTGCCATATTTGTACAATAGGTGGGAATCTGTGATTGGCAGGTACATTGTAACCAGATTAGTGTGGCGATTGGTTACAGTGCTCATCCTGCTGCTCAGAATGAAGTGAGCATGACTGGGTGTACACAAGCTACAGTGGGTATGGGGGGGAGCAGGCAATGGAGAAGGCAATTTCTGCTCAAGGTTGATGTCCTACTTCAGAAAAGCTTTCGCTACACTATTTTATTTACAAGTATGCATACATGTAATACCCCCCTTTCCACCCAATCCTCTAAACCTGACACAGACTGCACGTTTTGACTACATTCAATGTTTTTCCTTCAATGTGCTCAAATGCCAGTTTGCCAAAGGCTGCTCCACATTTCAGGTGTGGGTTTGGATGGTTCAGTTAGTGCTGGGTATCGTACCAGTTGGAATTTGAAATCGCTGGCATGTAATCACATCGCAAATGTCTTGGCATGCGCGCATCCATAATTTTAATTCTGTGTATGTTCTTGGCAAAAATTATGCAAAAGTAAAAAATGCCAGCATACTGCTAATGTTCTCCCAGGTGATTTTATTCAATTTCAGAACTGATTTGGTTTAATAAATCACTAGGGAGCATAATGGCTGTGTGTTGCTGGTGGCATTGTTTTGTGCATTAATCTCAAAATGTCTTCCACAGGTGGATGGTCTCCATAGAAACATGCCGTGCACCGTGGCCGGCGGCAAGGTCGCTGTGCACACCAGCCTCCTTCGCACGCTCGTCCAAGCCGACTTTGGCCTCTCCGTTGTCCTAGATGCCAATGAGCGCCTGACTGTCATGCTGCTGAGCAAATATGCCGGCGTCACCTGTGGCCTGTGTGGGAACTACAACGGCAACCCAGCTGATGACTTGAAGGGCCCTGGGGGCCAGAAGGATCTGAGCCCCTCGGAGCTGGTGAGGAGCTGGCGCACTGATGACCTCCCCTGGTGTGTGGAGGGATGCAGGGGGAACTGCCCAACGTGCACTCCGGAGCAGAGAGAGGACCACTCTAAACCCAGCGCCTGTGGGAGGCTTCTAAATGCAAACGGGCCCTTCAGAATCTGCCATGGCAAGGTGGACCCCGGAAGGTTCTACAACAACTGCATCAGCGACCTCTGCATCCACAAGGGCCTCAGTTTTGCGCTGTGTCAATCGCTCGCCAACTACGTAGCAGCCTGCCAGGAGGCCAGCGTTGAAGTCTACAACTGGAGGAGTTCAGACTTCTGCAGTGAGTGGTACACATGGTGAAAAACATTTTGGTTCAAAACAGCACCTGTTTTGCTATAGGTTTAAAAAAAAAAAAAAAATGTTTAATGGTAAATATGTGGATTTGATTGTGTCCACACATTGGCTGGGTGGTGATGGGTTTTGCGTTGGTCAGTTCAGCAGATGTCATCACAGTGAGGCCTCAGGCTTGTATGCTGGCCTTTCATCATTTGATTTGTTCATTTAAGGGAATTCATCAATTTTCAGTAACTGCCACTTTTGAAAAGTTATTTTAATGTGCACTGATTTGCCACTAGATGGCAGTATTGCATTGATACAAAATTGAGTTTGTTGCACCGGTTTCCTTCCAAAACTTAACTAGTTTTCTTTCAATTCTCTACACAGATCGAGTCTGTTCGAAGGACATGGTCTATGACCTCTGCCCTATTTCCCCTCACCACACTTGCCCAGGCTTCCCTGTGCCCAACATTGCCTTAACCCCCCCTGGTGTCTGCTATGAGAACTGCGCCTGCCTGCCGGGTCTGCTGCTCAGCGGCTCCCTCTGTGTCCAGCCGGGGAACTGCGGATGCTTCCATCAGGGCCAGTACCTCCAGCTTGGCGAGGTCAGCCTAACCTGCGGGGAGCGTTGCCATTGCAAGGCCCGGGGTGAGGTGGCTTGTTACTCGGTCTTCTGCACCGTGGATGAAGAGTGCCGTGTGCAGAGTGGCAGGCGTAACTGTTACCCACGCTCCCATTTCGGGCACTGCTCCCTGGAGGGAGGTTCTCACTACAGCACCTTCGACGGGCAGGACTTCCACTTCCTGGGCACCTGTGACTACACCCTGTCCCAGAGCTGCTCTCCCAACGACGTGCCTCCGAGCACCGTGCCTTTCACCGTACTGATCCAGAATGGGGAGTCAGACCAGCTGCAGGTCCGTGTGGAGGTCTATGGGCTGGAGTTGATGCTCTCCGCAAAACATGACTACAAAGTTTGGGTAAGGTGAAATTTAGTGCCATTTTCCCATTATTAATACGTTTTCTGAATTTGAGGACTCTGAGGATCTAATCTCCTGTTGGTATTGCCGTCAACTGCTTTGAAAGTTTTGTCAGACTATCTTTTATAAATTTGAGACTTGAGAAAAGATTTCAGGGTAAACTTTCACTGCATTCCTTCATATTTTCTCATTCTGAATGCTTTGAAAACCTGAATCTGACCCTCGCCCCTATCCCTGCCTCTCCTCTTCCTCAGGTCAATGGAGTCCTTGAGTCTTTTCCTTTCTCTGTCTTTAATTTGACAGTGTATCGGCAGGGGCTCTACCTGATTGTTCAGGCCCTTGACTCAGTCAGGGTAACCTTTGACCTGCGGAACCACGTGGTGGTCCATGTCCCCGAGACCTACAAGAATGGGACCTGCGGCCTGTGCGGAAACTACAACGGCGACTCGACAGACGACCTCCGGCTGCCCAATGGCACCATGACCTCTGATCTCACGACCCTGGGCGCAGCCTGGAAGCACCTGTCTGGGGGCTCAGCCTGCAGCGACGGCTGTGGCGAAAACTGCCCCCTCTGCGTGTCCCTGCTACCCCACTATGCCTCCGACCACTACTGTGGCCTGACCATCTCCCATGATGGCGCATTCAATGGTTGCCGCCACCTGGTGGACCCCACCAGCTACTACACCAACTGTTTATATGACCTGTGTGTGTCCGAGGGCCAGGTGGAGCAGCTGTGCGACGGGCTGCAGGCATATGCTGTGGCCTGCCAGGAGGCGGGAGTCCAAGTGAGCCCCTGGAGGAACGGCACAAAGTGCAGTGAGTGAACCCTGTCTTTAGAAGAAAAAAAAGAAAGAAAAAAAAGAAATTCACATTTAACACAAAACATACAATATATTCCATCATACTTGCCAATTGTGCACATCACCAAAGTAAAAAAAAAAAAGACAAACATGGAACATTTAAGGACATAGTCAAATACACTCAAACTTCCAGTCAACCAACACTCGTAAGTCACTCCTGCACGCCTGCATCTGTCCATATACACTTTATAGTTTGTTGATTATTTTATTCCACACACTATCAAATTGATTAAATGTATTTTTGTCCTCTGCTAGCAATTTTTCCATATTTAAGTAAAATGCCATTGAGATCTTCCACTGTTCCATCGTTGGCGATGTTGGGTCTTTCCATTTCTTTAAGATTAGTTTCTTTATAATCAATGATGACGATAGTATGACCCAGCCATTTTGATATCTTAAGTTCTCTGTATTTTGAAATATGCATATGTTTGGTGTAAAAGTAATGGAAATGTTAAGCGTTTCAGATTTCTCCATCTCTCTCCATTTCTCAACCTGCCTCCAAAGTTGTTGGACTACTTTGCATTCCCTAAAGGAGTGTTTAAGTTAATTGCTCTTTTTTTATTACACTTCACACAGATATCTGATACCTTTGAATCAATTTTTTTCTTATCCGATCTCGTGTGTAATACATTCCATCCATCCATCCATTGTCTAAGCCGCTTATTCCTGGTCAGGGTCGCGGGGGGGGTGCTGGAGCCTATCCCAGCATGCGTTCCGGGCGAGGCAGGACACCCTGGACAGGTCGCCAATCCATCACAGGGCACACACACCATTCACTCACACACTCATACCTACGGGCAATTTAGACTCTCCAATTAGCCTAACATGCATGTCTTTGGACTGTGGGAGGAAACCGGAGTACCCGGAGGAAACCCACGCGGACACGGGAGAACATGCAAACTCCGCACAGAAAGGCCCCCGGCCTGGATTCGAACCCGAGACCTTCTTGCTGTGAGGCGACAGTGCTATCCACTGCACCACCGTGCCGCCTGTGTAATACATTCTCATCATTAATTTATATTGGATTCATCTTAAATTTTAATTTATTGTAAGCTCATTAGTGATATTTAAACAGTTTTTCCATTTTTCATCCGTATCCTTAACTTAAGTCTTGATTCCATTTACTGTATATTTTAGTCCGTATATTGTCGCTGGTTTTTTATTTGACCAATATTTTATACATTTTCCCTATGAGTTTTCTTCCATCAGTCAATTTTTCCCATGCTATTGGTTTATATTGAATAGTTAACCAATTATTCCATAATTCCATAATTGTGTCGTTTTTGGAATTGTTACGGGTTCTTGCACCACCTTTTTCATCTTAACCCAAGCTTGTAGCGTGCAGTTTGTTAAAGTTTTTATTCTTTAATTTATGTTTTGAAAATAAGCAATTAAGTTTTGCGGTTGGATCATCTGATTTTCTATGTGAATCCACAATTCTTCTTTAGTTTTTTTCATTATATGGTATGAATAATAGCTTTGGGCGGATGTATGATAATTCTAGGTTTGGTCAATTCAGTCCCCCCTCACTTATAGGGAAGTGAAGGAGTTCCCTTTTAACCCTAGGTGTTTTATTGGTCCACATAAATTATGTAATCAATGAATACACACTTGTGGTATTATTGGGATTGAAAATATATATCGGAACTTGGGTAACCATGTCATTCGGAATAAGTTAATTCTCCCTATTATATTTATTGGTAAATCTGTCCATTTATTTAGACTTGTTTTTACATTTTTTATTGGAGGTAAATAATTGTCTTTATACAGTTGTGATTTTTCTGGGCTAATAACGCATCCTAAATATTTAATGCCTTTAGTTATCCACTTACATTTTTCTAACTCGACTGGTATGTTTTCCATTCTAGTAGTTAAAATAAAAATTCCTGTTTTTTCAATATCTATTTTATAACCCGATATTTCGGAATGCTGTTGTATCGTTAATAATAGTTCCGGACTTTATGTTATAATGTCGGTAATATAACGCATGAGATTGTCTGCAAATAGGCTTAGTTTATGATGGTCATTTCCAATCATGCCTGATTTATTTATTTTGCCTTATTTTTTGAGCCAGTGGTTCTATTGCAACTGCAAACAAAGAAGGTGATAGTGGACAACCTTGTCTAGTTCCTCTTAGGTAAAATGGTTTAGATAACACACCATTTGAGCGGTTGGGCTTTTATAAGGATGAAAGGCCAACGTTAATAAATTCTGGGGGGAAATTAAACGCTTGTAAACTTTTTAATAAATATGTCCACTCGGCCCGGTCAAATGCCTTTTCGGCATCTACCGACACAAGTGCTAGATCAATACCATATTTCTTTGCATATTGGATGGTTGCTAAACATGATCTTGTATTGGTACGCTATTTTGAATAAATACAGCTTTGTCTGGGTGAATTATCTCTGGTAGTACCTTTGCACAATTCTGTTATTTATCACTTTTGTTATTATTTTGTCAGTTATTTAAGCTAATTGGTCTGTAGTCTGCAGGTGTATAGCCTTTCCGTCCTGGTTTTAGTATGACCGTAATTACTGTTTGGTACATGGTCTTTGGTAAGGATGCACTCACTTTCATATAAGATAGGACATCCATAACTTGCATTCTCCCAAAATATTGTGTATAACTCAATGGGGAATCCATCTAATCCCGATGCTTTTCTGTTAGGAAACTTGATTGCTTCCAGTACTTCTTCTGGAGTTATGTCATTTGTCAGGTTCTCTTTCTGTTCAGTATTGATTTGTTTGAAATCTATTGAGTTGAAGAATAGTTGGGGATCATACTCCTGTTTTATCTCCAAATTATATAATTGTTCATAATACAGTTTAAACTGATCATTAATCATTAGATTGTTATACATTGGGTCTTTACTTTGGGTTTTTAAGAACTACTGTAAACTTAATTAATACTTGTTTTGTTAGTGCACATAGATTCCCTGTCTTGTTTGCAGATGTATAATTTAATTTATTAGTTAAATTTATAGTCATTGGCTCTCATTAATAATAAATTATCATATTTACATTTCATCACTTGAAGTCCCTTCCTATCTTTTTCATTCATACACCTCTTATGCCTTTCCTTAGCTCCGTAATCCCTTTTTCAACAGATTTCAATTAATTCTGTAGACTTGATCTTTTTCTTGCAGAGTATGAAATAATCATGCCCTGCATGTAAGCTTTAAATGAGTCCCATATTATGTGAGGATTTGGCTTGTCTATGTCATCAATTTATATGTTAGTTTGTTTAAAAATACTAATATGTTGCTGGCGGATAGCGTAGCGGTCTAACGCGCCACACTTTGGCTGGTCCGGTGTGGTGTGCGCTGCCTGTCAGGGACGCGGTTCGAAACCCGCATCTCTACCAGACCGGCCCTGGTCATCAGCCCTGTCGGAGGCAGCATTTGGCTGTCCGCCTCCGGGGGAGGGGGGAGGGTGAGCCGGCATGAGTCCGTTGAGGAGCAGGAAAAGGGGTCCGTGGTAGAATTCCGTCTCAGAGGCGGTTAATTCGGCCCGGAAATAATGTCTCGCCCTGGAGGACAGGCGGCGGACTCGTGGGGAAGGGGGAATTGAGATCAATAGAGGGTATAATTGGCAACCAAATTGGGAGAAAAACGGGGAAAAATGAGAAATAAATTTAAAAATAAAAATATATGTTCATTTGTATATTTAATTAATTCTGTGTTAAATTAACTTCTATTGTTCAAAAGGGTTCCGTCACGGGGAAGAAGAAAAGAAGAAAAAAATAATAAAACCTCTCGAAGGAGAACATTCTTGCCTCCGCTAAAATGTTATAGTTTATGTTCATCAATAAAGCCACGGTGTTACCTCTTGATTTCTGTATAGCTGTCCCTCAATGTACAGCCGGTCTACCACCAGGGTCACTTGTCTGTCCAGTTTCCAGTTCTCATTGAGGATGGGGTACAGCTTCTTGCACCTATCCAGTATTTCCTTGGGGACCTGATCAGACACGTAGAACTTGGACCCTTTCAGTTCCTTACTCTTCCGTTTGATCTCCTCCTTTTGTTTAAAGACATCAAACTTTTCCACTATGACACGAGGGTAGTTGTTCTGTTCATTTTTCCAGCCCATCCGATGTGCCCTGTCAACTGAGATTTTATTAACTTATTTGGATGTCATCTTCATCTCTTTTTGCATAAAATTGCAGATAACTGCTTCTGGATTTTCATATTTTTGCTCTGGGATGCCTTGAAGATTAGGTTCTCGCACATATTGCATCTGAATGTCCAACAAGGATTCTTTCAGGTATTTATTTTCTTTTGCCATCACATCTACCGTAGTTTGCAGATGATCTATTTAGCCATTCATTACCTTGTTTTTAATAATCAGATCCTCCGTGCGTTGGTGGTTAAATTCCAAACTTGTTTTTAAACTCAACTTCGGCCAACAGTGTATCAAGCATATCCAGTTTTGCTAATCTTTCATTGATTGTTTCCAAACCTCCAACTCTATTCCAACTGCGGGCTTGACTGTCTGTTTCGATGGATGATACCTGATACCGCTTTGGGGTCGGCTTTCCCGATGCTGGTAGACCTAGTATTTTGGTAGGCATCGCCGTTGAATATATTTCAGCCTTAGATGTCAGTGGTAGTTCAGGCCTCTATTGCTTTCGGAATGGCCCTATCCTCTGACATTTTTTGATAAGTCAATAAAGGACTGGATAAAATCCACAAAGTCTTAAAGGCTGCAGGTGTGGACACCTGGTCATTGAAACTAAACCATTTTAGTGCATTTCTAACTTGCCATTGATTATAAACTAGCCATGCAACATTTGTTTAACCCATTTAGACCTAAAATGCCTGCTAAAAACGCCTATTAAAACCTAAGCAATTATTCTACACAACCTCTTAAAACCTGAGGGTTTTCTGGAAAAAATGTCAAAAAAAAAAACACCAACGTGCACTTCATTTCCCCACGTCTATTTCAGCGAATCACAGCGCATTTCATTAATCGCAAAATCGAAGCGACCTAAACGTCACTCCAGGTCTTAATGGGTTAATGTGCTGCGTTTTGGGGATATTGCTGTTTTAAAAAACCTGTTTGTTGCATTTGCAAGTTTAATAACCAGGGCCCTGTGAAATCATATTGCTCAGTAATGATGATATGGCTTAATGAATATCGCTTTGCCTGACGGGATTGCTGTGTCATGTGTGGAGAGTTTGAGCGGATTGTTTGTTGCTGTCGTGATATTATTGGGATTGTGTTTTGTATTGTTGCTTAGGGTTCGGCGTTTTGTCATCAGAAAGGGTAAAAAGATAAAAGATTTGCTCTTAAGGTAAACGGTTGTCGCCGTTAGGGGACAGAGGGAATTTTCCATTTTTTCCCCGTCTAGCTTCGGAAAGCTTGTTAAAAAGTTACCGATTTGGCATTACACCCAGCTGACCCGAGGTTTTTGTGCTTTTTTGCCCCCTCTCAGGAGCAAATCCAAGAGCAGGGAAATTATAGCCAACTAGCTTTTGTTGGCTTCAATTTAAATAGTTATATTTCAAGCGTTGAGTGTATAGCCTTTTCGGTTGGCTGCTACTAGCTCTTTTGCTACAGACAACCGGACCGAAAGTTTTCTAATTAGCTTTAAGTGTTTCCATTTAGAAATTTCTGCACCTGACTGTTCAGAACCACCTTGGTGTATTGTAATTTTATCGACTTGGTGTCTGTTTTGGCAGTAATTCGTTCAGTGCAGGGAGAGCGATAGATATATTTAGGGGTGAAAATGTGGCCATCGGCAGTGCAGTGCGAGTGTTGCAGGATGATTGCGGAAGAAGACTTCCAGGAGGGTTTTGTCTGCGACAGATGCCAGCTTGTGAAGCATCTCGAGAGCATTATTCTTGATCTCGAAGCCCAACTTGCTGGTCTCGAATGCCCTGCAGAATTTGTAGAGTTCCAGGAACGAATTAGTACGCCCTTTAGAGAGTTAGTCTGCATGTCGAAGCGGGGTAGGGGGAGCCTCTAGAGCAGGTAGGGAGAGGGAGTTGGGTGACGGTAGGGTGCCAGCGTAGAAAAGGGCGCGCACATGCAGGGGCAGCATCTCCAGAGATTGTGGTGTCCAACTGATTCCAGTGCTTGCAGGAAGAGGATCTAGCCCAGCCCTCTGAGTGGGAGGACTGATGAGCCCCAGGGCACCCTGGTGGCCATGCCACCCAGGAAAAGGGAGTTAGACTGCCCAGATGGAAGATACCAGGACGGAGTATAATACATCTGAGGATATAATTAATAAAGATTTTTTGGATCATAATGTGAATAGAGGTGGTTCAGCACAGTTATCTGTGGAGGGGAAGGACAACGTAAGTGTGAGTAAGGCTCTGAAGTTCATGTGTTTAAATGTGAGAAGCATAAAAAATAAATGTTTGGAACTGGAGGCTGTCATGTTGAATGGGGGTTGTGACATTGTTGGGATTACTGAGACATGGCTTGGCGCAGCGGATGGGGATGAATATAATGTAGCGGCGTCCAAAAGAGGAGGGGCAGTGGCCCTTTATGTGAAAGACAATCTTAATGTGCAGGAAATTCCAGGTATAAACTCATTTGTTTCTTGTGAGGACATCTGGTTTAGATTACTGGGAGATCATGAGAAGGGCCTTAATATAGGAGTATGCTATAGACTTCCAGCTTCAGACAGTAACATAAATAGTACGCTCTTTGGTAACATAAAACAACCTGTGCTTAAGGAGAGAATGATAATGGGCCACTTCAATTACCCCTCTATAAATTGGGAGACAGGTCAGGGCAAATGTGAAGAGGAGTTTTTAGATCTGGTCAATGACTGCTTTTTGGTACAGTCTGTTACTCAGCCTATGAGAGGGAAATCAATACTGGATCTGGTTTTGTGTAACAATCCTGATAGAATTTGCAACACAGAGGTAGGAGAACCACTAGGGGCAAGTGACCACAGTGCAGTTATTTTTGATATTTTTTGGCAAGTTAAGACAGCCTCCTCTAACTCTAGAATTTTTAATTTTAGACTAGCTGACTTTAATAAAATGAGAGGGAATTTAAGTAATATAGATTGGATGAAA
The DNA here is from genome assembly GCA_029706075.1 of Aldrovandia affinis. Classification (NCBI taxonomy): domain Eukaryota; kingdom Metazoa; phylum Chordata; class Actinopteri; order Notacanthiformes; family Halosauridae; genus Aldrovandia; species Aldrovandia affinis. Next base: position 201,212 of record JAINUG010000306.1, on the reverse strand, counting down.
CTTCTAAATTGCAGAACTGTGAATGAAAAATTGACTATATTTAAAAGGGTTATTGTAGATGTACAGTGTAAATTCATCCCAAAAGTAAGGAAAAATAGGATGAAAAAACTCTCCGCAGTGGATGACAAAATCTTTACGGGAGATTGAGGCAAAAGAAGTGACTGTACAGAGTATACAAAAAGGATAACTCAGAGAGAAACCAGTTCGATTATTGTAATATGCGGGCTAAGGCTAAAAAGATGAGCTAAAAGGCGGGTTTGACTTTTTTTTCCCCCAAGATGCAAAAAGTAATCCGAAGAGGTTTTTTCAATATTGTAGTAGAAAAAGGAAAGTTAAGGATGAGGTTAAGTGCATTAAGAATTATGAAGAAACTTGGTTTATAATAAGGATATTGCTAACACACTAAACAGTTACTTTGTTGAGAGCTTTACTAGAGAAGAGGTTATAAATATGCCTAAATGTATAGACAAGGTACGGAATGTTTTGGAGGACTTTGAGATAAGGGATGTAGAAGTACTACAAAAACTACAAAAACTTAAGACCAATAAGGCAGCAGGCCCGGATGGCATATATGCCAGAGTACTCCAAGAACTTGGGGAAATTATATATACCGTAATTTCCGGACTATAAGCCGCTACTTTTTTCACACGCTTTGAACCCTGCGGCTTAAACAATGATGCGGCTAATTTATGGATTTTTACGGTAAGCGATCGGGGATTTTTTCACAGAAAAAGCATTGCTCGCTTTGGACAGCATGAGGGCCCATATAACAGATTCTGTAAAAGCAGCCATCAAGAAGACAAACTCAATTCCAGCTGTGATTCCTGGGGGCACAACGAAGTAGTTGCAGCCACTCGACATCAGTGTGAATCGTGCATTTAAAGTGGCACTCCGAGTTGAGTGGGAGACTTGGATGACTAGCGGCGAGAAATCATTTACCAAAACTGGCCGCATGCGAAGAGCAACTTTTGCTCAAGTCTGCCAGTGGATCCTGACAGCGTGGAACAGTGTCCAAAAATCCACTATCACCAACGGGTTTCGAAAGGCTGGACTGCTGCGTGATGAAGAGGACAGCACAAGCTCAAGTGCGAATTTGTCTCGAGACGAAAGTGACAGTGAGAGCGACAACGAAAGAGAGACTGAGAAAGTGTGTGACGAAGTAATTCTGAGGCTGTTCAATTCCGACACTGAAGAAGACGACTTTAGTGGTTTTAGTGCGCAGGAGGAAGATGAAGATTGCGATCAATGACTTTTCTGGTAGGCTACTGTGTTTTTCTTTAACCAGCCGTGTTACAGGCACTGTTCGGAAAAAAGCATTCATTTAATTAAAAGTTTAAAAAATCTTTCCGTGTAACATTTTCTGTGTAAATATCCCATGTTACAACGTGGACATCTGCGGCTTGTAGACAAGTGCGGCCTATATATGTACAAAATCTTTTTTCTTTTTAAATTTAGTGGGTGCGGCTTTTATTCAGGTGCGCTCAATAGTCCGGAATTTACGGTAAACCATTGACAGATAGTCATTCAATCCATAACCACTGGAGAAATACCAGATGACTAGAAGCAGGGTAGTATAATTCCAATATTGTAAAATATGCTGGAATGTATTATTAGGGATAAATTGGTTTTATCAAAGGGAGGTCATGCCTAACAAACCTCTTGGACTTTTTTGAAGAGGCTACAAAGTGTGTTGACCTGAACCAGGCTTATGATATTATATATTTGGACTTTCAGAAAGCATTTGACAAGGTACCACATGAGAGGCACATTGCTAAAATGAATTCAGTAGCAATTGCAGGAGTAGTTTCAGAGTGGGTTCATAATAGGCTGCAAGGGCAAATACAAAGTGTAACAGTAGGTGGGGCCGTATCTGACGTTGGTGCTGTGGGTAGTGGTGTCCCGCAGGGATCGGTGCTTCCTTATTTACATAAATGATCTTGATATGGACGTTAGTAGCAAAATAGTTGAATTTGCAGATGATTCCAAACTTGGGGATTTGGCAAACAGTTTGGAATCGACTAAAGTAATCCAAGATGATTTAAACAAAATCCCCAAATGGGCAGATACATGGCAGATGACATTCAATATTGCTAAATGTAAAGTTATGCATGTGGAAGAAGTAATGTATAAAAACATTAGACAGGAGTATTTTATGGAAGGAGAAAAGTTTGTAGGTGTTCAATTTGAAAAAGACTTTGATCAACTACAATTCCTATCTGCATCAAAGCCGTGTGCTACAGCAGTGAAAAAAGCCAACCGGATGCTGGGATACATAGCAAAAATTATTGGGTATAAATCAGAGGAGGTTATATTAATGTTATATAATGCCTTTGTCAGACCTCACTTCTGTGTGCAGTTCTGGGCACCACACTACAAGAAAGATATAGAAGCTCTTGAAAAAGTCCAAAGAAGGCCAACTAAACTGGTACCTGGTATGAAAGGTCAAAGTTATGAGGATAGACTTAAGGCACTCAATATATTTAAGCTTAGCAAATGGAGACTTAGGGTGGGATTTGATTGAGGTTTTTAAATTCCTAAAAGGGATTAACAAAGTGAAATACCAAAGATTTTTTAAGATAAGTGGGGTCAGCAGAACAAGAGGCCACAGGTGGAAATTAGTTAAAGGCAAATTCTTCACAGATATTAGGATGTTTTTCTTTACACAGAGAGTTGTCAATGTCTGGAAAAGCTTGCCAGGTCGGGTCGTAGAGGCAGAAACACTTGGGCTATTTAAGTCCATGTTAGATGTAGTACTAGATACTATTTAGATTAGGACATGATGAGCCTAGATGGGCCGAATGGCCCGTTCTCGTCATTATGTATTATGTTCTTATATCAACTATTGTGCAAGCATTTTGAAGTAGTCCCTCACTTCTGACGTCAAATTGGCAAATAAGCTGAGCATACATAGTCAAGTGTGTGCTTACTGACGAGAATCTACATGTAATGTATAATCCCTTTTTTTTTTTTTTTTTTTTTTTTTTCTCAATCAATTGCCACCAAAGAAATTACCACCATAACATTTTATTTGACTGTCTTTTTCATTTGGCTTCATACCAGTGCCAGATTTACTGATGTACTGATACACAAGGTGGAATTTCACATTTGCATGGTCATATTTGGAAGTGTACTTAAGTTGGACACCTGAGACTTGGTTCTTTGTTTTGTCAGGTAATGTTTGGATGGCAGAACTGAGCTCACTTGTATTACTGAGTGTGTTGTGGTAACAGGTCTTGACTGAAATCTGGTGTATGTTTGTTCTTGGATTCCTATTCATGTCCTTTTTGATTTGTATGGTCTTATTTGCTTCTCCTTTGAGCATGACCGACCAGAAGTGCACTTGGGTAAATGCAGTTTTTAGACTAACATGAACATGGCTTTGGGGTTTTCATGGTGCATGAGTTCAGTTCAGATCAGACCATGCAACTAGTTTTAAACCGCTTGCCTATGTAATTTCCAGCTATGCCCCTTTTGCCCCTATAAATATTTTGTACTTCAGTTTCAATTGCTTATGAATTTTAAAAAATCTCAATCCAATCCCCCCCACTTAGTCCCCTTTTTGCGGAGCCTGAATAGATTAATGGATCAGTGGTTTCAAATCTCTCCTCGCAGACCACCTGCCAGTCCATGTGTGTTCAATTCCAGCACACCTGTTTCATCTAAATGCTCATTAAGTAGTTAACGAGTTGAATCCGGTGTGTTGCTTGTGGAATTGAACAAATGCATGGAACAGTTGGGGGTCCCCAAGGAGAGGTTTGGGAACCACTGGATTAAGTGTCTAATGTCCCTTTCACACCTACCTATTTGGTCCGTTTTAATCAAACCATGGTGTGTTTACTCCATTAGTCCGGTTCGTTTGGAGAGGTGAGAACACGCATTCAGACTCTGGTGCGAACCAAACAATCTAACCATGGTCCTCCCGAAAAGTCAGGACTCAGTCCGGTTCCAAGTGAACCACAGTTTGGTTTGTGTGACCGTAATCTGACTTAATATCGGAAGTAAACCAAAATACAGTGCATTGTGGGTTGAAAGCGGATGTTGACACTTTGGTACTCTCTTGTATGTCTCCTCTGAATTGTGTGAAGCAATAAGCCTACATTGTTCACACGTCTCGAGATGTTTGGAACACCAAATCATAATTATGACAGCGATGATCGCAATACGCTGCTGTTCCTCCATGTTGTCCGTGACCAGAAAGTGATTTTCCCACGGAAATGTTCTGTCCAATAGATGAACGACCTGTACAACCGCGTGTCATTTGTTTACTAATTTTGGTTCACTTAACACAGTACCGTGTGAACACTAACCGGACCTAATGAAAAATGCAACAAAGTAGCAACTTGCTCTTGCATCGGACCAAATCTATCGAACTATAGATGTGAAAGCGACATTAAGTTATGTGAAACTTTTACATCTACACTTGGAACCAACTTGGTTGCCCATTGATATTCAATTCCGGGCCTTGAGGGATGCAGTGCCTGCATTCATTTGCTCCAACCACGATTTCACCAATTAGTTTACTACCTCCTGGTTGGGGAAAATACCTGCAGACACTGCTGGCCTTGAGGCCTGGAATTGAATACCCCTGCCCTACACTATGGGGCACAATGGAAGAGATTTGGTACAGGCAAGTAAATTGGGCTAATTACGGTTTCTGCTCCCGCAGTGTTCCAGTGTCCCCAGTTCAGCCATTACACCCCATGCGTCAATGCTTGCTTGTCGCTGTGCGCCGAGGTCCACAGCATCGTGGAGTGCCCTGCTGGGTGCGCAGAGGGCTGCCAGTGCGACCCGGGATTCCTGTATGACGGAAATGCCTGCATCCCACCGGAGGAGTGCGGCTGCTTCCTGGATGGGCGGCGCTTCCAGGTAAGGTCTTCCCCAAGTCACGAACATGGACGTGATGTGGCATACACAACTGAAACTGAAGCTCTCTGGATCCAATGTGCCAGGCACTGGTTCTGTTTAAACTCCTCCAACCTGTCAGGACTGGTCTTGGTGGTAACTGTATCTCATAGTAACTGTGACATAGTAACAGCTTCTAACCCCCCTCCCCTCCCCTCCCCTCCATTTCAGCTAGGAGAAGCAAGACTGCTGCAGAACTGCACTCTGAAGTGCACATGTGGTCCCCCTGTGGTCTGCAAACCATATGCCTGTCCCGACTCTCATATCTGCGCAGTCAAAGGCGGAGTCATGAGCTGCCATTCCTCAGGTACCAGCCCACCAGTGTTCAACTGCTCCTTAATCTAGCTGAAGGCAGTGTTACTTGAAAAGGGAATTGCGAAAGGGTACATTAAAGAAAAGTAAATGCACATGGAAGGGAAAAGGGAGAAGTAATGAAGTGATGCATGAAATCCCTGTACTTTGGAAGACCTTGAAAGCGGTGGAATGTAGGGGACACACTATACATGGGGCTGGGGCAAACATCTCTACGGATGGAGATGTGACTTCCAAAATAAAGGAAATGTTAGAGTAGATAAAGGGTACTGGTGGCTCTTATGGTGTGGGGTGCATTTTCCTGGCATGGTTTAGTGTCCAGTCAACCCTTTGGAGGACAAGGTAAATGCCAATACAAAGCCATTCTGAGTGATCACCTTTATCCTATGGTAAAGCATTTATATCCTGATAGGAGTGGTCTTTTCCAGGATTACAATGCCCCATCCACAGGGCATGAGTGATCACTGAATGGTTTTCGGAGCATGTAAACCATATGGCATTGCCGTCTGTCACCAGAGTGTCTTCTCACCTGACTCCCACGTAAAGGGAGGGTGGAAAAACGGCAGTACGAGGACCGTGGTTTGAGTAACCTTGGTCTAGAATAGTGGTTCTCAAACTCCTGGGGACCCACTGTGTATGCTAGTTTTTGTTTCAACCTCAATTGTAACTAGCTGTTAATTGTTCTCAATTTGTTCTCAACCACTTAATTTCTATTAATGCATGATTTAATCTTATTCACACCCAAGGACATCAAAGTCAGATCAACGAATGCTCTCATTTTCTGTAATGTGCTATATGACATGTCCTTTAGAAAGAGGTTACCTTTTTTAATTGATTCTTATTGACTGGGAGGCAAAATCAGACGATTTGAAAGTGTGGACACCTGGTCACTGAAAGTAAGCAATTTGTGGAAAAAGCGTTCAATGACAGCAATTGGCAATGAGCCAAACCTGCATTGCGTTCTAACAAGTTTAAGGAAAAAAAGTGATGGTAGAACTTGCACACATGAACTTGCAAATCTCATGGCTGTAGCAAAAACAAGCATACACAGGGCGTCTCCAGGACCGAGTTTGAGAATGACTGGTCTAGAACAGGGCTATTCAGTCCCAGGCCTTGAGGGCTGCAATGTTTGCAGGTATTTGCTCCAACCTGTTTTACCTCCTTGGTCCAGGACGTGAGCTAATAAGTGAAATCAGGTAGTGTAGTGCATGATTGGAGCAAATGCCTACAGACACTATGGCCCTCGAGGCCTGGAATTAAATAGCCCTGGTCTAGTGAATGGAGTAAATGTGACACAAATTCTACTGCAGTGCGGATGGTGGAATTGAGTGGCTTTCTCAAAGCGGTCATGAGCGGTTTTCCGTTGCAGACCCGTGTGAGGGAAAGTGTGGGAGGGGCGAGAGGTGTGCGGAGAGGGACGGGGGCGCGGCTTGTGAGGCCCTGCGACTGGACCTCTGCTGGGTCTGGGGGAGCCCCCACTTCCACAGCTTCTCCGGCAAGGACTTCGACTTCGACGGCACCTGCACGTACGTGCTGGCGGCCAGCAGCGGGGGCAGAGGGGACCTGACTCCATTCACTGTCACGGGAAAGAACGAGTGGCGCCGCAGCTCCAAGGCCTCGTCCCTCCGGGTGGTGACCGTGACCGTGTACGGTTACACCCTGATCATGCGTCGACTGGTGAAGGGAGCAGTGATGGTGAGCAGGGATGAAATGGGTGCCGTGTGATCCTATGTATGAGCCTATCTATGGTCGATCGGGTGCCCACAGGCTGCCGCTATAAAGCTGCACATGAAGTGTCTTCCGCAGACCTACATCTGTGCAAGCTTAACTTGTGAACAGTGACGATAGAAGCGGGGCTTTAAGTATTTTGGAGGAGAGTGTGCTTGTCTGTGCTCTGCAGAATTGACAATGGAGGTTGCAGCAAGCGCAGCTTAAGAATTCCAATCAGGCATTCCAAATTTGGAGGAAAAATATGTTTAAAAAAATAAATGCCAACATGAAATTTGGTGTCTACCAAATTGTTGTGATTTAGTCTGGAGGTTTTTTGTTGTTTTTTTGCTTTTCATAACTTCAGTTTTTGTAACTGACAGTGCTCTGTAAAAAGCGCTATACAATTTTTTTTTTTTTACCCAGGTGAATGGGTTAGTGAGCCCCCTGCCTGTTAGTCTGAGGGACTGGATAAGAGTGGACTATTGGGGGGACCTCGCCCTGCTGCAGACGGACTTCGGCCTGCAGGTGTTATACGACTGGAAGTCACTGGTCCTCGTGGCCCTGCACCAGAAGTACCGGGGCATGGCCTATGGTCTGTGCCTGTACGACGGCGACCATGCCGGCAACGGCACAGAGACTGGAGCCTCCGCCCTGATGCAGTGGGCCAGCACGTATGCCATCAGCGACGGAGACTGGTTGTGCTGCTCCGACTGCGAGCTGCTATCGCCCAACGTCATGGCGGGTGATGAGCGGGGCTACCGGGAGCGATGTGCGATCATCAAGGACATGACTGGCCCGCTCGCACCATGCAACAAGGGGGTCTCTGCAGAATCGTTCCTCCAGGGCTGTGAGAAGGACCTGTCCAATGGTGCCGGGGCCAAGGGCATGCTCGCTCAAGCCTTGAAGGCCTACTCCACCATCTGCGAATACCATGGCTTCAGCTTTGCACCGTCGCGGGACCTGTACTCTAGTGAGTAGTGAATAGGGCTGTGGTGGGCAAGGAGGACCAGAACCAGATTTGGTTTGTTTCTGGATTTCATGCCATTATGTGCTCTTAATTTAATTGGACCAATCGTTTGCATGATCTGATGTTTTGGCAAAATTTCTTGATCAGCTCATGAATGACCGATGAAGAGTGTGTGTCCCTAATATGAAGCATTTTACTATGGTCTAATCCAGAGTGAATTGGCATTGCGTGTCTACATCTAATTTAGCCAGGGTGATTTTTGGAAACCCAAACCTGCATATACACCGGCCCTCCAAACAAACCGTTTTCCCACGTCTAGACTGGGGTCCAGCTGTCTGAACCCCTATAAAACACTTATCTGAAAGACCAGAACCTCAGCCATGCATCAGAGCATTAGCACTTCAGCAAGAGACGTCTTATTTTTTTGTCCCATTCAGTTTGTCATTTATATACTGTACCAGTGACACCCTTCCGGCTAATCTTATGATTCTGTGCTTGGTCAAGACCGGGGGTACCAATAGTGATCCTATCCTGCCTCAGTGCCATGTGCATATTCTACAGAATTGTGTGTTCATCTAATGACTAAAGGAAGTATAACTACATTTGTCTGACCCAGTTAATGTAATTCTGTTCAAATGAAATTGATGGTTTTGAGCAACAGGCCAGTTGTTTGTTGCCCTTACAAATTTCAAGTCAAAAAACCAAAGCAAATCTCTTCAGCGTACACAACAAATATTGCTCAACGTTGATTTAACCCTTTCAACCTCATGTACATTATAGGAGTCCCCAGGTATGCTACCGCGGTAGATGACATCAACTTGTGTGGGCCACACAGTCACTCGTCCGTCTGTGCGTCACCCTGCCGCCGGTCTTGCGACCACTTCACCAGCCCGGCCTGCAAGGAGCCATGCATACAGGACTGCACCTGCGATGAGGGCTACGTGTACATCGGGCAGACCTGCGTCCCGGAGGAGCAGTGCGGCTGCTTGGACTCCATCGGGCAGCCTCGCCAGCTGAACGAAACCTTCTGGGCTCCGGAGAACTGCCAGGAACGCTGCACCTGCAGCCCGTTCAACAGAACCATCCGGTGTGTCTGGGTCCCCTGTCCCGCCGGCCAGGGGTGCCAGGTCTTAAACGGGGTCCGTGACTGTCACCCCACTGACCCCTTTAACTGCACCCTGTTGGGCGGCCACCATTTGCTGGGTTTCAGCGGCCAGTCATTCGAGTTCCACAGTGGCTGCTCGTACACGCTGGCCCTGGTCAAGACTGGCACCAGCAGCTTCGTCCACTTTGAGGTTGGCATCGCCAATGCCAGCAGCAACAGCCGGCTTTTTCACAGCCTGGACCTATGGGTGCAGGTGCACGGGAAAGAGCTTGTCATTGCCAAGGAGATGCCTGATGGGCTCACGGTATGTCCAACCTCCATGTGGGAGTGCGTGGGGTGGGGTGGTCATTTCTGGGCGCTGGTGGTTATTCTGTAAATTGCTAAATTCCGAAACATTTTAATAAAGGGATTGTGCAAGATGGTGTGAGGAGATACTCACTGCGTCTCTGAAAATGGTCCTTCTGAAGACAATGAAAGATTGATTTGTGAAAAGTGGAGTATCTTTCTAGGATTTGTGGAGTATCTTTCTTTCTACATTTTCTCCTCCAATGCCGGTTTCTCTTTAATGACCCAGTGTGATTAACGAGGGAAATGAGGAGGGGAATGTATTCTTTTTAAAATGCAGTTTCTGCTGAAATGACTCCATCCCCTGGGAGAATATGGTATTCATTCTCAGGTCACTGATCTGTTTATCTAAAGGGGAGGGGGGTGCAGCAGTGGCGGCACAGCTTTGGTAATGCATTCCAAAGGTTACTCCTTCCTGTTTTACACAATTTTTAAACCTCAGCCATCAATGGAAGATGAAGTCCCTGCTTCAGTCATGGGGACAATGTTTAAAGGTTATATCTGTCCCCCTGAATAATTTGTTATTGTTATAAAATAAAAAGTATTATTAATTGTAGCATTTTTTATTTTTTTTAAGGTGCTTTAGAATGGGCATTAGAAAACATTAAAACAAAGTAGGCAATAAAACAAGAACAATACATTTATTAAATGAAGAAGAAAATGGCAGTGAAAAATGATTAAACATGGAAAGATTGCAAAAATTCTCATTAAAAGCCAGAATAAATGGGTATGTTTGTGTATTCCATAGTTTGAGTGTAAAAACAAATCACTTTTTTGTATTTGACTTTTAGCACATTTAAGTAAACTTGGTAATGGTAATATGTGCAAATATCATGCCAGGGGGGCTGGGAAACAAGTTTGAAATGTCTACTCTGCCATTTAACATTGTTTTCTGTCCTAGCCCGGTGCTACGTGGTGCACAAGGCATGTACCCAATTGTATTTCTGTGTGATGGATATTATGGCCCTTTTTTAACTTTTGGTCAATTCAAGGAGAAAAGTGAGTCTGCACTGTGGAATGACTGACTTGAAAGTAAAAAAAATAAAAAAAAATAAAAAAAGGGTACTAAATGTAACGAAGGTACAATCTAAAGAGGACGATGTTAAAACAAAATTAAATGTTATATTTAATACCCCCCAAACTTTTCTTTTTTTTCTCCTTTTTCAGGTGAACGGGCTGTATGTGGCCTTGCCGTACTCCTTCAACGAAGGCCAGGTCATCGCCTACCGCTCCCCTGCCTCCATCATGATCCAGGCAGACTTTGGCTTACAGGTGGTGCTGTACAGGACTGGCATGATCACCGTGGCTGTGCCCGGAGCCTATGGCTCAGTTGTGTCGGGCATGTGCGGTGGGCTCCGAACCCGCTCCGGCGCCCTGGCCAAAAACGCCCAGGAATTCGGTGACAGCTGGAAGGCTGGCGGAGTGGACTGCCAGTTGTCCGGTGCCCCAGGCCTGAGGGAGTGCACTGCAGACGAATTTGAAATATTTAAGGACTGCCACTTCTGCCAGGTGCTGCTGGACGAGCAAGGGCCTTTCAAAGAGTGCAACGGCGTGCTGGACCCGCAGCCGTACTTTGGCGCCTGTCTGGTGGACACCTGTGCTTACAGTGGACACCCCGTTGCGCTCTGCAATTCCATCACCGACTACGCCACCGCCTGCCAGGCCGCCAACCGCATGGTGCGGCAGTGGAGGACTGACACATTCTGCGGTAAGAGTATGGATATACAGAGGCATTGCTGTAATCTTGTATCATAGCCTCTCTAAAATGGCCTTTTCCACTAATATTTAGCAGAGGTGGATTGGAGAGCAATATCCACTCCAAAATACCCTGCTTGGTATATGTATGTATGTATGTAGGTGTGTGTGTTTGTCCGTGTGATGGAGCTGTTGATGTAGGACAATGGGTGTGGATGGAGGTGTGCTGTGTTGGTTTGTGGGTAGGTAGTGTGTGTGTGTGCATGGGGGGGGAGGAGAAGATGTTTGTGTGGGTCAGAGCTTCATCAGAGCTCATGTGCTTTCCCTTCCCCGCAGGTGCGGATTGTCCCCAGAACAGCCACTATGAGCTGTGTGGTCCCAGCTGCCCCAGCACCTGCAATGATGCCTTCGCCTCCGCCCACTGCAGCAGCCGCTGCCAGGAGGGCTGCCAGTGTGACCGCGGCTTCCTCCTCAGCGACGGCAAATGTGTGCCAGACTCTGACTGTGGCTGTCAGTACAAGGGCCAGTACTACCCCCATGGCACCTACTACCTGGGCGACTGGTGCGAGGAGAAGTGCCACTGTGGCACGGGGGGCAGCATGGCGTGTTCCCCAGGAAGCTGTGGGCCGCAGGAGACGTGCGCTGTGGCGGGCGGCTTTGCCGAGTGTGTGCCGTCCGAACACGGCACGTGCCAGGTGCTGGGCGGATTCGGGTACATTACCTTCGATGGCCACGCCCTTCCACACCACGGAGCTTGCACCTACATCCTGGCGCAGTCCGATGCACCGGACCTGCCACGTTTCAAGGTGCTCGTGAGCATCGACAGGGTGGAGGACGGAACAGACGATCCACTGAAGGCCGTTGTTTTGATTGTGGGTAAAGGGAAGGAAGTGGAAATCTTTCCCAGGATCCTTTGGAAAGTCCGGGTGAGTGGGTGCCGCTTTGTGTAGGTCGGGGCCGAAGCTGTAAATGTTGACAGCATTTCTAAATGTGGTTTAGAAATGCAGTTTAAATTTGGTAAGCTGCATATTTTTTTATACATTTCCCTGCCATCTTTGCTTTGAGCGATGTCCTCCTCCCCATCACTACCCCACCTCTGTTTTGACATTCAACAGGTGTCATATTTGCTGTTTTGTGTGTGAACCCCAAAGCAGATGCTTATTTTCAGTCATTTCCAGCCATACAAAGCCCATCTAGGAACGATTGTTGAAATAGTTGATCATAAGCTATACACTCTATGGTGCAAAGTATTAGATTATTGTTTATTAAATGGGTCCCTATTAAAGTAAACCGTAAATAAACTTCTCTGCTTTCAGTGCAACCAGGAAGATTTCACCTTGCCTACAGATGTGAACAGTTGTGGCGTAAAGGCTTACCAAGATGGCGGCAGCAGTGTCGTGGTGACCGACTTCGGCCTACAGATTCGCTTCCGCTCGTCACTTTACGTGCAGGTTGCTGTACCTGCCAGCTACACTGGCGCCATCTCTGGCCTGTGTGGGAATTACAACGGTGACAAGTCTGATGACCTGAAGCTCCGTTCAGGTGAGCCCACCAGCAGCACCTCCCGGTTCCTCAGCACCTGGGCTGAGGAGGTGCCCGGCCACCTCTGTGCTCTAGAGGCGTCTCTCAATAGTGGCGTCTCCAAACCGCCCACCGGGGACCCGTGCGACCTCCTGAAATGTATGAGTGGCCCGTTCAGAAACTGCTGCAGCACGGTGGACGTTGGGCCGTACTTTGACGCCTGCGTCAGGTCCCGGGGCGTCACGTCAAGAAAACTGGAAGCGCTGTGCCTGGCCATGGAGGCCTACGCTGCAGGTTGTCAGGCTGAGGGCATTAAAGTGGACGCTTGGCGGAAGACCTGTCGTAAGTGTCCAAGGTCATAAATTGGTTGGGGGGGATGCAAAAATGATTACGGTGTACTGATGTAAGGCAAAATGCAAAAGGCCTTTTGAGTTGTGCTCACTATTGATTAGCGAATGAGGCATGACACGAAATGGTTGCCACTGCCATATGCTACCAGTAATGTGTTGTGAAGAGCGAAACCTTTTATTATTGACAGCATTGTAGCTCCACCTATAATTTTGGTGCGATTCCTTGTTCCTCAATCACGCGTGCCCTCACTCGTACAGCGTGTGCAGTAAGTGTTCTTTCATTCCCTCCAGCTCTTGTGTGCCCAGACCGAAGCTATGCCAGTGGCAGTGTCGATTTGTGCACCAACACCTGTGCTGAAATGCTCACTCCTGGTTTGTGTAAGCGGAGCTCAGAGGGCTGCCAGTGTAACGCAAGCGGAGTCTTCAACGGCGAGGAATGCATGCCGGTCAGCCAGTGTGGATGTGTGCATCGTGGCAGATACATCAAGGTAATGTGCCCTCTTTCCACATAAAATATCATCAGTTTAGCACTTTTTACCATTTTCTGATGCATTTCATAATGCTGTCGAGTGGTGAGAGGCCTTTTAATAACGTCACAATCTGGTTGTAAGTGTGTTATTACTAATAATAAATGTTTTTCTTGCATTCTGTTCAAAGCACTTCCTAAGTAAAAGAACAAGGTAACAAGAGTGAAGGAAAAGGGAATAATAAAATGGAAATGTGACAAGACAGTTAAATGCATTGGCATACAATATTCAAATGCTGAAAAATGGTGACGTTCATATCTTCCACCCAGAATAAGGAGTACCTCTATACCAAAGGCTGCTCCAAGAGGTGCTGGTGCGAGGTGTTCGGGGGCGTGGCCTGCGAGCCGACCGCCTGCAGTGCCGGGGAGCAGTGCCTGCTGAGGGGCGGGGCCTGGGGTTGCCGCAGTGACCAGGGCGTCTGCCAGCTCCTGCCCAGCCTCGCGCTCAGAACCCTGGATGGCCTCCAGTTGTACTTGACGCCCGGCGTCCCCTACAACCTCATCTCCCTCTGTGACCACAATTGCGACCGCTGGTTCCGCCTGGTCACCTATCAGGGTGCCTGTGGGAAACCCTGGACCGTCAACGCTCTGCACTTGCAGCTGCAAAATGCCAACGTTGTGATTCAGAATGGGGGCGCGTATGTAAGTGGAGCTGCTGAAGGGGGTGTCCCACTCTAGTGCTGGAGGGCCACAGTGTTTAGGCGGTAGGGTAGTATCGTGGTTGGGGAACTGGGCTTGTAACGCTAAGGTTGCAGGTTTGATCCACAGGTGGGGCACTGCTGTTGATCAGCTATTGTTGCTATCCTTGAGCAGGGTACTTAACCTGAATTCCTTCAGTTGATATCCAGTTGTATAAATAATTGATTGTATGTAAAGAAATGTAAACTAAGTCACACTGGGTAAGCCAGAGCCAGCAGACTCTGCAGCCCTCCAGGGCTGGAGTCTGACACCCCTGCGATATAGGTTCGTACTTGGGGCAATAACCTACTGGGGCAATTGCAGTGCCCTTCATCCCTTTGTGGTTTAGCAGCAGATTATCTGCATTTCAGTCCTTTGGTTTGATCTTGACTGTAAGGTACAATGAACTTGTGAAATCCTGTGGAAAACCTGTAATTCCCTGGCATGTATTGTCCATTTGTCCCAGTTGCAGTCCACCTCAATTATAGAGCTGCCTTCTAGAGGAGACCTAAGATATTAGATTATCATTGGTGCATGATTTTTTCATCTACTTTTAGTGGTGCAGATGTATTCATCCAGCAATGCTCAGCAATTCATCCAGAGTGGTACTCAAACAATTGTCCAACATTGGTGGGTCTGGTAGTGCAAAAAATCCCATTCTGGGAGTACGGTGAAATTCCCAGCATGCAGCTGGGGATTGCACCCTGAGTTGCTCTTCATTGCAGCATCATTGCATAGGGGGTGAGGATATCAAGTGGACAACTTTACCCATAACTGGTATTTTGAAGTAATTCTAATATACACTGCACCAACAACCCATTTGACAGTTATTTATGCTACTAACATCACAAGTACAAAAAAATCTAGCAAACGTTCATTAACAGGCATTTCTCATTAAATGCAGGTTGTTGATTCTAAATGTCAAGATTCCTGGACAAAACTTTTTTCCATCGATAAAATGTGACCAAATATTAACAGACAAATTATTTGACTTAAAAAACACTTCCAGCTAACAGCGCACCAATAGAAAGCTTGTGTTCGATTGCTGATCTGAGAAGCAGAAATCTGTGAAAATGGTCAGTATAAAACTGCATTGTTTCCTTGTGAAATTGGCTGCATGCACAAAAGAATCCTGCCTGCTGAAATCGCCACATTCTCAGTATTTGAAATGGAAAAGAGGGCAAGGGCTGAGTGTTACATCCTTAGTTTGATGGCAGGTAATCTGGCTTGGATGCAGTTATGCGAGACCTCTTAGGTGTTTGAAAGCACATTTTTGGAAGCAGCTGGTGGACACCATTATTGCTGAAAACTGCTGCATTAAAACAAGGTTTCAGGAAAGCGTCAACCTGAAATAACAAACCATTCGATGGGCGAGTTACAAGCTGAAGCAATTATTTGCTTTATTTCACAGGTTGGAAAAAGGCATTTTTAATTGTCAAATTTTTTTGCTTTGCTGTAGCAGCTTGGAACTTTTTAATGACTTGAAAGTAGGTGTGCATTTTATTTTCAGTTAATTTTGCAGGAGGATGGTGAATTGAGGCAATGAAGGTCAACTCAACCATAACGTTCCTCCTTAATTGATGACACGTGACATGTTGCTCAACACAAGTTCTTTATTTGCAGGTGTTGAACTGAACAAGCATAGGTGTCAGGGCTGCAACAGCGGTCCAAAGGAAATTGGGCTTACACCATTTAATTGTGGTTTCCATATCGTGTTGGTAGCATGCTAAATGCAGACCGTTGCAGTCCCCATTGACTAACTGCCTGGGGAATGGCTTTTGGTGCTGTATTTTTCAGATACTGGCTTACATTTTCCATTGTCTCAATTTTGTAAACAATAGCTATAAAGATTATGGCCATTGGCCCATCTTGGTATTTTATCAATTTATGTTGTACTGAGTAATTGTGCACAATCTGGCAGTAACTTCTTCCTCCACTGCAAGTAGTGGTTTGACCCAATCAAATCAGAGTTGCTGGTAACATGTGGTAGGTCCTTCCATTTGGTGTCATGGTGCTTTTTTATAGTTCAGTGTATACGATTGGTCTCCTGTCATAAATTTTTCCCTGACAAACAAATGAATAAATATATATATTTTTAAATGCCTAAAATACCTCATTCCCCCCATCACTAATTCTCCATCTGAACCATTCTGCCAGGTGAATGGAAAGCTGGTGTCCCTCCCCTTCAACCTGCCCTCAGGGGTGTCTCTGAGCCGGGTCTGGGAGAGGCCGGAGGTCCGGATCCTGGTAAGGAAGGATTCTGAGAGCGAGACTGAGCCTGATCCGGAGCCGGAGCTGGAGCTGGAGGTGAGCATGTTGGGAGACGTGCGGGTGAGGCCCTCTCCGGCATATTCCGAACAGCTGTGCGGCGTATGCAGAAACTACAACGGCGTCCCCAGCGACGATCTCCCAGACTCCATCACGCCCTGGGTCATGAAGAAGTTCCATGGCTGGTGAGGTCACCCTCAATCACTACTGAAGGGGCCGGGGGCTTTTTATTTGTCAGCGCAGTGTTTGTGTTCACTCAAATAAAGGTACAATTAGGGTACACTTTTGTTCCTCATGGTACAAATGTGTTCATTATACCTTCAAAGGTACACAAGATCCTTTGTGATATCGTTTTGTACCTTTTTCCAGTGAAAAAGGTACAGATGTCTACAAAGGTAGGGTAATGAATCCTTATTCACACTGGCAGCCATATTGGAATGAAAGAGTGTTGTACTGCAAGCAATATCACAAGGATGCAGTTGTGTTCCTCTGACTAAAGGTCACTGTGGCAGTACCCCTGTAGGGTACTGAATTGTACAAGCATTGTACTTTAATGGGTACAACATGATACCTTTTTCTCTGAGTATTATAATAAGTCATTAAAACAACATTTTACATTTGGTAATAATTGTGATCTTGGCAGAGATTAATCAACTGTATCCCAACCTGCCACTGTGCCCCATTTATGCAGCCTGGTTGTTTCTCTGCCCTTAAGGCCCTGGTCTGGATCAGTGTGGCCCTCAACCTTATGAGCAGACTTGACAAAATGTGTGCTTTTATTTACTGCTGTAACTTTATTTACTCGTAATCAAGATGTAAGAAGTCTCTGATATGGCAGAGGCTCTTATTTACATAAATTGCATGTCGGAGTGAATGGGGAAAGTTGTACTGGGAAATTAAGACCCCTGCACTGCTTGACTGTGTTTTATTTTTTCCTAGTGGCTTTGGTGGCTGATGGAAATTGGGAACCCTGTCAGCTGATCACTTTTACCCGGTGCGCATGTTTGTTGTGAATTTACTCCTGCAATAAATATTTTAAACCCATATCCAGCAGTGCATTCCTCAATGCCTTCCCTTTCCCAAACTACACCACCTGATTTCACTAAACTAAACCCAAACCAGCATAGTCATTTCCTGCTCCAAACCAGTGGTCCCTAAACTCCCTTGTTCTAATTGCATCATCTGAATTGCAACTAGCTGTTCATTGTTGGAGTACATCATGCTTTAATAGAAATTGAGTGTCTCAGGCCACATTTTCAGGAATGGCGATGCATGCTATGAACAATAAAGGGTCTTTTATTCACTCCCCTGAACGTTCGATCAACTAATGCTCTCATTTTTGGTCATGTGTAATGGTTTTGCGATATGACACATTTCCTTTAGAAAGAGGTTACCTTTTTTAGTGGATTAAATTAGACTGGCAGGTGAAATCAGTGGTCTAATTGTTGAAAGTGTGGACACCTGGGCCCGTATGTACAAAGATTCTAAGAGTAGGAGTGCTGATCTAGGATCAGTTTAGCCTTTTGGCTCATAATGGATATTGTTAGGCTATGGACACGGTAAACCTGATCCTAGATCAGCACTCCTACTCTTAGAATCTTTGTAGAATTGGCAATGAGCCAAACCTGCATTGTGTTAACAAGTAAAAAGATATATGGTAAGTTACATTTTCACCAACATTAATGGGTCATGAGATGTGGTATAGTGTGGTGCACACCTGACTTCCAGGGTATTATCTGTCCCCCACCCTCCATGTTTGGGAATACACTGGTATGTGTAGAGTTCACCTGGAAGATATATTCTGCTGTGTGACTTGTGTGACTTTGTTTTTGAATATCAAATCAAATCAAATGTATTTGTATAGCCCAGACCTACCAACCTGTACTTTTGCGCAAGATCTTGGTCAAAATCGCATGGGCAAATGTCCGTGAAACAGAAAAAAAGAAAATTGTCGGAACATTGTGTCTGAGGCTCACATCCCAGAAATTAAAGCTAACATGAACTAACATAAACTAGCGAGTAGCATTATGTAAAAAATTTGAGAGTAGTGCTAGGGCTAGCGAACCTTTCTAGCACTTGCTATGTATGCATTACATGGAACCAATCTTGAACCGTTGGAACATATTCCGGGTTCCGAGGGGCGAATTATTTTTTCGTGTAACAGAAAATGGGGCCGCTGGTTGTACCTTCCCAAGGTTGGCAGAGTCTGACAGCCCCTTTTACAATTGAATTGTCACAAAACGCTTAACAGATGAGCCCAGGCCTAGTTCCAAACAACAGTCCAAGAAAAACTCCCTGATCAAGAGAAACCTAGCCAGACAAAAGCAGTGGGGTGTGTCCAAAAAGACCATATCATGGTCAGTCCAAGGTGACTCAGGGCTGAAAGACTTTGCCCCTCCTGAGTTAGGTAGTTTGTCACTCCATAAGACACTAGGGCAATCTAAATATCCTGGCCATCTGACCCTTCTATAATTTGTTCTGACTGCATCAATGCCAATGTGAATAGTGCTTTTCATATTCTCAACTCATAATCCATAAATCCGATTCATGATATTAGGCATGATCATCAGTCACTGCATTATTGTCAAGTGCATATCCACAGTTTTGAATTGGTTTAAGTGTAATGGTTATGACACATTTCAGATGTAAATTGAATGCATTCACACATTATTTCACAGGGAGCCAGTGGAGGTTGTGCAGCAATATAAATACCTGGGGTACTGTCTTTGATGACAGACTGAGGTTTGACCCCAACACAGAGGACATTACTACCTGCGGAAGCTCAACTCCTTTGGGGTCAACCTCACCACATTCTACAACACATCCATAGAAAGTATAATAATCTTCTCCTTCACCTGTTGATTCCACTCCCTCACATTACATTATTACATTACAGGCATTTGGCAGACGCTCTTATCCAGAGTGACGTACAACAAAGTGTTAACCGTAGTCAAGAACAGTTTAGCTGAAAGCCACCCTAGTGGGAAGTACAGTTCCTGGGTGCTAGGAGCAACCACATAGTTAAACTAGGACCCTGTAGGTAAATCTGTAGCCACAATTCAAAGGTAGCAATAAAGCAATCAATGCAGAAAATAATGCCTAGGCCTAATACAATACATAAACAAGTAGACGTGTAAAACTAAGTTAACAAAAACCGGACTATGGGGAGAGGTGCACCCTGAAGAGGTGAGTCTTCAGTCGTCGCTTGAAGGTGGCCAGGGTCTCCGCTGTTCTGACTTCCACAGGAAGGTCATTCCACCATCGTGGAGCCAGAACCGACAGGAGACGTGACCGGGAAGCGCAGGTGCGGAGGGGGGGAGGTGCTAGGCGTCCTGAGGTAGCAGAACGGAGTGGTCTGGCAGGTGTGTAGGGTTTGAAGATCTTGAGGAGGTATGTTGGGGCTGATCCCTTGACTGCCTGGTATGCTAGGACCAATGTCTTGAATTTGATGCGAGCTATAACAGGCAGCCAGTGGAGGGTAGTGAGCAGGGGGGTGACATGGGAGTGTCTAGGAAGGTTGTAGACCAGACGGGCTGCAGCGTTCTGGATGAGTTGCAGGGGTCTGATGGCAGATGCGGGAAGGCCAGCCAGGAGCGAGTTGCAGTAGTCCAAGCGGGACAGTACCATTGCTTGGACCAGGAGCTGGGTAGAGTACGTGGTACCTAGTGAAATGTCACCTAGTGAAATGGAGAAATCAAGGTGGGGAGAGTTTAGGGCAGGAATGAAGATTAGTTCTGTTTTACCTGGGTTGAGCTTTAGGTAGCCTCACCATTCAGAACCAGAAGTGCCTCCAGAGTGTGCAGAGCACATGCTCCAAAATTACTGGGTACTCTTTAAGATCCCTGTCCACTCCATGAACTGCAAACTCTCAGGACACATTCACATCCAATTACCATTTGATTAACAAAATAAGTGCAGCTTAGTTGTGTAATCGCAAACCAATAACAATCAAGTTGGACCACTACACAATCGGTATTCCTTTCCCCTTTAATAGTGATGGACTATTTGTGTGTATGTTGCACCATGTGCTGTCCTAGCAAGTCGCCTACAAGTGAATATTTTCCCTGTTCGTGCTGATGGTCAGGGTGGTGGGTTTTTGAAATCTTGACAATTGGTAATTATGGGACTTGCTGAACTACTGCAGAGGTGTCTACTTGTGCTACCCATTTCCTGATCATTTAACTGGAAGCCTAAACAAAATTGGGCAATTGTAAAAATCTGAATTGACCGTGCATAATTGTTAAATACCCAAGTTATTGCTTTCATTACACTGCAGGTAATTTACTCCCTTTCTAATGTTGTAATGTGTCCTTGGGTGCCTTGAAAGGAACATAATAAAATTGTATTAAATTGGTCTTGCCAGCTCAATGGGCAAAAACCTTGCAAAAGATTTTGGAATAAAAATATGACTAAGGCTTTGTATTCTCACTAAGCATCTGATCTGCAGCAATTCATTGTCAACTTACCATGAAAAATGTGTGCGTATGTACACCGCGTACACAAGTTTGTTTATCAAGGGCAAAGACAACAAGTTATCGAATTACGTATTGACAGAGTTTTGCATGTGAGGATTCATATCCTGCAGTGGTGTAAATGCAGTAATTTTTAATGTTTTGGTTTGTATTGTGGTGCATCACAGAGTACAGGGGTTAGCAAAAATAATGGAAACCCCAAATGCAGTAACTAAAGTTAACTAAATCACAAATGCTCTACACATAATTAATATCAACTGCAATTACCAATATGTTTCTGCTATGAAAGCAGTTTTAAAATCAACACTTTAACATTTGTGTTTCTAAAGCAATGTTTAAGATTGAACATATTCAGTTGGTGCCCACTTTGCAGGTGCATGAGTCCAAGAAACCGCTAAATGAATGTGTCAACTACAGCGATCAACAGATACTACCTCATAAAACCTAAACAAACAAACATAAAACCTCAACTTACCATGGGACAGTGTTTCTGCCTCAACTACGTGACCTGGCAAGCTGTTCCAGGCATTGATAACTCTGTAAAAAAATTAAATAATATACTTCCTGATATCTGTGCAGAATTTACCTTGAACTAATTTCCACCTGTGCCCACCAAATGAATTTATCTTAAATCTTTGGTTCATTTTGTTTATCCCTTCTATGAATTAAAAAAACTCAAATCCCCCTTAGTCTCTTTTTGCTATACTTGAAAAGATTAAGCATCTTAAGTCTTTCCTTGTAACTTCTACCTTTTCTACCAGGTACCAATTTAGTTGCCCTTCCTTGTACTTTTTTTATTTATTTTATTTTTTGTATCATTTTTGTTTCAGATTTTTATCCCATTTTCTCCCAATTTGGTAGCCAATTAGACCTGCTATTTTAAGTCAATCCCCCCCTAGTAATGTGAGTTCGCTGCCATAGTCCTGCAACCGGTAGCGACACGCAACCTGACGCCTCTTCCAAGGCGTTGCCCAAGTATCAACCATAACCCAGTATACTGCAGTGCCACTCTTATGCACAGCGAATCTCATGTCGGCTTCCCTCCCCCCTCCCTGGGGCGGACAGCCAATCGCCGCCCTATGTCTATCTTGTAGCGTGGTGCCAGAGCCAACTCTGGCCATTGAGACGGGAACCCAAGAGGCCACTTGAACCACGTCTGGGAGGCCCTTCTTCTTTGTACTTTAAGAGCTTTTGTGTTTTAGAGTGTTTTTAAGAGCTATATCTATCTTGTAGTGTGGTGCCTATAACTGCACACATACTTTTAATTATACTCCATACTTTTTGCCAGTGGTGGGCCTGCAATGATGTCTATTTTTTCCGTCAGGGCCTGCAAGGCCTTCTCTGCTGGCCTAAAAAATATCTGAATCACAGACTGATGTTAATTATATTTTTCCATGAATACTTATTAAATAATTCCAAATGGTCTGTCCGCTTCCTTTCATAGCTTTTCCCCTGGTTGCGCTGCTTCCAGATGTGTATTTTCATATTAAAGCATTTAACCAATCACATTTCAGCCATCATTTGTTGCCAGGGTCAAAGAAATCTGCCTGGAGGCCTTCACAATCAGTTCTGCAGGCCCTGTAGCATAAAATAAGTGTTGATCAAACTGTTGCTTCAACCAATCAGATTTTGAGTTGGGGACACGAAGGCTTTCTAGAAGGCCTAGGTAACGTCAGCGTATTCACACCCTTTGATTGGATAGTCACAGAGTGTCTGACTATGATGTAATGTGATTGGTTAAATGCTTTAATATGAAAATAAATGTGATTCAGACATTTGAGCGGACATTTTCAGCCCTAAAGCGAATTAAAACTTATGCCAGAAATACGACAGGGCAGGCTCGACTTTCAGCATTAGCTTCGATGGTGATAGAAAAGGACTTCTTGATGGAACTGAAACACACGGATAATCTGTACGACAGAGTAATTGAACTCTTTTTGAGGAAAGAAAGGAGGATGGATTTTGTGTACAAATAATAAGGATTTTTGGTGAGTAAAATGTTGCTATTTTCCTAAATAATATTGCAATTTTATGAGGTTATTATTGATATGTGTGTCGCAGCTGTAGCACCCCGGGTTTGTTTCTTCAGTAAAGGCATTTATTCTGGATACACGAGTTATCTATCTGCGATGCAACGGCAACGGGTGTCTGTTCGGTTTGTTTTTGCACTTTGTTTATTTATCTTTCTTCAGTCATGTTTCATTCTCGTTCTGTTCCCCGTCTGTCATTGTTCCTGTTCGAGTTCCTCTCCTTGTCTTGTCATGCACTTCGGGAAATTCTATGTTTCGTTTTTTTAGGGAGGAGGAACGCATAAAGAAATCTGCGTGCGAATAAAGCGGAACGTGAGAAGCGTACAGAGATGGGACGAGAGAGAATGACAGCGATAGTTAGAAGCGTGAGATAATTAGTGATTAGTAGTGTTAGTAACTTAATCTAAATCCCTAATGTTAGTAGATTAGTTGGTTAGTACTATATACATCTAACTAATATATACAAAGTGTAATTAGAAAGTAAGAAGGAAGTAAAACGAGATTAGAAACGAAGACGGAAAAACCGAAACATAGAATTTGCCGAAGTGCATGACAGAACGAGAATGAAACATGACTGAAGAAAGATAAATAAACAAAGTGCAAAAACAAACCGAACAGACACTCAAAACATAACAATAAGATAGCTTTTATAGCCATAAAATAGTTATTGAGGGGTGGATTGATTCAGACGGAGCACTACTGAAGGCCTAGGTGTGAAATGCACGGCCCGCCACTGCTTTTTGCTATATATCCCAGCATCCTGTTGGCCTTTTTCACTGCTACAGCACACTGCTTAGATGCTACTTTGATCAACTACAATTCACAATCTTTTTCAAATTGTACACATTCATTTTTCTAAATCAATAAAATACTCCTGTCTTTTGTTTCCCACAGCCTTTGAGTTGCCCTTTTTCCTTTTTAGCCCGCATATTACAATAATCGACCTTGTTTCTCTCCAAATTGTCTTTTTTATATACTCTGTCCTCTTCTTTTTCTCAGTCTCCCATAAATATATAATTCATCCACTGTGGAGACTGCTTTTCCATCTTATTTTTTCCTTAATTTTGGGATGAATTTACACTGCGTTGACAATAAACCCTTTTAGTTTATTCAAATTTTCATTCATAGTTTTGCAATCTAGAAGTTTTACCCAATCTATATCACTTAAATTCTCAAGTCTTCTCACCTTTTGGCATCTGTAAATGTCCGGGCCTCACCAATGGGGAGGTGTGTAGACTGATTGGTTCTATGCAAAATATCTTCAAATATTTGGCCCATATGAGATTAATCTCTGATTTGCCTATGTTTATGGCATGCATATGATATGATATATACATTTATGGTTTGCTGGGGAGTTTGCAGTTTAAAAGGTATCTGAGGCTGTTCTGGGGAAAAACTAATCTTTTGCGCTAACATCCTTAAAGATGTCTTCTTCCCATCTAAATAATCGTATGGAGACATACACTACTCCTGGGATAGAGATGGCATTTTTGAAAGAGAACTATGTTAAATAACCATCTCGGCTCCCAAAAATTCCTAAAGTGACCGAGCATAAAGAATCCAAACGCCATGTCCCCAGAAACGTGTTTGTCGCTGTTGAATTTTAGGGCAGGGAAAGTAGTAGTTGTTTCATATGCACTGTTGTGGCGTGGAAGCATAGTCTCACAATGGCTTCCTCTGGGAAAACGCTTTTCATCGGGCCACACCCGCAGTATCAGGGACTGTCATGTGGAAACCACGTCGTGAATAAATGAAGTGACAATAACGGCTTCTGTAGCCACCTGTGCTAATCCCTGCTGTTTGTTCAGTATTACCTGTGCTCTGGTTCTTATCTCGTCCTTGCCAAGCCCTGCGGCAAATGGATAAAGCTCTGTTTGGTTACACCTTGTGCTCTTTGCAAGTGGTCCTTGCTGTGGGGTGTTTATCTTGCAGTTGTTATAAGGATAGTCTAGAGGCTGAAAAAAACAAACATAGGGACATGTACTGAAATATGAGCAAGGACTGAACCAAATATGTCCAACTGTCCATATAAATCTGAATGCCTTTGGGCTGGTGCATATTTGTGTATTGTGTCCCATTTAGATACAGTAGTAGTAGCAGCAGTAGCAGTAGTTACAGCATTTCATGACAACTAAATGGGACATGACAACTGGAGTGTTATGTATTGTAGAGCAATATTATGGCTATTACAGTATGTTTTTTTTCTATTTATCACTAGACTGAAGATTGTTCAATGGCCAAAATGTCTTCTTCAATAATGATTGACGATGGGTCTTTGAATAAGATTAGATTCAGGTGCAACCCTTTTAAGTACTAATTGACAGCAATTCCGCAACTATTTTGGGGAGCACAGGCTATTATGAGAACACTCTGTGTTTGATTGTCCTCTTTGTGACATTAGCTTCTTATGATTCATTTTCTAATTTTCACCCATATACACATTTGGAGTAAGTAGGCCACAAAGTATATAACCACGGCAATATGGTATTAAATATGTCAGGATATTTATCCAGTATCTGAGGTTATATAATGTTTAGCCTCGAGCAAAAAAATAAAATACCATCCCTAATTGGGTAAAACTCAAAATGGAGGCTAATGAATGAGTCACAGACTTATAAACTCGTGAGTTCTTAATTACACATTGAATATGAAATTTATTTGACATGGCTTATTTGTCATTCATATTTGACAAGTGCTGGTCATTTGTTTGCTCTTCATGGACATATCTAATCTACTGATTTTACACTCTTTTCAATTTCAACATCAAATAGAAATGATGCTATTGCACCAGTTGTGCCTTTATCGATTCACCAATATGTGCAACCAATATATGTGTGTGTGTGAGTGTGTGTGTGTATGTGTGTTTTGTGAGTGAGAGATGGAACGTGTGAAAAGTTTTGGTCATACGCCCACCTTTGGAGACACTGGTGTGTGAGCTCTGATTGGGTATCAGGGCAGGAGCTGAGGTGTATTTAAGTATGGCACCCAAGAGGTCTCCTCATGCCAGTGGGTTCTCCTCAAGTAAGTTTTCATTCTCGCTGCCACATTGTTTTATTATACGCCTCTCAACCATTGATTTAAATTCAGTAATAAAAAAGTTAACGCCTGACTATTTTATAATGTTTCATTATTTATGCATTTTCATTTTTTTTCATTTTTTAGAATTGCAATTTTTGTTATGATGTGTAAAACATTAAACAATATCTTTGTTTGCATAGATATGTGTGACTTTGTGTTATGGAAGTGTCACGGTATTCAGATTTATGCTGACAAGGTGATAATTGTCCTTAAATTGTCTGTCTCTTGCTGTTTGTACTGAGTGATGATCAACAGAAATGTTAATATGGTGTCGATGTGTTTCAGCCATGGGGACCAAACTGTTACTGCCTTGTTTTATGGCTCTACTGTTGTGCGGTAAGTGAAATGTGAACTTCTTTTGTGGCAGTACTGGGTTCAGCTGTAAATCCTTATTGATTGATAGCAACAAACTATTTGTAGTAAACTTACAGAAGGCAATCTCTGCAATGTAAACTTGGTGCTGGACATGGTTAGTCCAGTTGGAAATAAGCCTGTGTCATAATATGTCTGTGATCTAGTAAATTAAGATGATTGGAGAAAACTAAGATGATTGTGATAAAAAAACAAGTCATCTTATTAAAGCCAGCAGGGAAAACCCCTATTTCAGGATTTTAATTATTATTTTGAAACCCTTTCTTTACAGCATAACGTTCCATATAATCTTAATTCTCTGGGTATTCAATGCATGCATTTTAAATTGTATTAATGTCCGCATTGTCATGGCTGCCTAAACTTGTTTGGTTAATCGCCTGTTCCAGGTCAATATTGAAGTCAGTCGTAAGTGTAGTTTTATGCATTTAGAGATATTATGCCCTGAAAACATGCAGAGGAAATTAATAAACTCATTTTGGCCACAAATTCATTATCCAATGCATTATTGCAGATCAGAGGAGAGTGACAATATTTAATTTCCACCTCATTAAATTTGAATATACTCCATCAAAAATATTTAATATTAGCCAATCAGTAATAGCTTGAAAAATGAACAAAAAATAAAAAATGATTTGAAATTTTATTGAGCCAACAGTATATAAAATATATATGGTGTTCAGTGGTCCATTTCAATTAGACCAATGTGTCCTAGAATAAATGAAATGATTTAAGGGCATTTTCAAGACATTGTACATTGCTGTTCAGTTTACAGCTCTTGTTAGGATCATTTAAGTATCCTTTCTTAGAAATATCAATGGACTGGTCAAATTCTAATGGAAAAAGTTCAATCTTGTTGAAAATTGTGATATTCTTCACATCTGTGTGAAGTCCATTCCCATTCCTGTATGTTTACAGTTTTGAAGGAACAGAACTCTGAGAAAGCAACTCTGAATTTAATCCGAATTCACAAATTATTAATTATATTTAGTAATACAATTTCAATCTCACAAAGGACCAAAGTTGTGCTTGTGTGAGGTGCAGCACCACAGACCATTGTCTTGGATGCTACTGGAAATGGAGGTCGCTCTGCCACTGGTGTCTAAAGTGAACATTGATTTGATAATATTTCTGTCCTCTTCCATACAGCATTTTTAGCACCTTGAGTTGGAAGGGAAAACATCCATGATTGGCTATTCCATTGTATTGCAGACTTCAAGACTTCCCTCTCAAAAGTAGCCATCAGCAATGTAAATGTCAACAATGTCAATGATTAGTCTGTAACTTACTATTCAATACCTCCAGCTCTAGTGATGCTCTCTAATCATATTAATGCACTCTTATAAGTCTCTTTGAATAAAAGCATCTGCCAAATATTTAAATTGTAAATTGTAAGTAGCCCTAAAGAGGTTGGGATAATGTTTAAGCGCTCTGCGGGGGGATTGAATGGAATATTGAATTTGGTGACACCCGTTGCAGTTGGATTTGTTGAACCCCCTGGCTGTATACCTGAACTGTGAAGTAGTATGCGCAAGGCTGACTGCTTCCTTTGTGGCTGTTTATCAAGCTGTCGAATGTGCTTGTGAACTTGTTGTCCTTACCTGAAGTAGTGTATTATGGGACTTGGAAGTTTACATTTAGGTATTTAGCAGACACTCTTATCCAGAGCGAGTTACAAAAATGCATGCAAAAGGGTTCGGCAACAAGAAGCAACGATTCAGAAACATCAAATGCACCCCTGAATGTATGCATCATTACGTAACATATCATATTTTGTTACGTTCATTAAGTTCATAACGGGAGCAAGGGGAGTTTGAGGATAGATATAGTGATCAGTCGTTTTAGGCATTTCAGCTCAGTTTGAGGATATTTCAGGGAATTTCAGCTAGGAATTGAGGAAATGGCTACTTATAGGCTAAGATACAGTATTAAAAAGGTGGGGTTTTAGTTTGTGGTGGAAAATGAGAGAAGATTTCAAGTGGGGCATGGCCCTACTGCAGGAGTATACTCCAGAGGCATTAAAATGTAGATTTGTCTTGGTCCACGACCTTGACTGTTGTTTATATTGAACTGCCATGGACTCAAGGCCATTATGCTTCATCTGAAGTGGAGAACAGATGTAATCGAAAAGCTCTTTGTGGGAACTAATGTGGAAGTACAGTACTATTCACTCCACTGCAACAAAGAATCAAGGATATTGATTGGACTCCCGTTGTGCTGTCCGATTGAATTTGAGGGTAGCGGGATTGTTTTATGAGTGCTGGAGATTTAATGATGTATTTATGATTGTACCAAATTTTGAATAATGTCTCATAGTGCGATTTAGCACTTTTTCCCCTGCTGTGACCCCTGTATGACCTTTGAAGCTGGATTTACATTTTTATCCAGAGAGACATGTTTTCTTTTGTTGCTTGTTTTGCACACAATCCATGTATACAGCTGGACCCATCCACTCACCCACACACTGACTCACTCACTCAACCATTCACTCACCCATCCATCCACCCACTCACTCACCCACCCATCCACCCACTGACTCATTCACTCACCCATCCACCCACTAACCCACTCATAAATCCATCCAGCCACTAACTCGCTCACTTACTCACTCATCATTCACTCACTCACCCCCTACTCACTCACTCAGGAAGAGTATTTTTTTAAATACATACTGGTACAATTTGAGTGAGGTGTCCAATCAGCTCCATCTGTCCAGTGTTGACTGGCACCTAAGAAAATTATTCAAAGCAAAAAAAGGCAAATGTGAAACCCTGAAAATCAAATCAAAGTGGGCATGTGTGGTCCTAAATGCAGGTACCATGTACGTGCATGCCACAATATTTATGTTGCAAAACAGCTATGTAGAGGGAGTGTCTGAGCTGCATGTCAACACCTAGAGATCAATTATCTCAAGGTAAGAGCCTTTATATGGTGTAACAGCAGTCTCAATACCTTTTTTATATTCTATTGCAGTATTAAGCCTGATTTAAATGGGTTTTGTTCTGCCTTAAGCCTTTTAAACGTTCCCCCTCTTGTACCAGAGCACAAAACCAATCTGCTCCTGAATGGGATCAAGCGGGCATTCATTCAAGCTTCTGTGAGTTATTTCAGGGCTGTGCCTTGCCGGGTCTTCTGGGAAGGAGTTTGTCACAGTCTTCATGCAGAACTACCAGAAGAAGTGGGACACGAGTCTGCAGATCCATATCTCCGCCCTGCACGCCAACACCAAAGTCAAGGTGAGCGTTCCGCGGCTGAACTTTTTCCAGGAGCAGACGCTCGGGGCCGGAAAGGGGCTGACCATCCCAATGCCTGTCGGCGTGGACGGCAGCCAGAAGTCCTTCAACACCATCCTGATCGAGGCCACGCAGGAGGTGTTGGTGGCCTCCCTCAACTACAA
The DNA here is from genome assembly GCA_029706075.1 of Aldrovandia affinis. Classification (NCBI taxonomy): domain Eukaryota; kingdom Metazoa; phylum Chordata; class Actinopteri; order Notacanthiformes; family Halosauridae; genus Aldrovandia; species Aldrovandia affinis. The sequence goes on along the minus strand of JAINUG010000306.1, from coordinate 171,487 downwards.
GCCCTACATCGCCGACACCTCTGTCGTCTACCTGTCGGTGACCGAGTGGGGGAAGGAGTACTATGTCTTCACCCCACCAACGTCCGCCTGGAAAGTCTGCAAAGAGATCTCCATCACCAACCACAAGGAGCGCAATATGGTGGACATCTACCCCCAACTGCCAGTTTGGTTCCTGGGGCAGAGGTATGGTCCTGGCCGCCAGATGAGCGTGGAACTCGAACCATATGAGAGCATGCAGCTGCAGAGCACCAATGACATGTCCGGTTCCCGGGTGGTCTCCCGTCTCCCCGTGGCAGTTTCCACCGGCCACACCTGCACCCGGAGGTTTTCTAACTGCAACCATGTTTATGAGCAGCTGATGCCGGTCCGGAGCTGGGGCAAGAGCTTTGTGGTGGTGCCCCTCAGCTTCCAGAGCAAGTTTGACAGTGTCTATGTCCAGGCTTCTCAGCCGACCAAGGTTGTGATGAAAGTGGGTGGGCAGGACGAGGAGAGGCGCATGACTGCGGGCCAGACCGCTGAGTTCCACATTCAGTCACCCAACACTGCCCTCATCACCACCGACCAGGGCATCCAGGTGCTCTACCTGTTCAACGGGGTCCAAGGCACCAGACACCTCCTGTACGACCCATTCCTCATGACCGTGCTGCCAACTGACCGCTTCTGCTCCTCGTACACCCTGAACGGACAGGCCAACTTTGATAACAAGGCCCTCTTCTTGGTCCGCACCAGCGACCTACCCGGGCTCCGGTTCGATGGTGCCCCCCTCCCCAGGGATGCCCGGTGGAGGGAAGTGGGTGGGACGGAGTTCTCTTGGGCCGAGGTGCCCTTCAAGTGCCCTCCTATATTCTGCAAAACTCATATACACATAAATATTGGCACCCTTGCACGTTTAAAAAAAAAAACCCTCTAAAATAAGTTGAAATTGTATTTGGTCTCCCCAATTATTTATTTCACTGTTAGTAGTACAGAAACTTTGTTTTTGAGTCAGAACTTATCCTTTTAAATCATAAAATAAACAGAAAGGGTGGTCTAGTGGTTACAACGTCCGACGCTGGCCACTGCGACCGGGGTTAAATTCCACCGACTGCGCCAGTTTCGGCTCTGGCCGGGAGTGCCACTGTGGGGCAGCGATTGGCTGTCCGCCCCAGGGAGGGGGGAGGGAAGCCGAGATGACTTCGCTGTGTATAGGAGTGGCTCCGATGTACCGGAAAAACAGTCAACAGCTCTGCGAATGCTGACTTGGAGGAGGCGGCATATCGTTTGGCCACGGCCGGTCTCGGGGCTACGGCAGGAAACTCACAATACGAGGGGGGATGATTGACATGAAAAAGAGAGGATTTAATTGGCTGCTAAATTGGGAGAATTTTTTTTTAAATGGGAAAAAATATCAGAAACAATAGATCAAAATAATAAATAAATAAACCGAAATGGCATTGACAGAATTATTGACACCCTAGATTTAATAATTGGTAGCACAGCCTTTGGAGAAAATAAGTGCTTCCAGACATGGAGCCGAGGTCCTGACTCACTGTGGTCATTGAAGTAGCAGTTTTCAAAAGAGTAGGGGTGTTGACCCCGGTGTCCTGGCCAGTCTCCTACAAAAACTGTCTCTCTACATCTGACCACTTACTCATCCCCTTACATCTGAATGGCTACACAATCCCTGCATTCCTGACCCACTTTGATTCCCCAAGTCAATGTAAAAGAAAACTTCTCATTTCGACAAGTAAAGGTTACAATTTTTTAAAATTCTACATGGCCCAAGTGGCGTATTCAAATCCAGGCTTGATGCAATACTATTTTTAATTTTTAATTTTTAATTTTTAATTTTTAATTTTTAATTTTTAATTTTTAATTTTTAATTTTTAATTTTTAATTTTTTTGACTAGTACATTGGGCCTAGATGGGCCAAAAGGCCTGTTCTCACCATTACGTTTTCTTATTCTAACACTCAAACATAACCCTTTCCGTTCCTCAGATACCAAATGCCCCTCAAACAGCCCCTACGAGGTGTGCGCCTCCAGCTGCCCCACCACCTGCCAGAGTCTATCCCCGCCCCTGGGCTGCAAGGCTCAGTGTGGGGAGGGCTGCTCCTGCAACGAGGGCTTCATCATGAGCGGAGACCGCTGCGTGCCCTTCTCCGAGTGCGGCTGTGTCTACAGTGAGCGCTACTACAGGATCGATGAGGTCTTCTATCCCAACGGGAAGTGCCAGGAGGAATGCACCTGCTCTCAGGACGGACTGGTAGAACTCTGGTTTACACACACATTACATTACAGCCATTTAGCAGACACTCACAGTTTTCATTACATTTCTTTACATACAATTTATTCAGGTTGAGGTTCAGTACCTTGCTCAAGAGTACAAAGGCAGTGCCCCACCTGGGAATTGAACCTGCAACTTAGTAGGATGCAGAAACTGAGTATCTACATAATTTTTTTGTTTCAAGCTTAAAATTAAATATATATATATATATATACAATTTTGTTTTTCTTTAAACAAACATAACCTCAAACAACAAAATAAATAAATACAGTAAAAGGTCATTAAAAAGGTCAATGATAATGATTACAAAAATAATAATAATAAATAATATTAATAATACTACTACTAATAATAAATAATACAGTTTATTCCTGTTCTTTCCCCTTTACACAATTCAAAATGTTAACTACATTATTTACATTTTACATTGTACATGTTGCATGTAAGAGCCTAATAATATTAGGTAGGACTCTGGGACTGGTTTACACATTACAATATTTAACAAGCAGGGTTACCACAGGTCCTTGAAAACCATGAAAGAGCCAGATTTTTAGTGTAGGAAATTTAAGCATGTGAAAGTGCTTGAATTTCACACAGAATACTTGAAGGTTGATAGATTTTCTGATATTTTATGCATTTTATCAAACAGTTTTATCAAACAATAGCAAGGTGTATCTTGTACAAACTTTTTTCAATTTGAAAACATCTCTGTTGGTTCTCTAATGCATGCAATTTCAGTGTACAGTGGTTTTGGTGTGAAGGTGGGATTCTCAATTTACATTACGTTCCCTTTTAAGATTATTGATTTGCCAATAAGTTCCTTAAAGGAAAACAAAATTGAATGTTATGAATAAAAGTCCTTGGATTTTGCTTAAGAAATACTGTAGGAATCCAGAACAAAGCTATTTTGTTAGCCACGTCTAATGATATGTTGGTTATTTGGTTCAGCAACAACACCCCACCCGGCCAAAATCGGCGTGGACGATGCCATCATCTACCTGCTGCACAGGGCTTATTCACACCTGGAGAAGCCGGGCTGCACAGTGAGAGTCATGTTTTTGACTTCTCCAGTGCTTTTAACACCATCCGGCCCTTCGGCTTGCAGATAAGCTCTCAGCCATGCAGGTAGACCAAGACCTGGTGGCCTGGATCACAGACTACCTTACGGGTAGGCCTCAATACGTCCGGCTGCAGGGCAGCCTGTCGGAGGTGGTGATGAGCAACACCGGTGCCCCCCAAGGAACTGTACTGTCACCTTTCCTGTTCACCCTCTACACCACTGACTTTAGCCACAACTCTGGAGCATGTCACCTCCAGAAGTTCTCGGATGACTCCACCATCGTGGGCTGCATCAGCGAGGATGATGAGGAGGAGTACAGAGGCGTGGTTAGGAGCTTCGTCAGTTGGGCCGAGGAGAACCACCTCCAGCTCAACACTGGCAAGACCAAGGAGCTGGTAGTGGACTTCCGACGGAGCAAGAAGCCCCCGAGGGGCCCCCCAACCCCCATTACCATCAAGGGGGAGGAAGTTGAGATGGCAAGCTCATACAAGTTCCTGGGAGTGCACCTGAACAAGAGGCTGGACTGGACAGACAACACAGAGGCCCTCTATAAGAAAGGACAGAGCAGACTGTACTTCCTTAGGAGGCTCAGGTCCTTCGATGTGTGCAGCATCCTGCTGAGGATGTTCTACCAGTCCGTGGTAGCCAGCGCACTGTTCTTTGCCGTGGCCTGCTGGGGTAGCAGCGCCAAGGCTGGGGAGGCCGACAAACTTAACAAGCTGGTGAGGAAGGCTAGCTCTGTTGTTGGCCAAAAACTGGACAGCCTGGAGGCAGTGGTGGAGAGGAGGATGAGAGACAAACTGTTGACCATCCTGAATAACCCCTCCCACCCCCTCTATGATGAGCTGAGACAGATGGAGAGCACCTTCAGCCACAGGCTCATCCAATTCACATGCAGAACGGAGCGGTTCAAGCGCTCTTTTCTACCAGCAGCCATCAAACAGTATAACAATGAACATTGAACACTGAGCACTGTCACACTCTACTGCTGTACCTACCCTACATTCTGTGTACATTCTTTGTACATCTCACTGCTGCCCCGACTGCTACTGTTTTTCACATCTCATACTTGTTTTTCTTTTGTTTTTCTTAGTACTTCAGTACACTGGTATGTGCTGTCTATCTGGTGGATTTGCACTACCTCCAGTATTTTTTTTATCTCTTATTTTTATTTCTTAAATTATTGTATTTAGGTTTTTTACTCTGGTTTTTAAATATATTTATTATCCAGTATGTTGTTATGTCCTGTATGTCTTGTGTGTTCTTTCACTCCTGTACCATTGTTGCTGTGACAAACCAAATTTCCCCCCCCCCCCGGGATTAATAAAGGCTATTCTATTCTATAACCTTGGCTTGGCAGGTCAACTGCAAGAATATCTCCTGTGGGCCGAACGAGAAGTGCAAGGTAGTGGACGGCGTCCGTAAGTGCCAGCCCGTCGGGTTGGAGGTCTTTGTGGTGGCTGGGGACCCCCACTACACATCCTTTGACGGCGTTCACTTTGACTTCCAGGGCACATGCACCTACACCTTAGCCAAGGGTTGCGGGCTAGATGGGACGCACCTGGTCCCCTTCTCTGTGCAGGTGGAGAACGAGAGGTGGTGGCCGGCAGGGCGGAGGCATGTCTCCGTCACCCAGCTGGTGGAATTAGAGGTCTATGGCTACACCTTGATCATGCGGGAGAACACACTGGGCATTCTGGTGAGTGAGAGAGGACCTCGCCTTGCCTCACGCTTGCCTTGTGTAGCGCTTGTCTTTTCTCTCTAGGAGGTATTTTGGATACGTTTAGGATTGGCTTGTTTAATTAGATGGGCTGAATGGCCTTTTCTCATCATTAAATATTTTGATCTTTGGTTAAACTTGAAGACCCTTGTTTCTTTTTTCCTTGTTGATATTGCAGTTACTCTAGACCAGTGGTCTCAAACTCAGTACCATAGAGGGCCGTGTGCATGCAGGTTTTCATTCCAACCAATCATTCAACTACTCGGTTCAACTACTCATTCGGACATATGCATTTACCTTTTCAAGTTAAAGTACAAATTTGAATGCCTGTGTCTGTCTAAAGCAGAGGCGTCCCCAACCTGTATGTATGTGCTGGGTTTGCTCCAGCTGATATTGCTGAATTTCCAGTTCATTTATCTCCAAAATCGAATGATATTTTAAGGGAGCTATAGTCCGTAAAGGGGGCTGTATTACATATAAAAGAAAGTAGGGTGCACACAGTGGCCGTCATCTTGATGTTCATGGGCCCTAGGCCCCGCCTCCATTTTGGGCCCCGCAACCCCCCTCCGGCATGGCATTCTGGGAGATGGAGGTCTTATAATTAAAGTTAGATTTGAGATATGATTTAATTTGCATTATTAATTTTTTATGACAACTACTACTACTAATAATAAGGATCCTGTGTGATGAACATATATGTGTTAGGCATGTAAGTGTAATATGAATTATGTAAAAAAATATACTGTTTACATCTCATTTTAAAAGTGACCCATATCCGATACCTGTGTTTACACGGTTTACATTAGAAACAGCCCGCATGCGTACACGAGGGTTTTGTTACCGATACGGAAGTAAACAACAACCACGCCGACACAGTCATATCGCCATCTGCAATGGACACAAACGAGAGCGAAATAATTTTTCAATAATGTTTTAACTATTTATTTATGATGTCTGGTGGTCACACTGGATGAGGTATTTGTGTCTCTGGATGAGGCGGTTGTCCCACTGGCCTGAGCCTTCGTCCTCCATTATTTCACTGTCACTGCTAGTTGTCCACATGAAACATTACACATCATTAAAATGTGAAAAAGTATAAGAGTGTCACGTTTTGAATGATGTGCGAATCGGAATGACAGGGAAATTCTGACCTGTGCCTTTAGATGACAGTCGCTTTTGCAGATATCGGATTTATTTCCACATATGAATGTGGCCCAGAACGGATCTGAAAATATCTGCTTCCATGTGCTTTTTATCTGTTTACACGTTCATGATACATATCTGATGTGTGCCATATGTGAGCAAAAAATCGGCATTGGGTCACTTTTATGAGACTGTGTAAACGTAGACTTTTTGGGGGGTAAGCAGCTTGTTTTTTGGATTATTGCTTTATTGGCTGTATTACTTAGACCTCATTGATTTACTGATTGAAGTTATTTATTGATTGATTAACTGACTGATAAGCAATATCACAGGCTGAAAGTGTGGAAGTGGAAGTACTGGAACTGGAAGCCTGAATCTGAGCAAATAAAACACAAAACCAAACCTCAACTAATTACAGAATTTGGGGTGGAACAAAAACCAACATACACTCCCCTGCTGGGAGGAAAGGACCAGGCTAAACTGATATCATTGTATGTTCTGCACGCACTGTTACAGATTAGGCAAATTTGACAGATTAGGAGTCCACATTTACATTGTCTGTGCTTTTTCACTTGGCTGTGCACACTGCTGTGGTGCTCTTATAAAACAGAATCATATGTACACTGTGACACACTGCTATATTATTCAAACACTCTTGCATTATTAAAATATAACATAATTCAAACATTCTAGTTTTAATGTTTAATGGATAAGAGTTGGCCCAACTGACTGATGTTCTTAACTGGAAGGCGTGGTTGATTGGCAGTCTGTAGCCTGTCTCAACTTCTTTGACCCTTCCTCTCCTCTGCTCCAGCGATGTCCTGCCCATCCAACAGCCACTACGAGGTCTGTGCGGACACCTGCAACGACGCCTGCCCGGGCCTCTCCGAGACCGTCAAGTGCCCCGCCACTTGCACCGAGGGCTGCGACTGCGACATCGGCTTCCTGTTTGACAGGCAGAGCTGCATCAAAGCCGAGCAGTGCGGCTGCTATGACAACGGGCGTACCTACAAGGTTGAGTGCACTCCTGCGGAGAATCACCACAGAATCACCACAGATTCTCTGTAAGAACCAGATGGTTGGCTCCTGTGTTCCTGTCGTCCTTTCTGCTTCCTCACTCCAGGAGGTTCCGCTGATTCCAATGATGATTCCAGTTTCCAATGATATTTTGCATTTTGTAAATATTCATGAAGAGGCGTACCCAAGGACAGAATATCCAATGTTAATAGCAATTTTCTTGGCCACACCCCTTCATAAATATTTATTAGATGCACCAAATTGGAACCTTTCAGCTTCAATGGCAGAGACAGAATGTGCAGAGCTGACCATCTGGTTGTTCTACAGCAGGGTTACTCAAATATGGCCCATGAATCCAAATTCAGTTCTGGTTTTCTTTTCTCTCAGGTAGGTAATTGAACAATTAGTGCAATATATTGGCCAGAGTGTCTTCACACCTGACTCCCTGGTAAAGGGAGGGTGGAAAAACAACAGTTCTCGGCCCACGATTTCAGTAACCCCGGCCTACAGAATCTTTGGCACGGCATTACAGATCCAGCATCACTGGTGTCATATGATCACTGTCGTTCCTGTGTTGTTCCACAGCCAGGGGAGGTGGTGTATTAAAACGAGTGCCAGCGGAAGTGCACGTGCGATGCGGTGAGAGGCATGAGCTGCGTGGCCCACATATGCCCCAGTGGAACCAAGTGCCTCATCAGGAAGGAAGTGAAGGCGTGCTTCAGCGCAGGCAAGATTACCCGCTCTGAGACTCATCCATCATTGTTGACCTATCACTCTCGGTTGTCATCTCTCAAAGTTACAGCTGCTCCAGAGGGTGATAGTATGGTGTAGTGGTTAAGGAACTGTGTTTGTAATTCAGAGTTTGCAGGCTTAAATCCCAGGTGTAGTACTGCCATTGTGCTCTTCAGTAAAAAACGTAATCTCAACTGCTTCAATACATATTCAGCAGTATGAATGATATAAACAGTTAAAAATAACTGTCTAAGTTGCTGTAAGGGCATTTGAAATGCAGTGAACAATGTCGGTAATAGTAATGTTGTAATAGCTCTACACTCCAACACGATAATCAAATAATAATGTAACCTCTGAAGATGGATTCATTGTAATTTTACATATTTTGAATAATCATTTTTGTAATAGTTTTATTTTTAATTCATTAAGAAAAAAATGTATTCGTTTAAAAAAAATTATTAGTATTTTTTGTTGATCAGTGGCAAGATATCCCCATTTGGATTCCATGAAGAAAAGAAAATGCCAAAGGGGTAGGAGTGGGCGCTATACCGGTATGAAAGTGACTACCGGTATTATGCTGCACCACGATATGGATTTTGCTATACCGTGGATACCGTTATATATTCATAAATTCTAATTTGGCATTCATATTGTTTTGTTCAAAATTTCAATTGAGTGATAGTAGTTAGTAGCTACATCTATTTTTTATTTTAATCTAACCTCCAGGTTCCTACGAAAAAAAAGAAGCATGTTAATATGTTGACCTATTTTTTTGAGCGGACGTTTTATGCATTTGCTGCGCGCATGTAGCAACAAACAAGCGTGCAGGCAGCTGCAGTTAGCAGGCAGACTACGTACTAATATTTATAGCCTATTACAAGTGCAAAAGTGAAGAATCGAAAATGAGCGAACACGCAGAAAGTGATGTTGCTCAAGAGCAGGATGATGACGAATTGGTTAAAAAGAAAGGGGGCCTCGCCAAGTGTCGGCTCTGGCCGGGAGTGCCACCAGGGGCCGGCGATTGGCTGTCCGCCCCAGGGAGGGGGGAGGGGAGCCGACGTGTTGCTATAAGAGTGGCCCTGTAGTAGGGTTACAGGATGCCGTCTCGTAAGAGGCGTCACTTCGCTTCGTGCGCAGGACTACGGCAGCGAACTCACATTACTAGGGGGATTGACGTTAAATTGGCTACCAAATTGGGAGAAAATGGGAGAAAATCAGAAACAAATTTTGAAAAAAAAAAAAAAAAAGAAAGGGGGCTCCTCTGTCGTTTGGAACTGGTTTGGGTTCAAAATCTCCAACCTCGACCAACAAACAATACTATGCAGGTTGTGTCGCCGTGTTGTTTTAGCCAAAGGTGGAAACACCAGCAACCTGTTTACCCACCTGAAAACCATGCATGTCCGTGAATATGAGGAATGTACCCGAATGCGTGAAACAGTTAGTCCAGGAGCTCGCCGAAGACAAGCCAGACTCCCACTCAGCAATCAATCAAGTCATCATTCGCTGCGGTACTCGCTATAACTCTTTCTGGTTATATAGGGTTAAAATACATATTTTGCCTTAACTAATGTCATTTAACTAAGAAGGGCTATTAAAATGTGATTCAGATTTTTTTTCTTTTATATCGTGATATCATATCGATATCGTCTGGACAATATCATGATATGAATTTTAGCTCATATCACCCACCCCTACAAAGGGGGTGAATACTTTTTAATACCCACTGTATACGTATATTCCGGGGGGTCAGGGCAGAGAACAGGTGAGGCCACGAGGAGATTCCGCCCGCGTAATGAAAATCTCTGTTCGTGTCTTTGCCAGATCCCTGCAAAGACACCAGGTGCCGGGTGAAAGAGACGTGCCAGGTGGAGAAGGACATGGCGGTCTGTGTGCCCCAGTACACCAGCACCTGCTGGGCCTGGGGTGACCCGCACTACCACACCTTCGACGGACTCAACTACGACTTCCAGGGCACCTGCCGGTACACCATCTCCAAGACCTGCGGGGACCTGGCGGGTCTGGAGCCCTTCTCCATCCGGGAGAGGAACGAGAACCGCGGCAGCACTGCCGTCTCCTTCGTCAGGGAGGTGGAGGTGTCCGTGTACGGCTTCACCTTCACCATCACCAAGCACCAGTGCGGACAAGTCATGGTGAAAACTCAGACCTGGGGCTGCCTTCTCTAATCACTTGCAGGAAAATACCTCATTTGTATGAAAATATATAAGCTATATTTACAATATTCTTAAAATCATCGCCGAAATGTCATGTTTTTCAGTAATAGAGGTTATAAGATCCAGAAAGCATCTGTACCTTGTTTTTATATGCTTGATGGGATCATTTGTAAGATCATTCCCACTACTACTGTACTGTCCTTATGAGTCTGGAAGGGTAAATAATTAAGCATGTAATACTTTCATAAATTACCTAATTGCTGGAATATATTAATATTAGTGTTCCAGTATTATACAGTTGATAAGATAAGCAATTAAGCAAGTAATACTTTCAAATATTTTAAATGACCAAATTTCTGGTATCGTAGAATATAAGTTTATAAATAATTATTCATGAAGGGGGTCGGGTGCAGTGTGAGATGGGCGGCGGCCGAAGGCAGGGGCCTTGGCAGTCCGATCCTCGGCTGCAGAAGCTAGCTCTAGGGACGTGGAATGTCACCTCTCTGGGGGAAGGAGCCTGAGCTGGTGCGGGAGGTCGAGAGGTTCCGGCTAGATATAGTCGGCCTCGCCTCGATGCACGGCATGGGCTCCGAACCAGTCTCCTTGAGAGGGGTTGGACTCTCTTCCACTCTGAGTTGCCCCTGGTGGAGGCGCCGAGCAGGGGTGGGAATACTTATTGCCCCCGGCTCGGTGCCTGTACGTTGGGGTTCACCCCGGTAGACGAGAGGGTAGCCTCCCTCCGCCTTCGGGTGGGGGACGGGTCCTGACTGTTGTTTGTGCTTATGCTCCAAACAGCAGCTCAGAATACCCACCCTTTTTGGAGTCCTTGGAGGGGGTGTTTGAGAACACTCCTTCCGGGGACTCCCTCGTTTGCTGGGAGACTTCAATGCTCACGTGGGCAACGATAGTGAGACCTGGAGGGGCGTGATTGGGAGGAACGGCCCCCCCGATCTGAACCAGAATGGTGCTTTGTTGTTGGACTTCTGTGCTTGCCATTCGGTCCCTGTACGACCGGTGCCAGAGCTTGGTCCGCATGGCTGGCAGTAAGTCGGACTTGTTCCCGGTGAGGGTTGGACTCCGCCAGGGCTGCCCTTTGTCACCGGTTCTGTTCATTTATGGACAGAATATCTAGGCGCAGCCGGGGCGTTGAGGGGGTCCGGTTCGGTGGTCTGAGGATTGGGTTCGGTGGCCTGAGGATTGGGTCACTGCTCTTTGCAGATGATGTGGTCCTGTTGGCTTCATCGGGCCGTGACCTCCAGCTCTCGCTGGAGCGGTTCACAGCCGAGTGTGAAGCGGCTGGTATGAGAATCAGCACCTCCAAATCCGAGACCATGGTTCTCAGCCGGAAAAGGTGGAGTGCACTCTCCGGGTCGGGAGGAGATCCTGCCCCAAGTGGAGGAGTTTAAATACCTCGGGGTCTTGTTCACGAGTGAGGGAAGGATGGAGCGGGAGATCGACAGGCGGATTGGTGCGGCGTCGGCAGTGATGCAGACGCTGCATCGGTCTGTCGTGGTAAAGAGGGAACTGAGCCTAAAGGCAAAGCTCTCGATTTACCGGTCGATCTATGTTCCTACCCTCACCTATGGTCACGAGTTGTGGGTAGTGACCGAAAGAACGAGATCGCGAATACAAGCGGCTGAAATTATTCATGAAGTTATGAATGAATAATGAAGCAAGTAATACTTCCATAAATTGTCTGATGGCTGGAATATAAGAATGTGGGTTAATAAATAATTTGTTCATATTTTATTAATAAATAAATAAAAATGTTTTATTTAATCAATCAATAAATAATTTAGGAAGTAATACCTCAATAAATGATCTAATTGTGAAGATACATTAATATTAATGTTACAGTATTACAAAGCATATAAATATGTAATACTTCCACACATTTTGTTTCAGCATTGTACAGATTGCTTTTACTGTAGGCTATACAGTGGCACCTGCCCAGAATGGTCTGTTTTGATTGCTATGCATTGTGATTGGATTCCATCTTTCAAGGCAGGGATCAATTGCCACTCTATATCTGAGATGGAGAGAGGTGCATCTGATATTGCCTGTAGTGCTGAGTTAGATGTTTACCCAATACCACTTTCATTTGGAAGAATTATTTTGCGTTTCAGTTCCATCTAATGGGCTGAATAAACAGCCAGCTCTGTCCACAGAGAGGCACCCCTGGGCCAACTGGTCATAAGCCGAAAAGATCATGCAAAGTGCAGATCAATATCAGAAAAATAAACCTACTTTTAAACACAATTATAATAATTTGCAAACAAAATTTAAATGAAAAATAAACATCATAACTTAAAGGGGCCTATTCATTCTGTTGGCAGATTCTCAGTACAAAAGATAAGTCCCTATGTTCAATACAACCAGAGCCTGGCAATAAAACATTTTTTTGCAATAATAATAGTGAGATATTTTTTAATAAATGCCAAGAGCAGGAGGTGGTAGTGAATCATTAATGCATATACATTTAATACGATTGTTTTTGGAAATATACTGTACAGCCGTGGCCAAAAGTTTTGAGAATGACTGAGAAGTATTGGTTTTCACAAAGTTTGCTGCTTCAGTGTTTTTAGATCTTTTTGTCAGATGTTACTATGGTATACTGAAGTATAATTACAAGCATTTCACAAGTGTCAAAGGCGTTTATTGACAATTACATTAAGTTTATGCAAAGAGTCAATATTTGCAGTGTTGACCCTTCTTTTTCAAGACCTCTGCAATTCGCCCTGGCATGCTGTCAATTAATTTCTGGGCCACATCCGGACTGATGGCAGCCCATTCTTGCATAATCAATGCTTGGAGTTTGTCAGAATTTGTGGGTTTTTGTTTGTCCACCCGCCACTTGAGGATTGACCACAAGTTCTCAATGGGATTAAGGTCTGGGGAGTTTCCTGGCCATGGACCCAACATTTTGATGTTTTGTTCCCCGAGCCACTTAGTTATCACTTTTGCCTTATGGCAAGGTGCTCCATCATGCTGGAAAAGGCATTGTTCGTCAGCAAACTGTTCTTGGATGGTTGGGAGAAGTTGCTCTCGGAGGATGTTTTGGTACCATTCTTTATTCATGGCTGTGTTCTTAGGCAAAATTGTGAGTGAGCCCACTCCCTTGGCTGAGAAGCAACCCCACACATGAATGGTCTCAGGATGCTTTACTGTTGGCATGACACAGGACTGATGGTAGCGCTCACCTTTTCTTCTTCTCCGGACAAGCCTTTTTCCGGATGCCCCAAATAATCGGAAAGGGGATTCATCAGAGAAAATGACTTTACCCCAGTCCTCAGCAGTCCAATCCCTGTACCTTTTGCAGAATATCAGTCTGTCCCTGATGTTTTTCCTGGAGAGAAGTGGCTTCTTTGCTGCCCTTCTTGACACCAGGCCATCCTCCAAAAGTCTTCGCCTCACTGTGCGTGCAGATGCACTCTCACCTGCCTGCTGCCATTCCTGAGCAAGCTCTGCACTGGTGGTGCCCCAATCCCGCAGCTGAATCAACTTTAGGAGACGGTCCTGGCGCTTGCTGGACTTTCTTGGGCGCCCTGAAGCCTTCTTCACAACAATTGAACCTCTCTCCTTGAAGTTCTTGATGATCGGATAAATGGTTGATTTAGATGCAATCTTACTAGCAGCAATATCCTTGCCTGTGAAGCCCTTTTTGTGCAAAGCAATGATGCACAATGACTGCACGTGTTTCCTTGCAGGTAACCATGGTTAACAGAGGAAGAACAATGATTTCAAGCACCACCCTCCTTTTAAAGCTTCCAGTCTGTTATTCTAACTCAATCAGCATGACAGAGTGATCTCCAGCCTTGTCCTCATCAACACTATCACCTGTGTTAACGAGAGAATCACTGACATGATGTCAGCTATTCCTTTTGTGGCAGGGCTGAAATGCAGTGTAAATGTTTTTTTGGGGATTAAGTTCATTTTCATGGCAAAGAGGGACTTTGCAATTAATTGCAATTCATCTGATCACTCTTCATAACATTCTGGAGTATATGCAAATTGCCATCATAAAAACTGAGGCAGCAGACTTTGTGAAAATTAATATTTGTGTCATTCTCAAAACTTTTGGCGATGGGTGTATATGCTTGTGACTTCACAGGACTTGTGCAACATGTGGAGTTTGTTTGGAGAGTAAACACTGTGCCTCAACATGCATGAACATAAATGTTTGAATGGAAAATGGAACCTCCTTTTCTTATTTTTACAGACACAATTTGGGTAACAGTGGATAGTGTCCCATGGTAATCACAACCGTGTTATTTATATTGTGTTTAGAATTATAGTCACAGGAACAGAGAGATCTATTTTGTTTCTAATATCTTCATTTAATAACATTTGATATAAGATAACCTGTAATTCCCCTCTGTATCATGTCAATATAACGGTTACATTTCAGTTGAATTTGAATGAATCTGGAAACTCTATGTCTCTGTATCCCACCGTTACAACACAATTACATTTGAGTTGATTTTGAAGGAATATGGCAACCCTCTCTGTCTTTGAGGTGAATGACGAGACTCAGAACCTGCCCTGGCAAGCAGACCGCGATCAGGTGACGGTGACTCAGAAGCGCAACGAGGCGGTGCTGGAGACGGACTTCGGCCTGCGGGTCTCCTACGACTGGAGCTCAAAGCTGGTGATCCAGCTGCCCAGCAGCTACTTTGGTGTGGTCTGGGCCTGTGTGGGAACTTCAACGGTGACCGTAAGGATGAGCTCCGTGACCCTGCCGGCCATCCCGTCTCCTCCATCATCGTCTGGGGCAAGAGCTGGCGGGTGGCAGACCCCGAGGACCCCTACTGCTGGGACAGCTGCGAGAAGGGCTGCCCCACCTGCGATGGAAACCTCCGGAAGCTGTATGAGACTGAGGCCTACTGCGGGGCCCTGACGAACAGCGTCTTCCAGAAGTGTCACCTCAAGGTCGACCCCCAAGCCTTCATGGAAAGCTGCGTCTACGACGTCTGCCTCAATAAGGGTGACAAGAAGATGCTGTGCCAGGCGCTGGCGTCCTACAGCGAGCTGTGCTTACGTGAGGGCTTGGTCCTCAAGGACTGGAGGACCAAGCTCGGCTGCCGTAAGCGGGGGGTGGGGCGACGAGGCCTGGAGCACCCAGTCTGGTTAGGTGAATTAGAAGAAGAATTAGTTAATTGGTTCATTTTCCTTTGTTAACCAAAATAAAGACAGGAAGATTTCCTGCTAATTTATAGAATTGAAATATCGCACAAAGGAGGATAGAACATGATTAATAATAAAAGTAAGTAAAAGCAACAACCATAAAAACAATGACACATACTCATCCAAAGGTAATCTTACAAAAGTATGTCTTCAGTTCAAATTAATGGAATGTGGTGCCTCAACTGTGGTGCATCCTTTCTCATCCTGTTTCAGCATCCTTGGGTTCAGAAAGGCACCATACAAATCCATTATTATATTATTATTATTATATAATATTATTATATCCTGATTCAGATCTATCCCTGTCCCTCATCTTCCAGCCATGAGCTGCCAGCCCCACAGCCACTACGAGGCCTGCGCCAGCCCCTGCCCCCTTTCCTGCCCGTTTGAGGACCCCCGCCCCGTCTGCTTGGGCGTCTGCTCGGAGGGCTATGTGTGCGACAACGGCTATGCCCTGAGTGCCGGGAAGTGCGATTGCCAACCCGTCAGCTACTCCACTTGTACGGTGGCTGGTGACCCCCACTACCGCTCATTCGATGGGCGGCGCTTCAACTTCCAGGGCACCTGCGTGTACCAGCTGGTGGCGCTGTGCTCCAAAGATGCCGGCCTGGTGCCCTTCACGGTGACTGTGCAGAACAACCACCGCGGGAGCAAGGCCGTGTCCTACACCAAGGTGGTGACGGTGGAGGCTTACAGAGTCACGGTGACCATCAGCAAGGACCACCCTTTCAAGATACTGGTGAGCGCTACTGGGTGGGCTACATTTAACATTTTAAGCATTTAGCAGACGCTCTTATCCACAGCGACTTACAAGATGTGCATTAATACAAGGTAAGAACAATCATAGTTAGCGCACAAGATCAGTGCAGTAATACAGCAATAGACATCATTGCAGGCGTCTGCGTATCATACCTGTAACACTGGGAAAGAAAAGGTTAGTGTGTGTTTTTTTAAATTTATTATTATTATTTTTTTTTTTAATAGTGTAGAACAAGTAAACAGTGGTGACGACAGATTGACTAGATGGACAGTGTTCAGTGGTAGTGGAGTCTGAAGAGGTGGGTTTTGAGTCTCTTGCGGAAGATTGCAAGTGATTCCGCGGTCCTGACCGGTTGCGGGAGGTTGTTCCACCAGCGAGGGATCAGGACAGAGAAGAGGCGAGACCGCGAGGAGCGGCTGCCAGGCGCCCGGAGGGATGGGGCAGTCAGTTTGCCAGAGGAGGCGGAGCGGAGTGTAGGGAGTGATGAGTGACTGGAGGTATGGGGGAGCAGTACCTCTGGCTAAGGACAGGGGAGAGCAGGAGGTGGGCTAGGGTGGGGCGAAGGGCGTCTGCTATCTGTGTCTGTGGTACTGCCTAACCTCCTAATCGATCAATGATTTTGTAATTTACCTCTAATTGGAAAAATTGCTGAGGCTGCGATCGTTTTCCAAGACTAATTTGTAGGGGCTGTGAAAGGCCTTCGGGGCTGGGGGGCTCTCAGTTTCTTGATCTGATAATTATTGTAATGAAATCTCCAGGGGTCCAGCCAAGTGGAAACCGCTGCTGAAATATTAAAATGATTCATTTGTACCTTTGGAAGCATAAACGCTTCACGCCTTCTACACATGCATTGTGATTGCAAAAAGGGACTGTTGAAACATTTAGAATCAATTTTCAGTTTGCTTTGTAGATGCTGTGATCCTGGCGGCCATTTTTTTCTGTTATTGTCTCTTCTGAAGTCCATTGCCACAGTTCTCCATCAGTGTGTTACGGTGACAGGCTTCGGCTTAGGCAGGTGCCGACTCGGAGGAGGCGATGCAGCGCTCACTACTGGTCTCGGGCCTATGGTAGCGAGTTCTCATATGAGGGAGTGGATAATTGACATGAAAAAGAGAGGGTAAAATTGGATACTAAATTGGGAGTAAAAATTGGAATAAAAAATGAAAAAAAAAAAAAAAACGACAAATACGGACAGATTAATGCTGCTGAAGTATGGCATTAAGCTAAGCAGCACCGGGGCTAATTGCTAAATGGCTTTCAGTGTGAAAAGCTGTTGATGATTTGGTCTGTTAAGCTGTCTCTCCTCACTCTCTCCCCCCCTTTCCCCCCCGCAGCGGCCTCATGCCCAGCCAACAGTCACTACGAGGTGTGTGCGGACACCTGCGGCACCACCTGTGCCAGCCTGGCCGGCCCTGGCACCTGTTCCAGTACTTGCTTCGAGGGCTGCCAGTGCAATCCCAGCTTTGTCTTTGACGGCGACAAGTGTGTGTCCATGGATACCTGCGGGTGCATCCACGAAGGCAGATATATGAAGGTGGACACCTCACCTCTCTTCATTTAACCTGAAGGGTTCAATTATTTCAAATAATTATTTGACCCAGGCCTGTTAAGTACCAGTTACTTTTTTAAACATACATACTCACTCTCTCTCCCCCTCCTCCCTCCCATTTTCTCCCTCTCTGTCTCTCTCTCTCTTGCTCTTACTCTTGTGTTGGTGCCAGGTCGGCCAATCGGTCGTGAGCAAAGCCTGTGACTCAGCGTGCATGTGCCACGCGTTGGGGGTGGTGCTGTGTAAAAAGCTACAGTGCACAAGTGGGGAGACCTGTGGTGTGCGGGACAGGGTGCGAGGCTGCCACCCCAAACAGGGCATCTGCTTGGTCTCACACGGGGGCCAACTTGCTTCCTTCGATGGCATGGAAGGGCCCATGGGCCACGTGGGGGCCTTTGAGGTGGCGGTGCTCTGTGACCAGACCTCAGCTCTGTGGTTCTGCGTGGTGGTGGACATCCGGCTGTGCCAGAAGGGTGGGCCGGCAGGTGTGGCCACCATCTACATCTTCTTCAAGGACATGGTCATCACTGTCAACAGCCAACACCAGACCTGGGTGAGCAGCTAGATTGGGGAGGGGCTCACTCACTAACCACTAACCGAGTGAGATTTCGTCATGAAAGGGTGGAGCTACTTTGAGCTGTCAGTCACTGACTTGTTGTTTTTTCTCTCCGCACCAAAACCAATTATGATTGGTTCAAATCAGTGAGTAAATGCTACCATATTCTGCCATAGGCAAAGTCAGCGATTATGACTATTTTAAATCCTAGACTCATGTATAACTAGATCAGCTTTTTCACATATCCAAGATTGAGATTTAAACTAAAATCACCCTGCTACCTGGCTGGCCAGTTGTGACACTACCCTCCCCCCAACAACACAAAATGGATTGTGGGTGAATTAAACATTCAGGTGTGTACACAGAGACAGTGATGTCAGAGCCTGTGGTTCTGTGTGGCTCAGTAGGTAGAGCACGGCGTTGGTAACGCCTAGGTTGTGGGTTCGATTCCCACTGGGACCACATATACTGAAAAATGCATTCACTACTGTCACTTTGGATAAAAGTGTCTGCTAAATGGCACATATATATTATATTAGCCTCACGGTTCCCCACTTATAGGTGGCACGGTGGTGCAGTGGATAGCACTGTCGCCTCACAGCAAGAAGGTCTCGGGTTCGAATCCAGGCCGGGGGCCTTTCTGTGTGGAGTTTGCATGTTCTCCCTGTGTCCGCGTGGGTTTCCTCCGGGTACTCCGGTTTCCTCCCACAGTCCAAAGACATGCACGTTAGGCTAATTGGAGAGTCTAAATTGCCCGTAGGTATGAGTGTGTGAGTGAATGGTGTGTGTGCCCTGCGATGGATTGGCGACCTGTCCAGGGTGTATTCCTGCCTCTCACCCGGAACGCATGCTGGGATAGGCTCCAGCACCCCCCCGCGACCCTGACCAGGAATAAGCGGCTTAGATAATGGATGGATGGATGGATGGGTTCCCCACTTCCTGTTTGCTGCACCACAGGTTAATGGCAGGAAACTGTCGCTGCCCGGCTCGCCTGTGAAGGAGCTGTCCGTGCGCGTGTCAGACAGGGTGTCGGTGGTGGAGAGGGCATTGTCCGTGCGCGTCTCACTCTCCCTCACCGGGGAGGTCAGAGTGACCGTTGGCCCCCGTCTGGCCGGCAAAGTGCGGCGCCTGTGGCAACTACAACGGCAACAGCGAGGACGACAGGACCACCGCTGCCAGTGCTGCCTCTGCCAGCGTGTCACAGGTTGTAGCCTCCTGGCGAGCCGCCGATTTCTCCGACTGATGAGTGCACCGTAGAGCTCATTGTCACCATCATTATCATCATTATCATTATGATTATGGATTTCTTTTTATTGACAACAAGTGGTACAACTTCCACAAATACACAATTGCAACTTATGTATTCCCTCGCCCCTTCACAGCAGGGAGTACCCCTCCCCATCCCAGTACAAAGATTATTGTATTACTGTATTTATGTTCTGGGAGAAGGATTGTGCACAATAGGTTCCTTGCTCTTTGTTGATCCTGCATCGAGTGTAATTTCAATCATGCTTCTGCAGTGCTACAAACTATATGCAATACATTTTTTTCTCTCTTGCGTGTGGGTGCCTATTTGTGTGTACATGTCTGTGTCCATGTACGTGTGTGTGTGTGTGTGGGGGAGGGGGGTTGTGTGTGTGTGTGTGCATGTGTGTGGGTGGTTAAATGTGTGTGTGTGTGTGGGTTATCTACAGCCCTCCCTTTTCCCTACGGCCCTGCCCTAGGTGGTGGAATGACCTTCCTCACTCGGTGAGGACAGCAGATCCTCTTCCTATCTTTCGTAAAAGACTGAAGACTCACCTTTTTAGACTCCACTCCACTCCAAAAAAAAATGTGTAAGCTCTTTTTCCCTTTGTATAACAGATTTTGAAGCATGAATGTTGGCAATGTCAATATTTAGACTGTATCTTACTGTTCAAGAGCTCTAGCGATCTCTAGCCATGTAAATGTGCTGTTGTAAGTCCCTTTGGATAAAAGTGTCTGCTAAATAACTAAATTGTAATAGTAAATTGGTCAATTGTGTGTGTGTGTATGCATGTGTGTGTTTCTCGTAGCTGTACTTGTGTTCCATGTGTGCTGTGCTTCTAACTTGTGTCTTTGATAAAAGCCCAAGGGAATCCGGACCATGGTGCTGATTCTCATCTCCTGAGCTTTTTCATGCTCTTTCATTTAAAACCCTCCTCTTTTACATTTCATAGCCCCGCACCACAGACTGCATCCTGTTTCATTTTCATGGGCCCGCTCCCTGAGCCAGTTTAGCAAAAACACCAGCAATTGCTCTCAGTATGCGTAGATCCATTTATCTGTTTACAATTCTTGGGCAATGCAGTACGTGCGTGCATCTCGCTTCGTTCGGTATCCGGGGGCTTGCAGTTATGTATTATAGTAAAAATGTTCACAGTGCTGAAGGTGTGCCCAACAAGCACTTTATTATTACTATTTTTTCCATTATTTTTTATTTTCTCTTTTGCTTCAGTGGCCTGCGAGATTAACTTGGACAAGCTCTGCTTCTGGAACTTTCCACATGCTCTGAGTGACATCACAGGCCACCATCATCCTCATAACATTGCTTTCTTCAGTCTTCAGAAATGAGGGAGGGGGGGGGCAGGGAGGGAAATGTATTGTGCATTTCTTAAACTAAATGTTTTTTTTTTTTTATGTATGTGGGGGGAATTAATACTTGTTTGTCGCACTCATCCATTTTTCTGTCTTGAATTGATAGGGAGATAATGCCTCCTTGTGATGTTTGCTGGAACTAACAAATAAAGGGATACATGCTCCTTTTACTTAAATGTGTTTACACTCTGGGGTTTTATATTTGTGGATGAAACACTATTATCAAAAACATCTGGCTCTAGAAGTTGTTGAGTAATGTGGTCCCATCATGTTAGCTCTTCAGCCATCTGAAGCAGTACCTTGGAACTTTTGTATTTGTCTGTACTAAAATGTAGGGTAAAAAATCTAGTATCTGTAATATGCATGACTTTTGTTTTATCGTGTCTTTAATATGCACTGTTAGATTATGTAAAAAAGTGGAGTTTGGGACTTTTCATATCTGTCATTGCTTATTCTGAGAGGTATGGGTTACCTTTGTATTTCCATTCTTACGGAATGCATGGCTATTTGTGCCCAAAGTATAGAATTATTATTATTTTATTGCAATTTTCGCCCATTCTTCTTTACAAAATTGCTCGACCTCCATTGGGTTGAATCTTCCTCCACTTGAGTCTCCCACATGCCTTCTGGAAAACTCTAGGTGAGATTCCATGTGAGTTTTCATTAACAATGGCTTTCTTTTTGCCACCCTCCCATAAAGTGCAGATTTGTGAAGTGCCCAGGCTATTGTTGTCCCTTGGACAGTTTCTCCCATCTCTGCCATGGAAGAGTGTAACACTGTCTTGCCTAACAAGTGCTCTTCTTGCATGGATGCCCACTTTTGAAGGATGGCCTGTTCTAGTTTGCCTAGAACTGCCTATACAGTTGTATCATATTCTCTGTGAATAGTTTTTATACCCACTGCATATTCTATATACAGTGCCCTCCAGAATTAGTGGCACCCTTGGTAAAGATTTTCAAAATGGCTTTGTTGTTCATCAGCTTGATCTTACACTCAAAATATGAACATCTCAACTATTAGGGTAATAATTAAGAAGTTTAAAACAACTGAAGCTGTGATTAACCTGCCTGGAAGAAGACGCAAGTGTATTTTGCCCCCATGCACAGTGAGGAGGATGGTTTGAGAGGCAAACATTTCTCCAAGGATCACAGTTGGAGAATTGCAGAAGTTGGTTGCATCTCGGAGTCTCCAACAAGCTTCCATGCCAACAAGCTGTTTGGATGGCTTGCCAGAAGAAAGCCTCTGCTGTCATCAAACCACAAAGGTAAGCGCCTGGAGTTTGTTAAATGTCACTGGAACTGATTTCTATGGTCAGATGAGACAAAAATTAATATTTTTGGCAACAAACACCAGAGGCGTGTTTGGCGTAAAAAGAGGGATGGTCGTGCAGAAAATAACCTAATCCCCACTGTGAAGTATGGTGGTGGATCTGTGATGTGAGGCTGTTTTACTTCCAAAGGCCCTGGGAACCTTGTTAGGATGCATGGCATCATGGACTCCATGAAGTACCAGGAGATTTTAGATAAAAACCTGGTTGCCTCTGTAAGGAGGCTAAAACTGGGTGGTGGATGGATCTTCTAGCAGGACAATGATCCAAAGCATACCTCCAAATCCACACAAAAATTGTTCACTGACCACACAATCAAGCTTTTGCAATGGCAATCCCAGTCCTCTGACCTAAACCCCATTGACAACCTGTAGTGTGAGCTGAAGAGGGGTCCACAAGCGAGGACCAAGGACTCTGAAGGATCTGGAGAGATTCTATATGGAGGAATGGTCTCGGATCCCTTGTTCTGAGGTGGGTGTTATTAGGAGTAGTGCTGTATTATAGGAGAAGTGCTGTTATCTTGGCAAGGGGAGGGTGCACAAAGATTTATTTTTTGAGAAGGATTTTTTTTTTTTAAATAATTTTACTTCAATTCTATCATATTTTGAGTTTAAGATCAAGCTGATGAACAAAAAATACGTTTTTTCAAAGCCTTTTTTGCTCATCTTGACCAAGGGTGCCAATAATTCTGGAGGGCACTGTATACTTCAAGGCATTCATTTCAAAACAAATTCGTTTTGGCTCCCATATTTCTTGTATGGTTGTGGACTCATTGTGCACATTGTATAAAAGGTAAAGGTTTGATAAAAGGTAAAGTGAGAGACCGTACAGAATATAGAATTGGTAATGTTATAATATTTGGAAATATGGTAATTTTCTATCTGAACCAAAAATAAGCCACATTACCATACGGAGAGAGGTCAATGTTGATTATGGAGCTGAATCTGTTGATTAAGAGATTTTCAGATGCTCATAATTTTTCAAGCGGAGTGTGCTGATGCCTGTATATCCCCACATATGTCCTACCCAAATAAGAGAAGTTCTTCTCATACAGCCGTTTGCATAATCCAAAACCTGAAACTGTGGATTATGCTGCCATCTAGTGGACAACTAACAATTTCAGCAGTGAACACCAAAAAAACAATTACTGATTGAGCGATGCAATTTATTAAGATTCCCCAAAATAAGGAAAGCTCACAAATGTGGAGAAGGCTTAATGTTTATGTGACCGTGTTTGGGAACAGATGTGCTGTCAATCTATGCAAATTGTAAGAGATGAAAAGCTCCTGCTTTTCTCCGATTGCATTGAAGGTCAACCAAGTTTTATCCCTGTGCAAAGGACACAAACTATGTTTTTTTGCTCACATTTCATCAGTAATGACTTCTTGGGTTGAAGCCCAGTGCTCTTGTCCTCAGCAGTTCTGTGAAGTTATGAAATCCTCACTTGTGCCATAGGTGAGTAAAACGTTAGAGGTAATGTCTAAACATTTATCATTTTATCCCATAAAAATTGTTTACTTACTAACTTACTATATATATATATATATATATATATATATACACACACAGTATATTCAGTTCAAGATCTCACCAAGTAAATACAGTCCTATAGAACCAGTTTTTGTCTTTACTTCAGAATCTGAATACCTTGAGAGAGGCTCTGAGCTGACTGGGGAATTTGGCTGATCAGCATTATTTCCCTCCTGGGGCTCTGTCGGCCCTGTCAGTATAAAAGCTATCTCTGGAATGATCGCTGTTTACTCTGTTCTGGGAAGACCGGATACCAGCTTATTCATAGGCCTTGTAACTGTGGCTGTTTTTCCACTGGACTGCCTTTTTTGGAATCAATTTTTATCCCAGTCCCCCCCTCCCAATTTGGAATTCTCTGTTACATTACATGTACATTTTGTACACTTTATCCACTTAGCATCTGCTCTGCACTTAGCATCTGCACTTTATCTGCTCACATTCCCTTATTCGGTTCATACCAAATAATTAAATACACTACTTTGCTTATTTCTGTTTATGTACAGTACATTACACACAGAACCGTAAACTCTATATGTAGAGTACAAGTTTGGTGCATTCAGTTCCTTTACATTAAATATTTCTAATTTATAAAGACTATGAAGGCTTCAGATAAATAAACTGCCATGGAATGCCAGGACTATTTTCTGGTGCTCTTCAGGAATGTACACACATCTGAACATTGTCACCCTTAATGTAGGCTATACACTACAAACATATCGGATTTGAAATGTGTGCTTGGCAGGAATAAAACAAGCACTTCTCCAAAGAAAATGCTACCTATTCCACAGTCATGTAACTTGTGTTGCAAATGCTTGGTGGGTGACAACCAGGAAGAAGGAGGACCACCCGCTTTGCTGGTTACATGTGGGAGAAAGAAGGACCCTGTTGACCCAGTGGAACTGTGGGAAAGTGAGTTTAGTCTATTGGCCTGAGAGTGTAAATATCCAGGGGAAGCAAACTCTATAAACTTGGGGGAGGACACATGAATAATTTGTGGAAACATAGGTCGGCCAGCAAGTATCCAGAAGCACAGAAACTATATGATCAGGGATGGAGAAGGATAGTGCGTTTGTGCATAAAACACTTGTGTACATTGGTACTTCACACACTCGCACACATACCAAGTTATTCTTGCAACAAATAATTTAACCAAGAAGAAAAAATAAATCACCCCCCCCCAAAAAAAATAAAGATATACAGTGCCCCTTTAAAGTCCACACCTGTCTAAAAAATGTCACCTTTTGTTGCCTTACAGCCAGAAATTCAAACATATTAAATCAGACTTTAATGTCAGACCGATATGTACAGGTAACTGCCAAAATATAGGAAACACTTGAGTAGCGGGATCTGGTGGCTCTGTTATGGTGTGAGGTGCATTTTCCTGGCATGGTTTATGTCCACTCAACACTCAACCCTTATTATTAATAAATACAAAGGCATTCTGGGTGATTACTTTCATCCTATGGTGAATCATTTCTATCCCAATGGGAGTGGTCTTTTCCAGGATGAAAATGTCCCCATCCACAGGGCACAAGTGGTCACTGAATGGCTTGATGAGCATGAAAACCATATGCCATGGTCATCTCAGTCACCAGCTCTCAACCCAGTTGAACACTTATAGGAGATTCTGGTGCGGCACCTGAGACAGAGTTTTTCACCACTATCAACAAAACACCAAATGATGGAATTTCTCATGGAGGAATGGTGTTGCATCCCACCAACAGAGTTCTAGACTATATATATAGAATATATGCCAAGGCACATTGAAGCTGTTCTGGTGGCTCGTGATGGCCCAATTAACCCTAGAGATGCACCAGAAGCAATTTTCTCCCTATACATACCTTTGATCACGAGCCAACGGCCACTGGGAAGAGCATGTTAGGTTGTGCATGTACAGCTATCAAGTTTGTAGTAGAGTGACCAGAGCCAAGCCCATAGAACGTAAAGCAAGTAAATTACTATCAAGACATTGACAGTAAATAATTTTACTTGAACAGCATGTTCGCACTCACATCACATAAACTAGCCTTTACCTTTCTAGCTACCTACCAGCAATTAACCAACTTTTCATTTCATTGCACGCAATTAATCAAAGTCACCAGGGATCCCCGCTATTTCTGATATTTTGCGCCATGCGTCATTCTTTTTATTGACGTCCCTATAAGCTATGCAGACAGGGACGCATCGTAAAGTTTGGGAAACCCAGACACTGCAACAGTTATCCTCTCCTCCATTTTGGTATGGAACGAATTTATGGTAGGAACCAAAACATCCACTTTAGTTTACAGTGGGGAGAAATAAGGACATCTCTCCAACTGGTTATCACTAAAGTCATGCATTTTTCACCTCTCAAGAAGCTGCAGTACCCTTCTGGTCCTCAAGGCATGGATGTAAGCACTCTATTTTCAGTCATTAGTGGCAATTACTCAAATGAACATGACCAATTATACAATTAAGTGCCAATCTGAGTGTTGGTGCAAGGGCGCAAGTCTACAAATTGACGTTGTTTCAGAGAGGGGAGTTTCCTTTTATGGAATCTGTTTACAAAAGTTTGTACACCTCTACAAGTCATGAAAGAGGAAACAATAAATGATCTGACAATGATTCAACACCAGAATAAGAAATATTTTATATATATATATATAATATAAACATCAAGGCATCAAATCAATAACTATTTTGTTCTTTATATTTTTATTTTGCCTTTAGGCTGTCAAAAAAAAACATTTTCCCTTTGCTTTCAATAGTTTTTATGAGTTTGCGCAGTTTATAAATATCTGCCCACTCATTTCAACTCCAGGACAGGCATAATATGTTCTACAAAAGTGTCCACAGACATATTTTCACAATTGAAAGCAGTAGCCTACTTGCAAATTAATCAGTATGATTACGTGTAGGTGTGTGCAGAGCCAACTGCTGACTAGTGTACTACACTGCAATATGCTCCTCATTTGTGGTAATTGAATGAGATCGTGGTGCTTGAGATCGTAATGCATTGATTGGATAACAAGTAGCTTCAGAAAGTCCTCCATTGACTGTTGGAGAACGGAACTGCATGTTCCTGATAGAGGTGGTGAAAAATGCATGCCCTTAGTTATCGCTTCACCGCAGCACCACTAATGCATAAAGTTAAAGTCTGTTCAATTTTCTTTCGTCGCTGAGCATGCTGACTTCGCACCAATGGCCGC
The DNA here is from genome assembly GCA_029706075.1 of Aldrovandia affinis. Taxonomy (NCBI): domain Eukaryota; kingdom Metazoa; phylum Chordata; class Actinopteri; order Notacanthiformes; family Halosauridae; genus Aldrovandia; species Aldrovandia affinis. Next base: position 144,668 of record JAINUG010000306.1, on the reverse strand, counting down.
TTCACCCTACGTCGCCTACCATCACCAGCTCCCATTGAAAATTTAAAATCGGTTATGCGAAAATATTTGCGTGAATATATATAATGCATATTATTATATTATGCATATAGAATAATGGGAAAATATTGTTTTATTACCATGGCAACGTTTTGCACAGTTTTTCCTTATGTGCTATAATAGAGGAGCAAAGCACCTATGGCAGGGTTACTCTTACTCTTGCTGTTTTTCCACCCTCCCTTATCCAGGGAGTCAGGTATGAAGACCCTCTGGCCAATCGTTTGCACTAATTGTTCAATTAACTACTGAGAGAAAGGAAAACCAGGACCGAATTTGGTATTGTGGGCCAGATTTGATTTGCATGAACGCAAAATTGCCCACGTATTCAGTATTAACACATTGCATGTAACTATAGAAACTTGTCGGCAATGTATGTGCAGACTATTCAGGTCACGAGAGTCTTTCCATGTGCCTGCCGTGAAAATACTGCTTGCAGCTACTGTATATAATTATATTCTTCTTCTTTCCTTTCTTTCTTGTTTTGTTGTCCTCACCAGCACACCAAGCCAAATAACCCATAAATAGGGTAGCCTTTCACTGTGAGCAATGATGGCACTGCACAGAGGTGTCCGTTTATCTATATGGGGAGTTTTCAAATACCCAGAGAAAGGGGGAGCACTCTGTCTGAAGGGGCAGCGCTTGCTGCTATACACTCATCTCTGATGAGACTGGTTAGCGTATTAGCACCACAAACATTGCCTTTCTGTTGCACCTGGGTCTGCTGCAAGGACCTTTTACTTTTATTGAGGATTCTTTTTTTAAAGACATTTGTGCTATTGGCGACAAAACTGCTAGTTTATCCTCCCATTCCCCCACTTGCATCCACGTTTGACACAAGTAAACTCTCATTGATGTTTTTTTTTTTAATTGTGTGTTTGAAAGTGGATTGTTTTTGGTATTTTAGTTATGTATTCTTAAGAAATATGTCCTGTTTGTTTTGTCCTCTGGGTGAGGCCAAAGGCATATTTCCACTGAAAAGTACTCTAATCTAATCTAAAATCATGTTACTTTTTTCACATTTTTCTCCCTCAATTTGCGAAGTTTTATCACAACTGCAGGCCCATTCCTTTGCAGCAGCATTGCTCTCTCAGTTCAGAAGGACACACGATACATTAGCATGCGCATTCTTAGAAATGAGTGCAGTTAGATTCACCAGCCAGGCTGCTACAGTGGCAATACTGCACCAGGATGCACCTAACCGACCAGAGGAGCCAGTTTTAAATCACATAGAGCAGGGCCATTCAACTCCAGGCCTTGAGGGCCACAGTGTCTGCAGGTATTTGCCCCAACCACGCACTACACCACCTGATTTCAATAATTAGTTTACCTCCTTGGTCCAGGATGTGAGCTAATTAGTGAAATCAGGTGGTGTAGTCTGTGGTTGGAGCAAATACCTGCAGACACTGCAGCCTTTAAGGTCTGGAATTAAATAGCCCAGCTGTAGATCCTGAACCACAAATAGCTTGATGTGTGAGGTGTGAGCTATGCTTTTTTCAAGAGCTGTCAAAAAAGGTCATACCCAAAACAGGCTATGTGTGGTGTCAGGCTTCAAACAAAGTTCAAAGTTTCTGTTAAAAACCACTTTGACACTACCACTGGGACTTTTTAAATAACTGATACACTGCAGACTAAAAACGCTCCCTCCCTGAGTGATGTTATGGCCAATTATGGATTAACCAATGGGAGTCCTTGTTATAAAAGGACTCCTATTGAAGTCCCATAAAAGCACTGGAAAGACACTGCACTAAGACCACACCTCTCAGCAAAATGTGCCAATCAGGAGGCCACATTAAACCATATTCATTTTAAGAACTTTTTTGTATTTTTCATTGCATAATACATTCTTTCAAGCATAATTTGAAACCCAGAGAACCATAGCATTGAATGCAATTTGAAATTAAAAACAATTATTTCTGTTCTTGGGAATTGTGTTGTTTCTTTTTTTAACTTTTTGTTTGTGATTTTTTTTCCTGTTTTTCTCCCCAGTTTAGTGACCAATTATACCCTCTATTTATCCCACCCACATTCTGGAGACACTCTTTCGTGCTTCACGGTGAACTCAAGCCCCCTCCCCCTGGGGTGGACAGCCAAACCCTGCCCATGATTGGGGCTAACGACCAGGGCCGGTCTGGCATAGACGGGTTTCGTACCGCGTCCCTAACGGGCAGGGCAAACTTGTATTGGACCAGCCAAGATACGGTGCGTTAGACCGCTACACTATCCGCTGCCGCCTATTTGTGCTGTTTCAAACGCTGTCCTTGCATTAAAGTATAAAATCCAGGAGTAGGAATTAATAGGAATAGGAGGAATAGGAGTAGGAATGCAGTTTATGGCTTTCAGATATCTCTTTTAGAATTTTAAGTATTCCAATCATGATTTTCAAATGATTTTCATGATTGTCAAAGAAAGAAAAAACTTGAATTGCTTGCATTAACTATGTATTTAAGTGTGCATCCATTTGGCCAAAACGCATGTGAAAATGTCAACATTTTAACGTTTTGTAAGAGTTCACTGCAGTCCACTAATCTTCTCTCAAACTCCTGTTATTCCTGTACTCTCTGTTTGTCAAGTATTATTTGTGGGCAACAAACACAGTGGATTTCAGTGGATTAGATGTTAGAGGTAACCATAGTTTCTTGAGCTAAATTCCATGCACCCTACATCTGGGAACAATTGAGTGATTTTAATTTGGAGCAAGATCCACCCCCTCAGACTTCTGAACGATCAGCTGACCCTGTGCTGATCCAAAGGGTCAGCAGTCTTGAGCAGCCCTTAAACAGTAAGCACTGACTGGGTTTCAGTTTCCCCAATGAAGACATTTACTCTGCAGTATCCAGACACTTTCTATAGGCTAGTCCATCATTATGCCTTTTAACATCATTGTTATGCTATACGCTTCCCTGCATCTCTTGAGACTCCCTTGGTCAAAGCGCAGACATACAGCAATTATCCGAAGTTCTGCTGAACTGGGTCTCTGCGGTAGTTCCCTTCCCCGAGTGGAAGAATTCTGCTCAAACCTGGGAGGCGAGCAGGCTACTGTTGACTCGAGTCACTTAACTCGCAAAGACACACAGCACTATCCGTCACGTGTTGCCGTGAACTCCGCTTGGAATGTTCAGTACCCTCAATAACCCCACTGCCACTGCACGTTGTTCAGGTGCGATACGACTCGAGAATGTAACTTTATACTGGAATGCGTCTTGACAGAATGTCCTTTAATAAATGCCTCCCTCATAACATGAACCCCGATTGAAATATCAGAAGGGCAAATATACAATTCTAAACGCAGACGCTTTTCAAACTGACGACGCTTTAAAAAAATTTTTAACAGAACAGGACCAGCTTTAGTCAGTAAGCATGTCCAGTCTTGAATGGTTTGAATACGTTGGTGTCTGCATACTTAATATACGGCCATTTAGCATTTTTTATGGTAAAAATGCTTGTAAACATACTTGTAAAAGTTCTGTGCATTTGAAGTTGTCATTTAGTAACCTTCTCAGTGATATGTTGCACTCTAATATCAGAATAAATAAATAAATAAATACATACATTAAAAATAGAAAGGGATAGCCTAGCAAGTTCTCTTGTAAACAACCGCGGCTTGTCAAAGACGGCGCAGGGGTATTCGAGGTGGGTCTGGAGGATTTTCGACCAGCCCCCTCACCCCCTCCCCCGGCGTTACTCTCGCACAGTCCGCTAAACATTGTTGGACGTGGAAATAGTCCATTTCAGAGGCAGAATTACAGCCTACTTCAGCTGTCCGTGTGCTTCATAGACGTTCCGACACCTTGGATCTAGAAGATTCAGTCAAAAACCGACGATTACTGGACTGGAATTTAACCGATTTGTGTGGATATCCTGGGAGTTTAACTTTTTGTCCACAATTCCCCCCCCTCCCCAATTTGTGAAACGTCGTGCTATTTAAGGTTTTAAAGACACGCATTTGTCAGGTAAGTTCTCCCACTTTTACGAAAATTGTTCTCAACCGTTTTGCCCGGATGTCTTTGTTTATAGTACACTGGACATATTGGCCCTTGAAATTCTCCCCATTGTATGTACCATATGTAGGCTACATTAACATAACAATTAATGCCATACTTTCAAGTATATGGTGTCGGCATACAAAGAACCATGTTCCTGTACAATTTTGCAGTTCAATAAGCTCAAACTCGTATCAGCAATCAGTTCAATATGAGCTATATAGTATCATAAAAAAATCTTATTTAATGTATGTTTTTGTATCGATGGTTCTTATGCTGTTATAGTTAGTGGCTAACTTTGTTTTATTTACAGTCCTTTTCAAAGCCCAAGACACGTGACTACCAACGCGCTCTTTAAGACCCCGGGATCTTAAAATAATTGCTGATGTCCCGCTCCTGTTCTTGTGTTTTTGATTATCTCTAATGTTTTTCGGCCTCGTCTTACCTCCAAATCCTCTCAAACCCGTCGTTTATAAAGATCCACTCGCCTTCAGTTATGAAGACACTGCGCTATGTACCTTTGTGAGGTTGTATTCGCTGCGCGCGGTAATAGCCGCCGGTTCCTGCTCTTTATGAATTTATTCAATTAAAAAAACTGTTTAGGTAAATCCTCTCCGCACTCGCTATGAATATTGGCGCAACTATTATGATAACGTGACAATGTCGAAACGTTCCGAATGTCTCATTTCAGAAATGAATATAGGCTACCAATGTACTCTTGGGTGGAGTTGTTTGGGCGTCAATTAATGAGTGTTTTATCTTTGTCTATTCGATCCACGGTGGTGGAGGAGGGGGCGTTAAAAACATCCTAACATCTATGGATTCCCCCCTGCCCCATGCAGGCAGCAATGAACCCTTTGATGAGTGGGTTTTTGAGAGTTCTAGTTATAAATTACAGTGGTCTATTCTGGAATTGTGATGTAATCAAATAGAATCAACTAGAATGTTACGGCATGTTTTTTAAGTTTTTTTAACCAGATTCGTCACATTGAGATTATCAATCTCATTTTCAAGAGCGACCTGGCCAAGAAAACAGCAATAGATTACAGACACTATAAAAATGACAACATTTAACATGAAAGCAGACAAGCAACAATGTTCACAGTATCACATCTGGTTACACAAAAGCAGTCTAAATATGTGGTGCATAATTTAACATTTACAACATTCACTTTCCTCCATAGCATTAACCATTGCTTTAAAAACATTTCGTGAGACAAACTCCTGTAGGTTAAGCTCTTTCCGGAGCTCATTCCACGCCGAAGCGCTGAGAACTGGAACGCTTTTTTACCTAATTCTGTACGAGTCTTTGGCACAGACAGTAAAATCCTGCGATGTTGTAGAATAAACATCATAGTGCGATTGTACTCCTCAAAGGGTTGATACTCAATTAATGTAGGCCTCTAATATTTTTAATTTCATCTGTTTAATAAATGAATAAATCAGAACGCCAAAATATACTGTATTTAATTTATATATGGGAAAACTATTTTGTTATGCAAGGCTTGCATAGTAATTATTTTTCTAAAGCAAATTTTATGCTGTTTAACATAATATGTGATATATGTAAAATATGTGATATGTAGTGGCAGTGTAGTGTAATGATTAGGGAACTGGACTTGTAACTCAGAGGTTGCTGGTTCAATTCCCCGGCGGGGCACTGCTGTTGTACCCTTGAGCAAGGTATTTAACCTGAATTGCTTCAGTAAAATATCCAGCTGTATAAGTGGATTGTATGTAAAGAAATGTAAACTGTGTACGTCACTCTGCATAAGAGCGTCTGCTATATACCTCAAATGTATATGTAGTGATACAGAGAAAAGTGTTTAGACAGTAAAGATTCTCCATTTCCTTTTGTAATCTTATTGTGATTTATAACTATTATTTAGGCCCCTCAAGGGCAGGCTTGTAAGTTTGCAAGCTTAATCTTAAACAGTGTTTCCCACAATTGGACCAGGGGGACCACTGTGTTTGCCAGTTGTACTTCCAACGGGGTTCAATTCATCAGAACAGAATGAGCTGTTTTGTAAAGTTATTGTATTGTGAGTGTTTGAGCGAAAAAGGTGAGAGGTGAAAGGTTTTCGAAACTAGTATGTGCACTCAAATTTTGAGTGTCGTGCGAAAAAACACTATATTATTCAGATACTAATGGAAATGAACTGAATAAATGAATTTGCCATTGCTGTATTTGCTAATTGCTCAATTGAGTATTATGAAATTAAAAAAATAGTTTGTACAAAGCTAAATCAGATAATGGATTTTGAGGAAACTGATTTCAATAGTGCCTGTCTCCCCATCTAATGGACACCAACAAAAACATCAGACAGTAGGCAAACTATGTTCCCTGTAGTATTATTAACCATTTTAAGTACCTGCTAGCAGGTTTATTGTTCAGTTGAGTTGAAATCAGTTACAAATTTATATTTATGTGATGTTATACCGACCCAAGCCTCTTTAGAATCAAAGTATTCAGTGTTTAACCACACCATGGGTAGCTAGAGAACTGCTCTGATGAAGACCCGTGGGTTGAATCATAAACCAATCTGCATGGTTGAATGAACCATTGCACTTTATTCATTGTCTCATTCTTTCAATTTTTATACGCCACTTTGACTCGGCACCTTATGCTAAGACTTTTTTGGAGTTCATATGTTTATTGTGTTACTAGCTATAGATGAATGACGTGCAAGTTTGTAATTTCCTATACTGAATATAATGCAAATAAGAAAAAAATAGAGGCTGATAGCGATGTGAATACCACACCCACTTGTGCCAGTGGACAAATCAATAAGTTGAACACATCTACAGACATCCCAATTATTATTAATGGGTTTGTATGGCGAGTTGCATAATGAGTGGGAGGGGACATTCCCTCCAATATTCAAAACAGTCATACCTTCCCCCCCAATAATTTGTAGATATGAAACATTCATTATGGCCCCCAATATTTAATATGTCGTTATGTCCTTGGTATGGTGTGACAGAAATGACCTTTACCTGAAACAAATTTTTCAGGCAGGTTGTCAGTTCCATTTTAGATTAGTTTCCTATGTGTATTTGACCCTGCCCCCCTGCCAAGTTCAGGGATAGTCCACAGCTCGGGTTGCCAGGTAATGCTGCAACTCACCTCGTCAATGTCCTCCTTTCACCCTGAGAAAGTCTTTGTGTTCAGGTTTATTTATAAAATCACAAGCCAGCAGGCTTGCTAGCTATGTGACCATTAGGGACCCTTATACTTGTATATTGTTTTGGAATTTGGCCAGATGTACCCTGTATGGATTCACCTCCAATCTATTTGGATGGTTGGACTCTTTGAGCACATTACCATCTAAGGCCAGCAGGTGGCACACATTTGAGTGTAAACCCACTCTGTAACCCACTGACCACATATCGGGTGGAACCCAACACCAGTCCCTACCTACCTCAGTCCCTCTGTTGGAAGGAGCCATGCCTGAAATAGACCCTTATGTCCTTTCTGGATGTCAGAAGTCACAGACCTCCTGATCGTTACATAAGCAATCCAAGTAGAACTGGATGAGTCCGGCTCAGACTTGGAGATGGATCATGCAGCCGGAAATAAGTCCCAGTGGGCTCGGACATTCCCAGCGTTGCGACGAGCAGTGAGCGGGGGACAGGAATTGAAAAGACAAGTCTAACGTCAATACATGGTTTTGTTGCTTGGGGTGTAAAAATATAACTGTGTGTCTTTCATAGTTAGTATTCTATCCAGATTCATATGCCAAAAAGTCTTTCCTTTCCATATGTGGAATATCCAACCCAACACAAATTCTCAGTTTCACCTTCAGATGCTCGATGTTAAATCGGCTGTATTACATTCTCTAGTGAGAATATCATTAGGCTTTGTAATAAGGACTGGGGTGTGCCTCTCTTAGTCTTGTTTCATTTTCAGGGGGAATGGATCTTCCAGCAGTGTTGATGCTCTGCACCTATGTGGCTCCTGCATTGGGTGAGTTTCACAGTTTCCTTTAGCAGGCTGACTCACGTTTTCATGTGAATCATGGGTATTGTAATCCACTATGACTATTGTTTTCCTAAAACACGGGCCTTCAGGAAAACAAGGTGTTTAACGATATTGATTGTGTTGCACACACTTTTGCAAGAAGAACGATTGATTGCTCTATCGATTAACAGTCAATCAATCAGAATTTTAATTAGCATAGCTCCCTCGACAGAAGTGCCATGTAGAGGTTTGCAGAGCACTTCACAAACCAATTTTCACCAAACCTTAAAGCTTTAAAAGTAGTGATGGGTGGGGCCCCCGGGTGGCTCAACCGGTAAAGGGACTTACCCGGAGTACAGGTTGCCCATTAGCTGTCTGCCCCAGAGGGAGGGGGCAGGGAAACCGGCACAAGCTTCCTGCATGTACAGAAAGCTTTCCTATGTATATCGGATTCAAGGTCGATGACTCAGCGGGCTCTGTCTTGAAGGAGCTGCCAGTATCTGGGTAGTGGCCGGTACCTTAATAGGGGGTACAAATGGCCACCAAAATGGTAGAAAAAACAGGAGAACAAAATGTAAAAAAATATATATACAGTGATGGGTATCGTGACACCAAAAATGGGTGGGGCTTCCGTATACTTCCAGCAACTCACTGATTTGAACCAATCATGTGCTGTGGTGAAGAGCAAAACCTTTTGATTGGTTCAAAAAAGTAAGTGATTGACAGATAATGTTTTGTGTAACAATATCTCAATCTCCCATCACTGCTTACCAGCATGATATCCTCCCTCTTGGGATACTCGGCCAACGCTCAAGGCTCGACCCTCAGGATACGTTCTCCACCAGCCAGCTGACTCACGCTAATTTTGCACAAAGAAGCTATTTGCATTCCCTGTCATGAGCTGACAGTTACAATTGTGCTGGTTTTGCATCTGTCTATCAACAGGATCCGCTTTTGGCAGGGAAATGCCAGGTAAGTAGATACAGCGCTAGACGTGGCTGTTGTGTTAAGGGAATGAAAAGAGATCTCTTGCTCAACACGAAGCTAACACCCTGTACGTTGGTGTTTGGTCGGGTCTGACCCATTTTAGCCTTCCTACCTCCCAAGTCTGTGTGTAACTCTCTTGCCTGCCTGCGGTGAAAAACCTTTTCCCTGATCTGTCGTTGGTGATGTGGCTGAAACTACACCTGGCACTCCTTGCCAGACCTGGGCCAAAAATAGTTGTATTTGATATTTTATTTGTGAGCGCCAACTCTTTCAAATAGTTGAAGTATTCAAATAAATATGCTCAAATGAATGAAATATTTGTTGTAATATTCAAATATCGATCCTTCAAAAAAGGTAAAGTATTTAAAACAAATCTCACAAAATAATATTATTGATATCTTTGAGAATTAATCAAGTTGAAATTTTAAGAGTTAATGAGTGCAATAGCTACATGATGGAGGATTCCATAGGAGGAGCAGGAAGGTAAACAAGGACCATTTTAAAGCACCTTTGAATTCAGGATAATAATTAAGCAGCTGTAAGTTTATTCAGATGTACACCGATCAGCCACAACATTAAAACCACTGACAGGTGAAGTGAATAACATTGATCATCTCGTTACAATGGCACCTGTCAAGGGGTGGGATATATTAGGCAGCAAGTGAACAGTCAGTTCTTGAAGTTGATGTGTTGGAAGAAGGAAAATTGGGCAAGCGAAAGGATCTGAGCGACATTGACAAGGGCCAATTTGTGATGGCTAGACGACTAGGTCAGAGCATCTCCAAAACGGAAGGTCTTGTGGGGTGTTCCCGGTATGCAGTGGTTAGTACCTACCAAAAGTGGTCCAAGGAAGGACAACCGGTGAACCGGCGATAGGGTCATGGGCGCCCAAGGCTCAGTGATGCGTGTGGGGAGCCCGTCTCGTCCGATCCCACAGAAGAGCTACTGTAGCACAAATTGCTGAAAAATTGAATGCTGGATATGATAGAAAGGTGTCAGAACACAGTGCATCGCAGCTTGCTGCATATGGGGCTGCATAGCCGCAGACCGGTCAGAGTGCCCATGCTGACCCCTGTCCACTGCCCGAAAGCGCCTACAATGGGCACGTGAGCATCAGAACTGGACCATGAAGCAATGGAAGAAGGTGGTCTGGTCTGATGAATTACATTTTCTTTTACATCATGTGGATGGCCGGGTGCGTGTGCGTCGTTTACCATAGGTGGCACCAGGATGCACTATGGGAAGAAGGCAAGCCGGCGTAGGCAGTGTGATGCTCTGGGCAATGTATTGCTGGGAAATCTTAGGTCCTGGCATTCATGTGGATGTTACTTTGACACGTACCACCTACCTAAACATTGTTGCAGACCAAGTACACCCCTTCATGGCAACGGTATTCCCTGATGGCAGTGGCCTCTTTCAGCAGGATAATGCGCCCTGCCATACTGCAAAAATTGTTCAGGAATGGTTTGAGGAACATGACAAAGAGTTCAAGGTGTTGACTTGGCCTCCAAATCCCCCAGATCTCACCGATCCATGGAGGCATCACCTTGCAACTTACAGGACTTAAAGGATCTGCTGCTAACGTCTTGGTGCCAGATACCACAGGAGACCTTCAGAGGTCTTGTGGAGTCCATGGCTCGACGGGTCAGAGCTGTGTTGGTGGCTCGAGGGGGACCTACACAATATTAGGCAGGTGGTTTTAATGTTGTGGCTGATCGGTGTATTACCACTACTTTATAAATATTTAAATATTTGTATTATTTGTATTCAAATAGTTTTAAAAAGTCAAATTATGCCAGTTACTCTTTGTGATTGGCATTCAGATATTTTAATCTTCTTACAAATGGCATTTCATTATTTTTCAATAATAGTTATTTTCTGATATATGCATTTAATTATTTCATAAATCAACGTTACTTTTCACAAATAATATTTTAAACTATATTTATCCCAGGTCTGCCATTTGTGTACTTCTCTTTGCTGCTGTGACTTTCTTTGCTCAGATTCGGTGGAATGAATCGAAATGTTCTCCTCCTACGATAGACCTATGTTTATTACACACTTCCTGCTTATAATTTTGGTTTGTTGGAAGAGGGAAGGTTTAAGTTTATTTTAAAAGGTTTTGTTTTTTTAAATGGAGAGAAGTTTTGCCTTCTAATTTGTCATGAAAACCTTTTAGGAAATGTTTCCCCCCTCTGGGGATTTTGGGTTAGTTCATAGTCTACATCAGCGGTTCTCAAACTATGGGTCGCGACCCCACTTGGGGTCGCCAAAGGGTAATGGTGGGGTCGCCAAAAAATAAATGTAAAAAAAAAAAAATTAACCATAGGAAGACAGTTTTTCTTCCGTAGCGCACAGAGGCGTAGCGTGCGCTGTCCTCTTGCACCCCGTCCGCGAAATAAATGAACAGGATTCAGCATTTTTTCGCGTGTACCACCCCACCCCACCCCCGGTCAGGATGACAGCATTTTTTCACGTGTACCACCCCCCCGTCCACAGAAAAAACACAGTTAGGGCAGCGGTCTCTAACCTGCAACGCACGCTACGCCACTGACTTCATGCCATTGCCATTCAACTGGATGGGGTCGCGCTTTATGTATGGGGTCGCAAATTTTCATTTATGTATGGGGTCGCGATTTTTTCCGACCCATGAAATGGGGTCGTGGAGTAAAAAAGTTTGAGAAACCCTGGTCTACATAATGTTGTTTTTGTGGTTTTGGTCTTGTTGTGTTTGGTCTTATTTCACCCCCTCCTTAACTCCATTTTGGAGTGAGCAGTTCATTGGGAGGGAAGTGGAGGGAGGTTTGAACAGGAAAAATGTCTTCAGAGATAAGGCTGCAATCAACTACAAGCGGAAACGTTTAAAAAGGAGACTTATCTGTGGTAATATATCACTGTTCTGGTTCCGTGACACATTTTTTGTGTCTATAAAGAAACAGAATGAGGTGAAAGAAATCTATGCATTATGAACAAATAAACCGAAAAAGGAAAGAGCGAGAAAGAGAGATGATTTGTTTGAATGTTGTAACAATACACAATCATACACATTTCCCTGATTGGCAAGTTGATAAAAGAATATTTGCAGTAACATTTTGTTTCATTAACTAGTGCAGTATCTATATTTTGGTTATATTTTTGTATGTATTTACATTTTGTTCGAAATCTATAATGTCCTATCCACAGTGCGTATCTGTGTAACTGTGTTTTTTTTAATAGAGACTGCTGCTTGAGTACCTGCCAACACGTGCACATAAGAGCACACACTCACACACACAGATACTCACACACACAAATACACATACACACATGCTCACACACACACAAACACACATAGATGCATGCGCGTGGACATGCATGCTCAGACACACACACTCAAACACACACACACATACACATACATGCAGGGTACGAAATGACCAATGGCTATTGGGGGTTCCCCCAGATTTTCAATAATGTGCATGCACATGCACACGCACACGGTTGTTTGTTTCTCTCGTGACTATATGGCTACATTGAAACAAATTATCAATTTTTTTCTTGAAATTTAACAGGTTTATTAGTCAGGCAGACAGGTCTAAACAGTTGAAACAGGATTTTATACAATTTAAATGAAAACAAAAACACCATAAATTCAAGCAACTAAAGTCTAGCAAGAATTCCTGTCCTGTGGGAATACTAATGGTAAAACATGTTTATCAGAATGCTCACCAGTCCGGTAATGTTAGTGAGTTGCATCATGAGTGTTAGCCGACTTAGCTATCTTGTAAACATTCTGAAAAAACTTTGCAAAGTAAAATTCCAAGTAGCATAGAAGCCTGCCAGGTTTAAAAATTCACACTTTTAAAAATAGCAAATGGAATAATGTTTGAGACCCAAACTATAACTTGGTGGACAGAAATGATTTAGAAATGGCTTTAATAATGTATATATATTTTTAAAGCATGTCCTCTCGCACAAAAATGTGGTAAAAACCTACATGGACCACTGAATATTTGGCTACTTCCTTGTGACAAATTCTAGTATTAAACCCCTCAACTTTTCATTAAAAATTGAGAAATCATGTTATATTTGACATGACCTGACTTGTCCTGACGCCCCCTGTGGTGGAATGATCTTCCGTACTCAGTCAGCACCGCGGAATCACTGGCCAGCTTCCTCAAGAGACTAAAAACCCACCTCTTCAGACTCCACTACCACTGATTCTCTACATTAACTCCCATAACCACTGTTTACATGTTTAAAAATGTCATAGAAAGAAAAAAAACACATTAACTTTTCTTTCCCTGTGTTATAGGTACAGTGTGCAGTTGCCAACAACGATGTCTATTGCAGTGTTACTACACTGATCTCTTGCAGTAACCATGATTAATCTTACCATGTTTAAAGGCACTTGTTGTAAGTCTCTCTGGGTAAGAGCCTCTGCTAAATGTAGTAAATGTAAATGTAGCTGCCATTCGTATGCTATTGTGATGCAACCCAGGTGATGCAACCGGGTCACATTTTGGCAGCCAGGCACATTTTGGCCTGACAGAACCCACAGATCTTCAAGAATTCTTAAAGACCGTTTCTATTGGTTGGTTCTATATACACTACCGGTCAAAAGTTTTAGAATACCCCCATTTTCCAGTTTTTACTGAAATTTAACCAGTTCAAGTCCAGTGAATAATCTGAAATTAGGGCTGTCCCCGACTAAAACAAATTTTGGTCGACCAACAGTCGTCCGTTTTTTCTGATTGGTCGAAACCTTTTTTTCTTCTATATGACACATCCAATTTGTTTTAATAAATACAACTATATGCACACTGCGCTTGTCTCATGTTTTATAACTTTCTTAAGTGAATGACACAAATGAGTAACAATAGGCTAATGACTTTATGGAGCCAGAGTTAACGATTACCAGAAATGTACTCGAGTCGGAGACCATCCGATGGCCTACTTCTCCAGTCGTATCATGTTCTGGCACAGGAACACTAGCTTGTCCACCTTTTTTGGCAAAAGGCTGCTCCTCGTTTTATTAACGATAAACCCTGCCTTGGAAAACGCGATTGCAAAGTTTACATTCCACTTTTTTTTTATTGTCTGCGACTAAAACGAAATGCTGCCATACTCCAGATTTTTTCTTTGACATTATGTTCTTAGGTTATATCAAAATGAGTAATTAAAGTATGCCTATACCACTAATCTTAACTGTAGGCAAATCCTAGGCTACAATTGAAATGCACATTCGCGTGCCTAAAACAAGACGCATACAATATAGGCTACATGAAAGGGGGTGTTACACATGTTAGTTATAAATATATAAACCATACAATTAGCAAAACACATTTATTATAAAATGTTACATTTATTCATTTTGCTGAATTATTCACAACATTACTATTACATTAACTGCCTAATATAATTTAAAGAGAACATATATAGGCCTAGCTGTGTTAACAGTGAAGGACTGTCACTGCCATACCCGTAACATCCAAAATGGATTATTCTACTGACTGTTCTCGGTCGACCAACAGCCCATCGACCAAACAATCGACCAGTCGACTAAATGGGGTCAGCCCTACCTGAAATGGTACAAAGACAATGACTGCCAGAGGTTAAAAAAAAAAGTTTAGGTTACCAAAAACTGAAAAATAATGTCAATTTATTTGCAGTGAGTAGTTTCCTACACCATCAAAAGGCACTTGGAAACTGAAGGAAACTCTGACAGGAAGAGGTCTGGCAGACCCAAAGCCTGAGAGTCGAAGGTTTCTGAGAGTCAAAGGCTTGCATGATAGGCGGCTCACAGGACAACAGCTTCAAGCACAGCTTAACACTGGTCGAAGTAAGGAAGTCTGTTTCAACTGTGAAGAGAAGACTACGAGGTGCAGGTTTGACAGGTCGAGTGGCAGTAAGAAAGCCATTGCTAAGATGGCAAAATAAGAAAAAGAGGCTTGCCTGGGTCATAAAGCACTGCCAGTGGACTACTGAAGACTGGAAGAAGGTCTTATGGACCGATTAATCAAAATTTTAAATCTTGAAATTTTGAATGGATTTTGTAGGCTGTCAATTAGGCGAAAGGATGGTTCCTCAGTGTGTGACACCAACTGTCAAACATGGAGGAGGAAGCGTGATGGTCTGGGGCTTTTGCTGGATCCAGAGTCGACAACTTGCACAGAGTGACTGTTAGCCCACGTTAACTCTGAAATTTTATTTTTCCGTTTTTGGTACCATTTCAGGTTATTCACTGGACTTGAACTGCTTAAACGAATACTGCTTAACTGAATAAAAACTCGAAAATAGGGGTGTTCTAAAACTTTTGAACAGTAGTGTATATATATATACAGTATATAATATGTCTAATCTCAATGAGGCTAACCTGGTTAAATAAAGGTTAAATAAAAAAGATAGTTATAATGTCCTGTTTGACTTGTTAAAAGATGCTTAAAGAAAGATGGGACCCCCAAGCTTAAAAATGTATTCCTTATGGGTGGTCCCGGGTCACCCCAGACTCCCCTAATTTCGAACACTGCATACATGTACACACACATGCTCACACACATACACACACATACGCATACAGACACATGCTCACACACACATACACACACGCACGCACGCACAGACACTCATACACACATACTGTACGTACACACACACAGACACACACACACATACACAGACACACACTCACACACATACATGCACACACATACACTCACTCATGTGCAAACACTCACACATATAAACCGACACACACACACAAATGCACACACACATACACACAGCTGAAAGCACTGTATACATGCCATTACTGGCATTCTCACTAATGGGCGTCTGGATCAATATGCAATATAACTCTTACTTGAGAACGATGCAGGGGCACTGAAATCCTACTCCATTTCTTCACCTTCCAAATGTCTCTTAAAGAGCCTTAGCCATTTCTAAATGAACTCTGCTATTCTCCATCATGATGCAAAGGCATGCTGGGGAATTATGATCGTACTAAGTCACAGGGCACAGTGTGGAACTCCTGAGCCCATGTGAAGGGTCCTAATTACCGCTGCTGTGACATGTTGCAGTGAAATATTGCAGTGACATATGCGCCAGTCCTGTTGGGGCCACGTTGGCATGGCTTCACCTGGCTCCGGTCCCGCTTCCTCTCTCCATTTCTGCGGGACATCCTAAGTGCCTCTTTTACTCAACCCGTCTCTCTGTGCACTGACTTCACTAAAGGGAGAGAGGGTGCCCCAGTGACACTTCTGCGCACGTGCTTTAGGACTAACAGTTTGTGTCGGGGCATACAGCGCCGTTTTCCCCCAGACAGGAAGCTGTTGTTTTGTTACCGTTCCTGGCATTATGTTCACTGTTGAAAGCTAGCGCATTTTTCTGAAATCTTTTGGACTGTCAAACAGAAAACCCTATTTTTTTCAGGTTGCTTGTTTTGCACACTGTTTAGTCAAGCATTGATATGTGTGTGCGTGTGTGTGTTAGTTTACTTGGGACATGATATTTATACGTGTGTGTCTTCACATTGTTTTATGTGCTTTTCTTTTTTTTCTCCCACAGCATCCACTATTGATGACCTGAAAGGTAATCTTCCTCCAGGTCAATTTCCCCTTTCTAACTTTAAAGAGTTTTTGGTCGACGACATGAATGAAATGCATTTGTTCACTGTGCAACATATCAAACAACGTATAAGAATGCCAATACAATGAATATCAGTGGACAAAAACTTTGCTAAAAACAAATCACCACACTATCAGGTTATTTGCTTTGGGTGAGACTTGATTTGTGCATGCGTATGCAGTCCACTCTTTTGGGCTCTGAAAAGGCACACTGGGAACAATTGAGGATTAAAGCCACAGCTTGCATGGGAAAAATGTTAATCACTATCGCCTAGCAGCAGAGCTTTTGCCAGCTAATAAGTAGTAAGGCGATGTGCATCATACCCAGTTCGTACAAAATTGCTTTCGGTGCTTTTAAGTCAGTGGGCCCATTTTTAAGGGTGTTTTTTATTAATTAGTTTAATTTCAATCTTGTGTTAGCCTTTGACTGATCTTCTCTCAGTGACTCTTGTTTACTTTTTCCAGATTTCACTTATATCTAGTTTTTTTCCCCTCTTGC
Source organism: Aldrovandia affinis (assembly GCA_029706075.1). NCBI lineage: Eukaryota > Metazoa > Chordata > Actinopteri > Notacanthiformes > Halosauridae > Aldrovandia > Aldrovandia affinis. The sequence goes on along the minus strand of JAINUG010000306.1, from coordinate 127,580 downwards.
AGATGTCAACAGTGCGTTTCATTATGGTAAGTGAAAAAACAGAATTCCCCAAAGGCCCAGGAGGTCCCAGGTCACGCTCTGTAAGGCCAATCTGGGAGGTCAACATGGGGTATTCCTCTCTCCCTCTCTCTGATCTCCAGCCACTGGAAAATACTGACCTTGGGGGCAAGCTTCACCAGCATACTTTACCACTTCAAGCAGAGCACAGCCTCCTATCCTACCATGATTACAGTACCTACCTCATCTAATCATCCATCAATCAACCAACCAGTCAACTAGCCAATGAATGAACCAATCAAATCACTCAACCAATGAAACTATCTGTTTTGTTTGCATCACACATTTTTACAATCAGGATTGTCACAAAAACAATTCCCAGAGAAAGTCTGTTCTAACTCTTAATTTTCATAAATGCCTCGATGCTTCTTATTTGTGTGCTGCATCCAAAAGTCAGACAGAAACGATTAGTGAGGACTGGGAGGAATGTGTTTGAAATACAGGCAGTCCCCGGGTTACAAATGAGATCCGTTCTTAAGTCTGTCTTTAAGTCGAATTTGTATGTAAGTCGGAACAGGTACATACAGTTTCTTATTAATCGTCACTTAGGCAAATGTTTGTCTTAGTATAGTATTTATTTTAACTTTCTGTGCATATAAAACACTTAAGAAAAACTTCCAAATACAATAAAACATCTTAAACAGAACATTCAGTACATAATAATACTGTAATAATAATAATAACAATACTGTAATAATAATAATAATAATAATAAAAATACAGTAATAATAAAAGTAACTATGTACATACAGTACTGTAAAAAACCCATTAAAGAAACAGTTCTTAAAACAGTTTAGATAGAAAAAAAGAAAAAGGATCATGATTAAAGGTTAACACTAATTTGTGAGGTAACATTATGATAACATTAATAACTGGATGATGCAGAAGATGATGGACTTGGAGATGGACTTTAGCAGCACTTACATCTGCACTCGCTGCTTCACCTTGAACTTTAATATTATGTAAATTTGCTCTCAATTTAAAGCGATTGAACCAACACCTACTCGCAACAAATTCTTCGTCGCAATCACCTTCACTTGCTGCATGAGCAGCTTTTAAGTCATTGAAAAGGCTTTAAGTCTTTTCTTGCACTAAAGAAAGACTAATCGGCATATTATGCTGATTTTGGTCTTCTATCCAAATTATCAATAGCCTTTCCATCTCAATAATTAAACCACTTGGTTGCTTGGTAATAATTGTGGCATTCATCGGGGCATGGCCTTTCACATGCTCCATTTTTCTCCCTTTGTCTTTTAAAATTGTTCCAATCGTTGACCAGCTGTAGCCTAATGCTTTCCCAATGGCTGATGGTGTTTCACCTCTCTCCGATCTCTTTATTATTTCAACTTTACTTTCCATGGTGATTGTTTTCCTTTTCTTTGATGCATCACCAGCACTTGCATCGGATTTACGCTGTGGAGGCATCGTTGTAAGGGTAAGAGAAAGAGAAAAACGGGACCGTGATCTGACTTAAAATAACGGACGGTGATCTCTGTTCCTTGAGCCGACAAACCACTGAAACCGCGCAATGTTTTCATGAGCATCACAAAGTAGTGCGTGCGTTCGTTATTACGAACCATTGTATTTAACTCGATTTTTAAAATATAATAGGCCTTATGGCAGTCCGTTCGTAAGTACGAGTTGTCTGTAAACCGGACATTTGTAACCCGGGACTGCCTGTACCACTTGTTTCTTTTGTTTGAGTGCTGTATCATAATGATTAATTTCATTTCTCAACTATCACCAAAGTACATTCCACATTGTAGTCGGGGTGTGTTAGCCAATCAGATTTGAATGCTCCAAATATTTGTGTCTGTTTGTATCCCCATGGGAGGTGATGTCATACCGATGAGGTGAGTTGTGGGTGATCATGTGATCTGTGTTGCCTTTCAGATTATGAGTCTCTTCGAATCGGGGGCCTGATCTTTGCTGTCGTGCTCTTCCTCATGGGAATCCTCTTGATCATCAGTGAGTCTGTGTATTGATGTTTTAAAGCTCCCCTGTCAACTTGCTGGATATTGCAGTGGGGGCGGGGGGTCTGTTGTGACATCTGAAAGAGATACTTTAATTTTTATAATGCTATTTTTATAATCCTACAGGTAACTGCCAACATAAAGTAAATGAAGGGTTCTGATGACTCTGTTATGGTGTGGGTTATATTTTCCTGGCATGGTTTAGGTCCACTCAACCCAAGGCAAGGTAAATGCCAAGTGATCACCTTCATCCTATTGTGAAGCATTTCTATACTGATGGGAGTGGTCTCTTCCAGAATGACAATGCCCCAATCCACAGGACATGCGTGGCCACTGAATGGTTTGATGAGCATGAAACAACGTTTTCCACTACCATCAACAAAACATCAAATAATGGCATTTCTCATGGAAGAATGGTGTTGCATCACTCCAATGGCGTGCCAGACACTTGTAGAATCTATGCCAAGGCACATTGAAGCTGTTCTAGCCCAACGCTCTATTAAGACACTTTATGCCGTGTTTCCTTTATTTTGTCAGTTAGCTCTATCTACCATATATAATGATCCTAAGCGATCTTATAATAATCCTGTATGGACCTGAATGAACAGATTAATTAAAACATAAACCTGCAGCCCGTGCAACCCTTTGAAGACCGCTGTCATTCACGACAGAATTAAAGCAGTGGTAATCAATCTCGAGTGTAACATTTACGAATAATGATTATTCTCATCACATATTAGAGTCAGTACGCAAGCTTCCTGCATGTGTCTGTGGTGATAAACAAGGCCTAGAGCATTATAGGGACTGGGACGAGGGCCAATGCCTTTTGCGCAGCTTGTGCTGCCAGAACACCCGATCCCCACGTATGTACCCCTACCCCTCCTGGATCCTGACCAGCACTTCCCAAGGAATCTCTCTGACTGCTGCCCTGTAATGCACACCCAGCAATAAATTAGTAACGGATCCCAATGTTTGGGTGATCTTCTCCCTGCCGGCTCGTACAGGGAGAGTCTTCAGTCCTGGCTTCTTTTTGGAAAACAATTCAGGACCTAAGGTTTGCCTTTAGTTGATCTCATTCAGTAACTGTACTTGTACACATGCAATTAGCTTCTAATTAGCCATCGTGTTTCACGATTAAACCCAGAGCTTATGTTTGCTTGGACATATCAGGTAGTAGTATACCAGTGGCCCCTGTCTGTAGAGCCTGCTTAGTGTGCACTTGATACATGCAGCAAGGCCCAGCAGGGCTTCATTTTCACATGTGGAGGTATTTCAGGGACGTGCAGTGCGTTTCAAATTCAATATGTCCATGTTCAACACATGCACACACTGACACACACATACACAAACACATGGTGTAACTTTATATTTTCCCATCAGGGAACATTTGTGGCAACAGGCACATAAAAATCTAGCTAGCACAGACAATACATACAAAATGGTCAGTAAAGTTGAAACAAGCATTACACACAAATATGTGCAAAGGAACAACTGTCCAAAATCCGGCTGTGAGTTTAAGACTTGGTGAAATAAATTAAAGTGGGATTGCACATGACCAGTAATACATAACGCTATAATGATCAAAGAAAAAGAAGGAACACAAATTTTATTAAAAATAGAAATACATATACATATAAATATTATATGTATGCATGTGTGTGTGTGTGTTCGTTTTCAGAAGCATGATTTGATTCGCAAACGTGTGTGTGTGTGTGTGTATATATATATACACACACACATACAGTGGGTTCGGAAAGTATTCAGACCCCCTTACATTTTTCACTCTTTGTCATATTGCAGCCATTTGCTAAAATCAATTAATTTCATTTTTTTCCTCGTTCATGCACACACAGCACCCAATATTGTCAGAAAAACACAGACTTGTAGAAATTTTTGCAGATTTATTACAAAATAAACACTGAAATATCACATGGCCATAAGTATTCAGACCCTTTGCTGTGACACTTGTATATTTAACTCAGGTGCTGTCCAATTCTTCTGATCATCCTTGAGATGGGCCTACACCTTCATTGGAGTCCAGCTGTGCTTAATTATATTGATTGGACTTGATTTGGAAAGGCACACACCTGTCTATGTAAGGTCCACAGTTGACAGTGCATGTCAGAGTAAAAACCAAGCCATGAAGTCCTAGGAACTCTCCATAGACCTCCGAGATAGAATTGTGTTGAGGCATAGATCTGGGGAAGGGTATAAAAACATTGCTAAAGCATTGAAAGCACCCAGGAGAACAGTGGGCTCCATCATTGTGAAATGGAATAAGTTTGAAACCACAACTCTTCTTAGAGCTGGCCGTCTGGCCAAACTAAGTAACCGGGCAGAAGGGACATGGTCAGGAGGTGACCAGGGCCCAATGGCCACTCTAAGAGAGCTTCAGAGTTCCTCTGCAGCGATGGGAGAACCTGGTAGAAGGACAAACATCTCTGCAGCACTCCCATCAATCAGACCTTTATGGTAGTGGCTAGACGGAAGTTACTTCTGAGTGAAAGGCATATGACAGCCCACCTGGAGTTTGCCAAATGGTACTTAAAGGACTCTAAGAGCATCAGGAAAAAGATTATCCGGTCTGATGAGACACAAATTGACATTTTTGGCCTGAATGCCAAGTGCTACCATAAAGGTCTGATGTTTGTCCTTCTACCAGGTTCTCCCATCGCTGCAGAGGAACTCTGAAGCTCTCTTAGAGTGGCCATTGGGTTCTTGGTCACCTCCCTGACCATGTCCCTTCTTGCCCGGTTACTTAGTTTGGCCAGACGGCCAGCTCTAAGAAGAGTTGTGGTGGTTTCAAACTTATTCCATTTCACAATGATGGAGCCCACTGTTTATACCCTTCCCCAGATCTATGCCTCAACACAATTCTATCTCGGAGGTCTATGGAGAGTTCCTAGGACTTCATGGCTTGGTTTTTACTCTGACATGCACTGTCAACTGTGGGACCTTACATAGACAGGTGTGTGCCTTTCCAAATCAAGTCCAATCAATATAATTAAGCACAGCTGGACTCCAATGAAGGTGTAGGCCCATCTCAAGGATGATCAGAAGAATTGGACAGCACCTGAGTTAAATATACAAGTGTCACAGCAAAGGGTCTGAATACTTATGGCCATGTGATATTTCAGTGTTTATTTTGTAATAAATCTGCAAAAATTTCTACAAGTCTGTGTTTTTCTGACAATATTGGGTGCTGTGTGTGCATGAACGAGGAAAAAAATGAAATTAATTGATTTTAGCAAATGGCTGCAATATGACAAAGAGTGAAACATTTAAGGGGGTCTGAATACTTTCCGAACCCACTGTATATATACACAGTATATACATATAGGAGGTAGACAAAATAATGGAAATGATATGAATATTTATTTACTAGTTGAAAGAGTTGGGCTACTCTGCCTTCAGAACAGCTCCATAATGATATTATACACGTTTTTAACTTGTATAGTGGTATATTGGACCACTCTTCAGGAAGGAAAGCCTTCAGTTCTTTGAGAGATGAAGGCGGTGGAAGTCTACTTTGCACTTTACGTTTCGGACTTCCATTAATGGTTAATGATGTTCAGACCTGGTGATTGGGTAGACCATGGAAGGTGTTTTACTTCATCCTGGTGTTCATGAAACCACTTTTGAATCCATTTAGCATTATGGACAATGTTTGCACCATAGCGTGCACCTGCAATCATTTTTCAGTTTCTGACTGACCTGCAATTCAGGCACCAACAATTTCAAAAGTGTTGATTTTAAAATGTCTTTTATAGCAGAAACATACTGGTAATTAATATTGACATTAATATGAAACACATATTAGACTTATTTTTAATTGTGATCCAGTTACTTTAAGATGAGACATGTTTCAATAGGTGTTTCCATTATATATATATATATACTGTATATATACAGTAGGTTCCATTTGTATTCATACCCTTAATAAAGATGAACAAAATAAATAAAATAAACTATATAACTAATGAGGTATATTTTGTGCTTAGAAAAGTTAGAAAATTACATGCCTACATTACTAATACAGTTGTTCAGAAAAACATTGTTTCATTAATATTTTTTTTCCAGAAAACATCTGGATCACAATTATTCATACCCCTAACTATTATTTTAAATGCAATCCAACAAAAACAAATCTTCATAAATATTCAACTTATTTGAAGTTCATTGGAAGGTTATGGAACTATACAGTGGCCTACAATGGTTTCTTGTTTCCCTAAGGTATATAAAGGAGGGAACACATGTTGGAAATACTGTGGTCAGCCAACATCATGGTGAAAGGAAAATAACTCCCGGAAAGCATCAGACGAAAGGTTATTGACCTCTACAAATCAGGAGATGGCTACAAAAAACTAAAAAGTTAAAAGATATTGCTTTCCACTGTTGTGTCAATTATTAGGAAGTTTAAGGCCACTGGAACAGTGGCTAACCTGCCAGGTAGAGGATGCAAGTGTATCTTTCCCCACGTGGAGTGAGACGGATGGTTCGAGAGGCAAAAATAAGTGCAAGGGGCACAGTTAAAGATCTCCAAAACAACCTGGCATCTTGGGGTTACAAGGTATCTAAAGCTACCATTCGATGACACCTACATCAGTTGCGAGAAGGAAGCCCCTTTTGAAGACAATTCACCAAAAAAGTCGTCTTGAGTTAATCAAACTACATCTGAACTACAATTGGAACCATGTCTTGTGGCCCAATCAAGATTTTTGGACATGCACATCAGCATTATGTTTGGTGTCCAAAGAATGCAAGTAATATTGAAAAGAACCTCATGCCTATGGTGAAACATGGTGGTGGATCATTAATACTTTGGGGTTGTTTTGCATCCACAGGCCCTGGGCCCTTATTAAAATAGATGGAACCATGAACTCCAGCATGTACCAAGACATTTTGTCCAAAAACCTTGTTCTTTCTGCCAGAAAGCTACACCTTGGTCACAGATGGACCTTCCAACAAGACAACAATCCCAAACATACATCCAAATAAACTAATAAATGGTTGATAGAGCACAAGATCAATGTCCAAACCTGAATCCAATTGAACATTTGTGGACACAAACGTCAACCCAAGAATCTGAAGGAACTACAACATTCTGCATGGAGGAATGGTTGAGGATCCCCCCAAGAAGTTCCATAACCTCGTACCACACTACAGAATGTGACTACTTGCTGTTATAATGGCCAAGGGAGGAACCACAAAGTACTGATAACAGGGGTGTGAATATTTCTGATTCTTGATTTTTCTGGAGAAAAAAAATTAATCTTTTTTGTTCAATTGTGCTTCGTGCCAATGCATTTTTATTAAAGAATATAATTTTCGGAATTCTTGAGCATAAATTCTACCTCATTACTTAAATAGTTTATTTTATACATCTTTTGTTAATCTTTACCAAGGGTATGAATAAAAACACTACTGTATATATACACCCTGTATGCACACGTGCACCACACACACATACACACATACTATGTATAATCTGTGTGTAATCCACGCAATCTGTGACTGCAGACACATGCTACCTACAAAATCCAGTGGTCTGCAAAGCAGTAGGATACAAAACAGCCTACTATTCTTGTCAGATTCTTGTCTTTCTTGCAAATAAGTTTTCAAACTAGCAAACCAGAGTAAGACTTAATTTGATTATTTGTTTGCACAGAACATTAAGATGTGTGACCTGGCCAACTAGAAATGCATTTAACTGGTTATTTATGAGACATACAGGTAACTGGCAAAATAAAAGAAACACAAACATAAAGTGTCTTTATAGAGCCACAAGCCACCAGAAGAACTTCAGTGTGCCCTTGGCATAGATTCTACTAGTGTCAGGAACTATATTGGAGGGATGCATCACCAATCTTCTACAAGAAATTCCATTATTTGGTGTTTTGTTGATGGTGGTAGAAAATGCTTTCTCATGTGTTGCTCCAGAATCTCCCATAAGTGTTTGATTGGGTTGAGATCTGGTGACTGAGACAGCCATGGCATATGGTTTACATTGTTTTCTTGCTCATCAAACCGTTTGGTGACCACTTGTGGCCTGTGGATGGGGGCATTGTCATCCTGGAAGAGCCCACTCCCATCAGGATAGAAATTCTTCACCACAGGATGAAGGTGACCACCCCACACCATACAGAGCTGTCAGAACCCTTCATCATGAGAAACAAGCACTCTGGCCTAGAGGTTAATTTTTTCATGCACCACACATGTCCGCTTGTTGAGAACAGGGTGACGGATGACTCATCTGACCATATTATTTTTTTACACAGCTCAGTAGACTGCTACCTGTGTTCTTTGCACCACTTCACTTTCAAACGTGCATCTTTAGCTGTAATAAGGGGTTTATGCACCCCTACCCGACCATAGTATCCCTGTCTGTGAAGTTCTCAATGGACTGTTCTTGATTAAACTGCCTGCTCACACCCTAGATTGATATTTGCAGTCAACTGATTCAGAGTTGTTTGTCTGATTTGCCTTGCATCTCAAACCAATGAATAACTAGATACCCCTAGTTGATGATGTCTTTCCCTCAAACTTCCATGTCAACATCACCTTAGCCACCGTTTCTCATAAAACACCAGCAAGTTGAACAGTCTTTGTCACTGAAGCGCCTGCCAATGCCCTAACAATCACCCCTCTTTCAAAGTCTTCTCCTAGCCATGGTAGCCCAAGTAATGGGCATATATATATAGTCACCTTCTTAAAATAATGGCCTACGTCATTTTTTGAGGAAAATGATTTTTTTTGCCTAAGTCATCTCTTCATGATGCTGGCCACCTCTGGTAAAATTGCCTACATCCTTCATTGAAAAGATCATGCTGTTCCTACCCCGGTAGTATAATGGCCTACGTCAAGAGTGTGACTTAGGCCATTGTATTTTTGCCTAAGTCACAAGACAATGTGACAATTTTACAAGCTTTCAAGATGGCGGCTGCTTGCCTAAGTCACTTACTCCAGAAGTAATTTGGCCTAAGTCAGGTTTAAAATTGCCTAAGTCACAACGGCATGTTCGTAAATTGGCCTAAGTAATCTAATCCTCTTATGTTACATAATTGACAGATAGCGTTATTTATTTAGTCATATATTGTCATAACCTTTTTGTGTGAAATTATTAATAAATATCATATATTCTATATTTGGTTCAGTTTATTCTGTTTTTTGAAAAACTTGAAAATATGACTTAGGCCATTATTTTAAGAAGGTCATGATATATTAGTTGTATCTCACCTAATTCACAGTCTCTCTTTCTCTGTAGGCCGAAAATGTCGCTGCAAATTCAACCAGCAGCAACGGTGAGTTCGAACTGTCACTCACAAAACACTATCTGGAGAAAGCAACAAATCACATCAAGCTCAGAGTCTGAAACTTGTATTGTGTTGACACATAGTTAAAACCTCTCACCTGAGTTATTTTTATTCCTAGGCCCGGGTTAACTGAAGCAGAGGCGGAAGCCATCAAATGTGAGATCTTTAATTATGTGTTGTTTGTCAAACTTAAAGTATGTGTAGAGAAACATTTATTTAATGTATAATATGCTGTTGCTTAGACTCTGATGAATGGTCAAGGGGATTGCAAATAGTGCTTACAAATAAGTAATGAAGACACATACAGATGCATTCAACCTAATAATAATAATAAATACAAAAAAATATACAGATTTTAACTTGGTTTCTATTGCAGGTGAGAAGTAAATGCAACAGGTGGATGTCAGGTGAGTCCAATATGTCAAAAAAGATCAGTAGAATAATAATAGCCATTTAGCATTTTTATTAGCAATACCACAAGACATAATATGACACCTCAGATTTTATAAACACTTGTATTAGTATAATTGTTTTTCGTCATCTTGTTCCTCGGTTTGTGTTGTAAAAGCACATCACTGTTAGCCAATCTCATCTCACCTCTGTCCTTGGTCCTCCTGCAATACCAGACTATGCCACTAGAGAGCAGTCTAAGGCCAAAACTGAAGAGGACTTTCCTGACTGAAATTATCTCTTCGAGTGCAGGAAGCTTCTGAAAAATTCCTTCCTGGTCCATCGTTCTCTCTATTTGTATATCTTCTTCTGTTTGCTTTTTTCTCTTTTTCTATACTATTAACTATTTTGAAAAGGTTTGAGAAATATGTCAATTAAATGTGTTGTATTTTAAGAAATCTCCCTTCTGATGTTAAAGACAATAAACTGTTTTGATTGTTCGTGTTTTATGCCCCCTCTTTGTATTGATGTTCTGTTGTTCAGCGTCCCTATTATACCTGCATAATAAAAGTAATATGAATCGATTTAAATTACATCCAACCATTACGTCACATGCACTTTCACTTCACAGTTCCATGCACGTGACTTATTTACAGCTAGCCTAGACCTATACTGGTCCATTTTCTTTATATATGTTATACATATGTATTTTTTCCTGCTTCCAAACGGTTTATTGCACAGAACATGTTTTGTCATTGCATCCCGTGTTTGAGTGACAACAGAACCACGCCAACTGTAGTAACTAAGAAAGCGCAATATTTGGCTAATGTGAATGCGGTACTTTCCAGTGTCGCTGATACAGCGCTATTTTTTAACCCGCTACACACGAGAGAAGACCCTCCCCCCCTCCACCTGCACAGCAAGAGATAACACAGCAGGCCACACTCACCCTGTAAATGAATATGAGATAGTTAGGACCCCCCACACACACACCCAGTGGGCCATCACTGGACATGAACAGAACAGCATTTTCCTGCGAGTTGTAAACATAGTTCATTTGAGAGTCGGATTGACGAAAGGGAGCGACATTTTCACATTAGTTTGGGTGAAAACTACCACAGAAAAGTGGGATTTTCCATTATATTTTAAGAGCTAATAGGCTACACTACTTTTATTGGTCTTTTCGCACTCATTTCGCGGCCAGAAAAAATGTGATATATGTATTTTTCCAAATATATATTGTGACTAATCAATATATGCAATATACGCTGCAAACTCTACCCATTAAGAAATGCAAGCATTCCATCCATTCTTGGAGTTATAACCTAATATACACATACACACATATACTGCATATATATTAGGCTATAATTCCAAGATTGCAATGTATATATACAAAACCCATCATTTATTCGCCTCACTTGACAATTATTCACGTAGAGATAAAACCTAGAACGGCAGTCGAATAATTAGTAATTCTACTGTCACATCAAAGCAGATAATTAAATGTAGTGAAGTACATTATGCATTTGATCACAGCAGTTCACATATCTCTGTTCTCCCTATCGCTGCTACATCCGCAGTTTCTCGCTGCCTTGTTGCTAGGTAGCCGATGCACTTCGGGAGCCGCATTGGAGAACCCTGTTACAGATGGAGCAAAGAAACCTGTTGTCGCAGCCATGCTGCTGAGGACTCGCGCGACCCAAAGTCCGGAAAGTACAAGAGCTCCAGCAGAGAAAGTACTGTATTCTCCGCATAGTCTGGCACGTGCATCATAAAGGTATCTCGAGGGACCATCCTCTTCTGTTGGTAAGGCGCCAGTAGCAATGGCAGCTCTCCGCCATCGGGTGGCCACCAGCCCCCATCTACATCCGCTACATAAAGCTGCAGTTCTTTACTACCCACCCTCCCTGTGAATTTCTTCCAAATCACATTCCTGCAACTCTGCATCGGAGCACGAGCGAGATCGAAGCAAAAACCTTCAGCAATTCAACACTGCAGTCATGGCAACTACAGGAGGTTAGTCATATCTTTTTAATATGACAAGTTTAATAAAAGGCTATTATATATTAATATTTTTTATAATATTAGAAGTTACTTTCAGGAGAATTGCAAACTAGGCTTTCCACATATATTATTTCTTTAGTAAAGTTTGGATTGTTATATTATTTAAGAATTATTGTATAGTAGGCCTATGCAGGACAACTATGCAATTATACGGCATGGCATTTTTATAAAGTAACTTTATTCAGTTTATTGTTGAGTCACAAAAATGTATCAGATTTGAAAAGCCCGCACTGCTGCTATTGTGGTAGCAGGGGAAAATATTGCCGTGTTTATTTGTTTGGATTCAGGCTATATTTTAGAAGTGTAATTTTTTAGTAATGCATTCGCCGGAATAGTATCTAAGATGCATATTTCTCATTTGAATAAAAGGGGAATATTTCCTATGATGAAAAACTGATCTGTGCAGGAATACTTCAAAACTTGTCGACGACGTATCTGGAAGAAGAGACGTTGGGGTAGAGTCCAAAGCGCTAACTAAGCCAATGTAAAAACCGGGGGTTCAGCTGCATAAAGCCGCATTACCAGCGCTGCTTTCGTGCCAGCAACAACACCCACGGTGTGCCCATTGTCTTATCTCTTACGGTAGCACTTATTACATTATAGACTGCGCGCATAAGAGGAAACCTAAGCCAATATATTTATTTACAACACAAGTCAGTGATATCCTGAAATAATGGCTCAATCATTATTATTATTATTATTAGTAGTAGTAGTAGTAGTAGTAGTAGTAGTAGTATTATTATTATTATTATTATTATTATTATAGAAGATGTTTCAGCCTTGCCTTATTTTTATTCAAAGCGCCGATTCCAATTTTTCTTTTAACCCCTTCAAGTACCGGGGCATACTTGCGGTGTGTGTGATCCTCAGCGTTTAACAGCAGCTGCGTGCATCCAATCAGCAACGAATAACCGCCTATAATGCGTTTGCTTCGCTAGGCGGTTAGCCCAGAAAGTGCAGAGCTGTGCTTGAAACCCGTTTCACCTACCTCGCTTTTGTGCTGAGCTCAGAGCCTCTGAATTACTGATCATCATCCGTAGCCGATAGATCACTGATTCTGCTTCTGCAGAGAACAGGAAAGCGGAGAAACCTGGATCTCCCCCTTTAACGTTTATACACTGGTTTTTTTAAATATTTAAATCTAGATTGCGCATACAATTGTCCATCTTCTTCCCTTCTTTTGGGGATTTGTTCTTTCAATCTCTGTGCATGAGTAGCCTAGGGTATTCAGTGAGATGATCAATAGAATAATGCGCGTTTGGCTTGGTCATTGCACCGATTTAAGAAAAGACACAGAACCGGTAAATCCTATTATTTGCACATAGCTCAGATTAAAGGGTGTTTATTTCAGGGTTCTGTCCATGGTTCTGAAGGGACAGTTCCCGAGATAATATCATGAACGTTTTTTATATGAACCTTTCCAATACTTGTCGGTTTCCAACCCTTACACATTATTTTACACATTATTATCCACATAAATGTTATAAAGACTTTTGCCGTGCTGTTGAAGGTACACTTTTAAATTGTCACGCATGTTACTCTTAAGGCTCTCTTGTGAAACTCTTCATAGCCTACATTTTATTTTTTTCCCAGAATCAATGCTTGCGGATCAAAGTGCCTTTCAGTATGGTAAGTATCATTGTCGAACATCACCGATTGTTTTAAGAATTCAAAAATGTCAATGTTAAACTTCATCATCATAAACAGTCGTTTCCAGTTCAATTGTTTTCTGTAATCACTGAATGACTCGTGTTTGTAACTGTCCTAAGGATTGCGTAAACAAGGAGCGAGAGGAGTAACGCATAATAAAGGACACATTCGTGTTCCTCTAACACCACAGAAATGTAGATTTTACCAGGAATTTATGGTCTGTGCTGTTTTCCTCAGACTACGACACCCTCAGGACTACGGGCGTAATCCTGGCGGTGATCATGTTCGTTACTGGGATTCTCATCGCCTTGAGTGAGTACAGCGCCCCCACCAGGTTGTTGTAAAACTGCAACGGTTGTCAATAAAATCAACCCGCCATTGGCTGTGTTTCATCGAACTAATTGTAAGCGAACAACTCAAAGGTCGTAAACATCATAATGCATGCGAATTTTGCCGGTGAAGGTGCGTTTCCATTAAATCGGTTCTTGGCGAACAAAAACCTTGATAATAAAGGAAACAAATGACTAAAATACTGTCACATGACTTCTGCGGAACATCAACGAGTATTAGCCTAGTTAAATAATCGCACAACCATTGGTCGCACAACATAACATTGACAACAAAATGATTCCAGCATGTCGAAAGTATAAACCTTTTGTCGATATTGAACAATGATTACCGACGTTTGTTGTTTCCATCACGACTGTCGACAAACTTTTTTATACGATATGACTTTATTCACATAAAAACGGCCTAATCGAAACATAGCTAATGACTTGCTTGAATTAGATCAATCAATGTCCAGAGTGGAGTGGAGGGCAACGCTTTAGCAGGAAGTCTAAGTATTTAAGCAGGAAGTCTTCTGAAGTCAACAATTTCACACCACTGGAAGACTATTTTGCTCATCATCATGCAAGTTTTATTTTACAAACAAATTTACCTAGAACATATTTGATGTCTTTTGATAGATAATATTACATAACTTTTGCACAGCCATCAATACAAAAGTGAGAAAGATCGGGGCCTCGGGTAGCGGTCAAGGCATTTGCCTAGAATGCAGGTTACCCACTGCAGCTGCGCTTAGAAATCCCTCTGGCGATTGGCTGTCCGCCCCAGGGGGAGGGTGAGCCAACACGAGCTCTGGGAAGTTGCTTGTCCCACGGAGGCAGGCAGCGGGCTCGTGGGGGATGGTAAATGGAAAGAAATAGAGAGTATAATTGGTCACCAAATGGGGGGTTAAGTTCACTGTGCATCCTAGGGTTAATGTGTCCCTCTTGTTTTATAGTGATTTCCACTGAAATGTTCACATTGGGAAGATTCCCTTTTTTGGTTTAAAATTAAAATATAAATTCTGTGTCACTCCTACTCCCTCCTTACTTATTCCCTGTTTCTCCTAATCTACATAACTATCTTTTTTTTCTCCAACAGGTAACAAATTCAAATGTGCAAAATCATCATCCAAGTAAGAGTTTGCACATGTCCTGGCAGTAACCAGGTGTGCATGCTGAATGTGCTGGACTTGAATTTGAACAGGAAACCTGGTAATAAACGTGCAATAATGAGAGGGAAAGGACAGCGTTTGAGTGGTATATCCTACTGCCTCTCTTCACTTCTCGCGGTATTAATTTCCTCTCCGAATGCTGCCCCTGGAGGATGCTTTTAGAATTGCAGCCCCTAAACCCAGAGCCGTGAGCTGACTTGTGCGGCTAACACTGCCTACAAAAACACAAAAGGGCTCTTTTTTTTGCCCACCGCAGCAGCACACATATATACAAAAAGGAAAGCATTGCTTCTGTAGACTGTTCTCAGCGATTTATTTGTAGAGACCCACAAACCATAGATGGGAAATCATCTACAACAAGGATATTCAATTCCAGGTCCCGAGGGCCACAGTGTCTGCAAGTTTTTGCAAGTTTTGTCGTAGTGCTTGATCAAGCAAATACCTGCACTGCAGCTCTTGAGGCCTGGAAAATAATAAACTTGATCTACAAGAACAAATACTGTGTTCTTTTCTGCAAGCCAAGCCAAATGACTAGCATTACCAGTTTTGCAAATGGTTAGTTGCCAATTACACAAACAGCCTTCAAAGCTATTTCCACAATTTCCGAAATGGAATTTGTCTTAATTCAAGGGGTTGTTCCTGAAAGCAATGTAAAGAAAAAGACACCATTCTTTTTGTACAAAAAGACACGTACTGCCATGTGGATCCCATGTTTAATCCAATAGGTGAACTTTCAGTAATGGGCAGCAGTGGACTACCCATCTGCCCCCTGGAGTGGTGGTTGGTTTGAAGGCAGAGCGCACTCGCCTGTGTGGGTAGGCAGTGTTTGCGGCCCCCTCCCCCACTGTGTCTGTTCAGCATCAGGGGCATGCCACTTGTGAGGCCTGGCAGCCTGTCTCTTACCCGTCACCCCTCCCTCCTGTTTCAGAATGCACAACGGAGCCAATCAGAGAGACCCTAGGGTGGCACATTGCACACCTTCGTTTGCAGACAAGTCAGCAGAGCCTCAAAGGATTATGGCCATGACCCTTTTTCCAGACAATTCTTAGAACAGGTGTTCTGTTCCAAAATGACACAAATCCAAGAACATTCATGCTGGTTCCCAATAAGGGGTCACCCCAATTAGTCAACGAAAATGAAAATGAAGATCAGTTTTGAATTGATGCTTTTTGAGTTTCACTCCTAATGTAGACATTCGCATCAGATAGAGCTTATATAGCACCTTTCAGGGACATGACAGTACATTTCCCCCGAGAGAGGGTGTGGCCGCAAATCTTTGAGCTCTCCGGGTTGAGCGCCCTCTCCTCCTGCTTGCTCACTCAAAAGCGTCGCTACCTGTGGCAGTTGCTGTTTCTCTATGATAATTGCCCTCCTTTGTGTTTCTTTCCAGCTCGAGTCTAATTGAAGGTTCACAGCTACCAAAGACAGAAGGTGAGGGTCAGGGTCAGGGTCAATGGAGAGCAGTGGCTTTCCTGAATAGTTAACATATTAACACATAGATAGATATAGATAGATAGACCACTGTACCTGATGTTTAAATAAATGAAAAGATAATTAACAGTCACAAAAAGGATCACAACACATCATTAAAAAACATGTAAAAAACAACAGCAATTAGACAACGCTTGCTGGAATTATAACATTCAGCGGGTTCACACAATTGGAAGAATCCCTCTAGCACCAATGTTATTCAGAAGAGGATAATCAATTGACAAGGATGAACGTTCTTGTGGAGGACGATTTTGGGTGCAGTCTTGACTTGCTTTGTCCCGTCTTGTGCATTGCAGTGCCTCCTCAGACAGTATAAGGAGACAGAGGCGGGGGCGAGGGAGGGGGCGGCCGGCCTGCTGTCGTGGGACTCACACCGGAGGAAGGGAAGGCACCCACTGGTGCTCACAGACTCACAAACTGAGTGGAAAACCACACGATGCTGACCGCCGTTTCCTCTTTGCAGTAAACCTGTTGTCTGCTGAACTGTTTTCTCTGCTTATTGTGTCCGGCTCCGCCAGATCACTTTGGCTATCCTGGCTTTGTGGCAAAGATTCATGACCTTTGTCCAAGCAGCAATTTTTTTTTTTTACAGAATAGCCCCACTTTATTAAAACTGGGTGACTGAAAAGTGACTTCAAATTAAACTATGCAATCAATGCATTTATTTCATTTGTACTAAATTAGACAAAGTGCTACATTTAAAATGATTGTCAGGACCAGTGGCGATTTTACCACGGGTGCAGCGGGTGCATTTGCACCCCCTGCTGTTAGGATGAAAATATTACAATTTTCAAATCAATGTCAAAAAACATTTAAAAGAAAAAGATTTTTGAACATTGCACCCCTATTTTAAAACCCTAAAATCACCACTGGTCAGGACCATGTCCACCCCTGGCCTGAGAGCATATAGCATGATTTGGATACTGTGAATCTTAATAATCTTTGAAGGCTGCGGTCTGGCATCCCTGTGTGGATGAGTTGGAAATAGGTCTGGATAGCAGAGTTGATTGGCTGAGCAGCCGCCTGTGTTCTCTCCCTCACTGGAGCCACCTCTGTGACCAATGCATGCCCCGATCTATTAAACTACTGTATTACACGCACAGTACTTTTATGCAGAATTAATTAAATTATTAACTTGTATGAGTGAATATAGGTAAGGAATGTACAATTTAAATGGACGGAATTACAGGGAAAAGATACGAAACTGCACTATTAACTAGCTAGTTCGCTGTTTTCTGTAATACTTAAGAGATATTTTTACCCTTGTAGAAAATGCCTGAACCTGTTTAGTCAAATAACACCAAGTGTTTTTCAATGACACGCACAAAACTGAAAAGGTGTGTATGGGATAAATATCTATATCAATAAACACACCTTATCTGGGTGAACATGTGTATTTACATGAATGCATTTGGGCTGATGACAGTGTGGTCTGAGCTGTTTATTTATTAAAATGGACTAATTTTCTATTTTTATTTTAAGAGGTTGGTCTTCATCTCAGTTTTTTGGCATTTTATAATTGTGTGTGTTGTTTTATTTCATACAGTACTTCCTGTTCTATGTAGTTACCATTAGCTTCCCCCATATCTTAAAGTGCATGTGTAGTATTTATTTTGTTCCTGTCATTTTCAAAGGCATTTGTTTTATTTGGTAAAGATATTAAATATTTGTTAAATGTATAAAAGATGTACTAAATGTTTGAAACATTTGACAAGCATGGAAAAAAATGGCGAATTAACAAAATAAAATAAATCGTACACCTTTAAATATTTATGTCACTTTTGTCACCTTAGACCAGGGGTCGGCAACCTGCGGCTCTTTCATCCTTATACTGCGGCTCCGCGTGGCTTGGGAAAATAAATTATAAGTATCCAATTGAAGTGTATTTTATGAGTTCTAAATTTCCTCAAAGAATTTTGTCGCCTAGCACCCCCCCCCCCCCGTCGACAGAAAATGGGGCGCCGTTTACGTGGCTCGCACCGGGTGCTGGCAACCCATGCTACACCACTGGCGGCTCCCAGTGTTTTCTTTTCCGTGGAAACCGGGTCCAAATGGCTCTTTGAGTGTTAAAGGTTGCCGACCCCTGCCTTAGACCTTCAAGGCCTGTAGTCACCTGTAAATAAGTAAATGAGGGATCTTTTAAATGGGTGCAGTATCGTGAGTGTCCATCGGATGGGCCTGGCCCTCTCCCTTCCAGCGTTCCAACAGGCCCAGGCCAGGAAAATTTGAGTGTCCTGCCTGGGTTACCAAAGCGTTTATTTTGGCAGTTACCTGTATTTACAGGTATTGACAGAAATTGAACAGGCTTTTGATAAACCATACTTTAAGCAAAATGGGTTAGGAAGTATGCAAGACTGGCACTACATTTTCTTACAGTTTTTTACAATTGCTATCAACCTTTTTCAGTTCTGTAGTCACATTTCCAAAACTCTTAACACAGTTAGCACAACATCAGTCTGTGTGGGCTATACAATTAACACATTTCTTGTTCCTTTGACACAAAATGCATACAGTTAACACATTTTAAAAATGCTTGAACTTCTTTTACACACAAGCTCAACCAAGACCAAAACAATGGATTTTACTGCCAAATTTACAAATGCTTTCACACTGTATGTCAGAACAGATAACCTCATGTTCTAAACCTAACTTATAGACTAAAGTTGAAGTGAACAGCATTTCACATTGTAGATTGAAACACAAATATATGTCCTGTATTTTTTTTCATTGCTATTGAGAAACAGCTGATTGAAGATATGCAAATAGATCAATCACAGCTGATTCCCGTCTAGGAAACATACTCAAGTGTTGAGGCTCTTTCAATCGCATGACCATATAGTATAAAAAGGGGACCTCTTTGGGCTGATCTTGTGTGGACAAAGAACAATATAGAGCAACAGAAAGAGAGAAAGAAGAATGGCTGGACGAGGGAGAGGAAGACGAGTACCAGGACAAGGGAGAGGTACTGCTCCCCCGTACCTCCAGTCACTCATCACGCCCTACACCCCGTCCAGACCCCTCCGCTCCGCCTCCGCTGGCAGACTGACTGCCCCATCCCTCCGGGCGCCTGGCAGCCGCTCTCCGCGGTCTCGCCTCTTCTCTGTCCTGGTCCTCGTTGGTGGAACGACCTCCCGCAATCGGTCAGGACTGCGGAATCACTTCCAATCTTCCGCAAGAGACTCAAAACCCACCTCTTCAGACTCCACTACCACTGAACACTGTCCATCTAGTCAATCTGTCGTCACCACTGTTTACTTGTTCAAAAAAAAAAAAAAAAAAAAACCCACTAACCTTTTCTTTCCCAATGTTACAGGTATGATACGCAGACACCTGCAATGATGTCTTTTGCCGTTTTACTGCACTGATCTTGTACGCTAACTTTGATTGTTCTCACCTTGTATTAATGCACATCTTGTAAGTCGCTCTGGATAAGAGCGTCTGCTAAATGCTTAAAATGTAAAAATAAAATGTAAAATGGAGAGGAGTTGGACCAGGATAAGGGAGAGGAGTTGGACAAGGACGAGGGAGAGGAGTTGGACAAGGACAAGGGAGAGGAATGGCTGCACGAGGACAAGGTAGAGGGACAGGAGTTAGAATGCGTGGTGGCGCCAAAGAAGGGCCAGAGCTAGGGTAACAGATGAGATAAGAGCTACCATCATAGACCATGTCATTAACCATGGACTATCATTCAGAGAGGCTGGTGAACGAGTACAGCCAAATCTCAGCCGGGACACAGTGTCATCCGTTTTTCCGGATTTTTCGAGAAACCAACAGGTAGGATATTGTATAAGGGCTTCTCCTACTGCACAGTGTAAATAATTTTACCATGTATTACAGTAATTGTATGCCTCCAGTCCCTAATATGTAACTGTAATCCTTTGTTCCTCTAAGGATTCAATGTCTACCTCCCTCAGGGGGCAGAGGACAGCTCCTAAATAAACAACAGGAGCTTGCCATTGTCAACATGGTGATTGCTGACAATGAGATAAAACTGAAGGAAATTCAGGCCAGAGTTTTAGAGGACAACCTTGTCTTTGGGAATATTGAAGGAATCAGCATAGCATCCATTTCTCAGACTCTGGCTAAACACAGGGTCCGAATGAAACAACTGCATAAAGTTCCTTTTGAAAGGAACAGTGAGCGCATCAAAGTGGACAGGTGGGGGACCACTTGCCAATATATGTGATCACATGGGACAATGTGGCATTCCACCATTCCCGTGCAGTCACAGCCTGGTTTGACACCCATCCAAGAATGATGTCCCTTTTCCTTGCCCCTTACTCCCTTTCCTCAACCCCATTGAGGAGTTTTTTTCAGCCTGGAGATGGAAGGTTTTCGATCATCGTCCACATGACCAAATGTCCCTCCTGGATGCAATGGATGCTGCATGCCAAGACATCACAGCTGAACACTGCCAGGGGTGGATAAGGCATGCCAAAAGATTCTTCCCAAGGTGCCTTGCCAGAGAAGATATAAGGTGTGATGTGGATGAGAACATGTGGCCAAATGCAGAAGACCGGGCAGATTAGAAGAGAGGTATTATTATTATTTTTTTATTTCTTCTGTGCCTTTTTCTGTTTGTATATTTTGTATTTTCACACAATGGTGACCAGCAGCTATATTGCATATTTTTGTTCTCTTGCAGTAATTTCCCGTTGCAAATAAAGCCTTTAATGCAGCAATTCTGTCACTTACTGTCTTCTTTTTTCATAAACTGTACATTCTATAAAGCTACTCTGAGATGGGTCATTCACTTTTGGTATTGAATGTTTGCAAAAAAAAGAAACAAAATGCATGCATTCACTAAACCCAACAAAAGAAAAATGTAGAGAGGCCTCAAAATAAACTGCAGTGCAAAAGACAATTTATGTTCAATACAATATATTGTCTATTGTATACGGGTAGAACTGACACATGTAAAGTAATGCAGTTTCTGTAATTCCATCTGCTGTTAGTGTTTTTTATGACATTGTGCTATGATTGACTAAATGTTCCTGTTGGAAGAGAACATGTGTTATTGTTTGGAAGAATTATTTGATTTTGAGACATATTTGCAGTGTTTTGGTAGACTTAGTGTATTGTGTTAGTGTATTCTTGTATTTTGAAAATTAGTGTTGGTGTTTAGTTTACAATGTATGATTTTGAACATGAAATTAACCGTTTTACCAATTGTGTGTGGTAGGTGTGTTGGTGCGTTAAGAGTTTAGGATAAGTGTTAAAAGTGTTGAAAAATGCTTTATAGCGATCGTAAAAAACTGTAATGACCTTTGATCTGCTTGTGGGAGTTGGAAATTATATCAGTTATGCCACGTAATGATCTTTTGTTTTACCATGAATGAGACAATATTTGAGATGGAGAGAGGACAAAAAGTCCAGAGGAGGTGAAGTAGATACAAATCACTTTAAGAACTTTAAGAACAGATTTTAATGGCAGTGATCAAGACAAAGCAATGCAGTTACACCATGAATTCAGTTAAAAAAAGGTTATGTTACATCCCCTGACTTAACTATACAGTTAAGTGATTTTGGTCATTTGTTCTCCAAAGGGGACATAACACAAGAGTCTACATTCAGAATATCAAAGGATTTAAATGTAAATGTTGACAGAACTCAATCTTTATCTGACCTCTATATGATTCAACATGAGGCCCCATTGATGATGCTAATGAATACATTTTTATTTATATCAGAACAAGGCCTTTTTCCAGTGTTTAATCCCTTTACTAGAGCTATAAGATACTAATTATACCAAAAGTACTAACTATAATGTTGACATGTACTGTTTCCATCAATATACCACAAAATAGCACAATTTTAAAAACAGTTGTATCCACACGGTGATTTCCCACAGTAATTGTTTTAAATAGTTTTGTGCCCAACTTGTATTCATATACTTCTGGATAATGTCGAACATTTGTTTTGTTAATGTATCCTGCTAAAGTAATTTCATATATTTTTTAAATCACAAATTTCTCTATTTCTGAAATGAGATGTATAGCCAACTGCATGTACAAACAACATACGCGTAAGGTATTTGTAGCATACATTATTATAATGACTCAAAAGCTGTTGATGTTTGCTTTCATATACATTTCACACTAAACCACCACTAAAACTGTAAGAGGAACTATGAGTCTGAAAATATAACTTTTTTTTTTGGAACATATGAAATATGTACACGCTTATTTATGTCATAATGTTCGTCTTCCTTACACAGTAAAAACTCTGTCTTCATTCAAACATTTACAGGGTAATTCACAAAGGATATAACTATGCCATAAACAATAAAGATTAACATTTTGTCAAGACGAAATCTTATGTCCAGATGTTTTTCCCTAATCTGTAAATAAAATAACCCGTAAGGCCTGACTGCTCTTCTGTGAAAAAAATATTTTACTCTAAGAATATAAGAGGAGTATCCTTTCAGCACTGCCCATATGTTCCTTTTACACAGTAAATTGTTGGAGAACTTTCTTTTAAATTTTGCACAATAAATTAAGTCTTAATACAAGCTATGCTTATTTGCTGTAAGTAGCACGAACTGTAAAGCTAGAATAAATAAGTAATGTTAATAGCGTAAACACTAACACACTGGTGCAGTATGATTCATGCTTATTGAAAATAAGGGGGGCACACAGGGTTAACAATTTATCCCTGGTGGGCGGTGGCTATTTAACGATTTCACAGAAATCACACTTTTATAGAGCAACAGTGAGAGAGAGAAAAGAAAGGGACATTTGTGGACAATAATTTCTTTCTAGTTTGGAATATGGGGAACCTTAAAAAACGACCAAACTGTACTGACGGCCCCTCCTAGCTTCAATGCCCAAACACATCAAGTGCACTTCAATGAGAAGTGAGAAGTCTTCACTCAGACACAATGTGTCCATACATGTGCCAGTTTGCAGCATGCAAGGCTTGAAGCATGCTTACACGTCACACCAAAGACTTTCTATGTTTAATTTTGCAGAATGAATGTCAGGTTCAAATGGGTATGACCTGTATGGTCAAGGTGAGGAAATATAGTCCTCCTGGAAAAAGTCTCAGGGTGGCGCTACCTCAAATGCAAAGTCTGGCGATATTCACGAAATCAACTTGATTCAGCAAAGTACATGGAGTCTGTGAATGTATTCTACATCCTGTTTTTCAGACGCTGAAACATTCAGTGCAACGGAATGCTAGAAAATGGTCATAGCAACAGTGCAGTTGAGCTGCCCTCGTCAATAAATTAACCACATATCAATATCAGACAGAGCTGACAATGCTACAGCAGAGATCTTGGTGAATGCCAAGAAAATGCAGGGTACCCTATGGACCACTACAATAAACTGCAGAGGCCCGAACACCCAATGCACTGATTCAGTGTGTATGGTTTGGGTTTGGCCAAAATCCATTAGAGAACTGCAGATGTGTCCAACTGACTGAAGGTGTAAAAGATTTATTTTAAAAACCAATGTGCTTTGATTCCAAGAAAGGAATACTAATAAATTATAGGCTGTTCCCCAGTAAGAGAAAACAAAGCCCACGTAGTTACATGCGCTATCAATAAGGCAGTGTGAAATATCAGTCCCATTTTAAGTGGTTCTAATATCTGTGTAATTATACTGTAACTACAGTGGTAGGTACACTGTAACTACTGTGTATGTATGCATCGTTACATTGTACTTACAATGTGTTTTACAAACTATGTGGCTGTATTTCGAGTGTTGTTTTCTACTGGAGGCACAACATTAAGCTGAATGACAATTGTAAGTATTAGCTAGCTAATTCACTCTCTTTTTATCCCCACAATCATGATAGGAACTTAACACACTCAAAGGTCCATTTTAAAATATTGAAATGCAGTTTTTAACAATTGTAAGTATTTTTAAGTATTTTTAAGTAATGCAACAATTTGTACGTGCACTTCAGTTACACTGGACCTAGCTACCCCCAATATTGTAGCTACAAGCCATAGCTTGCAATTACACAGGAATTGGGACCACTTAAAGAACAGTGGGACTGAAATATCTGCTCTAGAATAAATTAGAGGTTGCTTCTATAGTCATTTCCTCATACGAAGATACAGTGGATGTCCCTCCCCTTTCCTTAGAGCAGAGGCAGAGGGATACGCTGGGACTGGAAAGTCCGAGTCACTCTTGGTCCTGTAAGGACATGATACGTCGACGAGAGGAAGCGGTTCGCTTTTTCAGGATGAGCTTGAGCTGAGGGGACAAGAGAGAGAGAGAGAGAAAGAGAGACAAACGAAAGTGAGATTTCAGAACTGATACACAAAATATGACGTACAGCTCAGGTGCTGAAAGCCTGGCTTAAGGACGTGAATGAGACCCGGCGAGATGACCCACTTGACCATAAGTCACTTTCGCATATTTAAATAAATGTTTTAAGCTTTTTCTGTGAGACTTGGACACTACAGATTTGTTTGTCACCATCAGTTGAAACTGTCACTCTGAACTGGAATCTGATCTGTAAGTTGCCCTTGTGCATTTAGGCCCAATCCTTTCCAGGTGGCCCTGAGGCTGCACAGACAGAGGCTGGTAACAGGCATGTGGCATTGAATGATTACTTATGATTACTTACCCTGTACCATGAATTTCAGTTGTTTCCATCTAGCCAAATTTAAAAGCAATAACTAATAATGTAAAGTACACCATAATACATATTGTCATAAATGTAATATTTGTATGGTTACTGTATTTGTAGTTGTATTATTATTAATATTATATTATGCAATAATATGTGTAGTGTAGAGGGATGCTTTGTTAAATGTAGCAGTGATTCTGCTACTTTTAAAATGCATTGCTGATTCTGGACGACTGGTGCTTCCTGCTTCTTTATCAGGGTTTTGTGAGGTACTATCCCTGTGCAGTATGTTGTGCAAAACACCATATTTTTTCCCCATGAAATGGAATGTACAGGGATTGAATGGAATAGAATATCCAGTGTTTGAATTGAATGGAATGTGTAGTGACTGAATGGATGGAATATGTGGTGATTGAAGACCTCACCTGCTCTCCCCTTTCCCCGCTCTGCAGAAGGTGCGCTGGTTGGTCGTTCTCCAGGTTTCGGACACTGGGGTCTGCCCCACGGCTCAGGAGCAGGCGAATCATCTCCTCCTGGAAGCAGCTGCCATGAAGGCCAGCCGCCATGTGGAGTGCAGTGTTACCATGTGCCTACAGGAGGACATAAAGACCACAGAGACTAGGTTTACCATAGAGAAAATTAGGGATGCACTGATATGAAAATTCGGGACCGATATCGATACCAATAATTCAAATAATACAATTGGCTGATACCGATAATTTGTTATTTATTGTCCTTTTTGTGCCCTGGCACAGAGCGTCCCTCACCTTCATGTTGGCAAAAGCCTGCATGTCCGGCAGGTTCACCCTCAGCAGGTAACGCACCAGGTGGATGTTCCCTTCCTTCACAGCCAGGTGCAGGACGGTCTTATTGCTCTTGATGTCCTGGGGCACAGGGATGCACTGTCATTAGTCTCAAATGGCAATAGAGTGAGCAGATTCAAACGGAACAAATGCAGGACAAGCAGGATGTAATAAATAATAAAGAAATAATAAAAAATAACAAAGCGAGGGGTGGGTTGGGTTGGGGTGGTGACGACGACTGCATCCATCACTGAGGTAACTTAAAATGCGTGACTTTCCCAAAAGAACATTAGCAGCTGCTGATTATTATGATGATTATTAGGGTGCCTGCTTTGCAAAAGAGGGCACACTGCAGTGCGACGCAGAAAAAAGCATCAAAACGTGCGCCTCGAACGGGAATCGTGCACTATTACTTTTCTTAGCGATCGCACGTAACTTTTTTTGGCCCATTCAAATGAATGTTAAAAAGTACAAAATAAAAAGTACTCTCTTTGTACTCTCTGTCCTTTTGGGCGATTTATTAAAAAACCACGAGTCCTATTTCAATGGAAGTAACATTGGATGGGAGAGGACAAAAATGCCTACATTTTGGTGTATAAATTGTGCCTGTACAGTGGAAGGTGTGGGAATAAGATGATAATGTTTGGAAGATTTTTGATAACATTTTGCAACCTACTGAAGGTAGAGGGCATTATGACGTCACTCACTCTAGCTGTGAACATTCCGCTCCATAGACTCCCATGTTAAGTGACGTCTTCCAAACGTTATCATCTTACTCCCACACCTTCCACTCTACATACGCGTATCTCTCTACTCCTCTCCTACACATCTGTGTGTGTGTGTGTGTGTGTGTGTGTGTGTGTGTGTGTGTGTGTGTGTGTTATTGCTTGTGTGTGGGCAGGCACCCTCAAAATTTCCCTGGAATTTTTTCTAGTTATTATTATCATCCTGCTTCTGTGTACCTGGCTGAGTAGGGAGGCCCCATAGGTGAGAAGTAGCTGCACACAAGACAGCTTGTCCTCTGCCTGGGCCTGTAGGCCGGTATCCCCCAGCCCGGGGAGCACTGAGCTGAGGGCCTTCACTGTGCCACTGTGGGAGATGGCAGCGCAGTGCAGGGGTGTTTGTCCTGAGAGGGAACACATCCACACAATGCAAACAGGCTTCAGTAGAGGCACATGCCACTGTTTTTTTTCATAGGTCTATTTAACATGGAAAGGTGGTTGTGAGTGTGTTAGCCATACGCCACTCTCTCTCTCTCTCTCTCTCTCTCACACACACACACACACACACACACACACACACACACACACACAAACACACATACATACACACACACACACTCTCAAACATAAACACATGCTTATACAAACACACATACTCATAAACACACACACAATACTTTTAACCATAGGTACAGACTGCATTACATATACATGCAGAAAAAGAGGCAACAGAGCAACATTTATTTTCAAACGGTAAATTAACAGATTTGTGTAACATAGATTCAGTGTTTCTGGATGAGGAACATCATTCATGGGTAAAATGTTGTTACATGTACTACAGGTAGCACCTATGTCCAAATAGGGAAGTGAAGAGTGAGTGAGCGTCACCACTGACAGGGAGGGCAAGACTGTGGGTGTATGCTTTATAAACGTTATAAATGTTATGAATGTGTTTTATAGATGTTATAAATGCGTCGATTCAGATGTAAATTACCTTCAAAATTGCGAGCCTCCAGGTCCACAAGTTCAAATGACAGAATGGTCTAAACAAATACATTAAACAGACATCAGTATTTACAGTAACTAAAATGTCCTTTATGTCATGTGAACCTTAAGCATACTGATAGCAACCATGTCAACCTTGGGTGAAAGATCCTGATTGTGGACATGTAAATATGTCAACCTTTCTCTAAGGCCAATGTTTTTCCTTGTGCAGCAAAATAATTGTGTAATGTCTCAATAATTCAATAAAGATTTGAAAAGATTTCGTTATTTTTTATTTTTTTATAAATTTATTTCTGATTTTTCTCCCAATTTAGTAGCCAATTATACCCTCTATTTTATTTTCAATTCCCCACCCTCACGAGTCCGCCGCCCGTCCTCCGGGAACGAGATTCGTATTCCTGGACCTATTTCCCTGCCTTCTTTCGAGACTTCCACGGACTCCATTAACCTTCTCCTCGGCGGACTCGTGCCGGCTCTCCCTCCCCCTTCCCCCGGAGGCGGACAGCCAAATGCCGCCTCCGATCGGGCTGACGACCAGGGCCGGTCTGGTAGAAACGGGGGTTTCGATCCGCGTCTCTGACGGGCAGCGCACACCGCTCCAAAGCGCGGTGCACTAGACCGCTGGGCCATCCGCCAGCCCAGATTTCGTTATTTTTATTAGCGAAGTCCCTAAGCCAAGCAGTTGCTTCTGGTCCTGCTGTGTGGAGGGTAGCCAGGCCTCCACTGAATTTGTATCATCTATGATGTGGTGCATGGTTTGGTCCATCCCACATGGGCATAGGGGGATGGCATTGATGCCCCAGGTTAGCCAGACAGGGGCCATGACCGGTCCTGAACCGGTTGAGAGTTGAAAAGATAAGGACTTGGGGCTGAACAGAAATGACTGACTGACAAAATGGCAAAATAAATGCACTCTCATTCTATCTAAGAATGCCAGATATACATTGTTAAACAGTTAGATCAATACAATAAAAAAGAGATCAGTGTAAGGGTGGGTTAAGTGATTGGAGTCAATCGCAGAACCCCAGGGATATCGATAAGTTAGACTGTAAGCCTACAGCCTAACCACAAGCTCTGAATGACAGAGAATAGGAAGAATAATAATAAAAAGGGGGAAAACAGAAAATATCACCCAACGGGTGACTAAGTGCCACAAAGACACAAACAAACGAATAAATCAACCACCGACACCGGGTGTCTGGACAAAATAATAAACGGCTAGGAGAGCCAAATAAACAGCGAAGAAATGAAACCCGAAACACAGTCCACAGACTGCCTAACCGGAACACAAACCAACTCAGGAGGAGCGAGTAAGTTTCCTAAATCAGGTAACATAAAAGATATCCTACATTTACTAAATGAGAATTCTTTGATCCTAAAGCGAGTTCTTTTAGTAGTGTCTTTAAAAAGACGCTACCTACCTTACCGGCTAAATCGTAATAATGGCTTACGATTTCGCAAAGAACGAAACCAGGTGCGAGAATTTATAGGGAGGTGATTAGTAATCGAAACCAGCTGGACACACCTCCCAAGATGGTGCAACACCGCCATCTGGTGGTGGTTCAGGGGAACAACCGTGACAGGACCCCCCCCTTAAGGGACGACTCCTGACGACCCTTCAGAACCACGCCGGTGAAAATCTTGGATCAACGATGGATCCAAGATGTGCCGGACGGGACCAACTGCGCTCCTCAGGACCGTAACCCTCCCAGTCAACAAGGAACTGAGTTCCCCTGCCTACTCGCCGCGAGGCCACAATACTCCATACAGTGTAAGCAGGACCCCCCCAATGATACGAGGCGGCGAGCGGTACTTGGAAGGCGCTAGTGAGTAATGGTTTGATGCGGGATCGTGGAACGTGGGATGTATCCGCATGGATTGTGGGAGCTGTAATCGAACGGTGACCGGGTTAATCTTACGGATGATTTTGAAAGGTCCAATAAAGCGTGGCGCGAGTTTCGGGATTCTACCCGTAACGGCAGATCCCGAGTAGAAAGCCACACCCGTTGCCCCACCCGATACGATGGAGCAGCCCGTCGGCGGCGGTTAGCAAACTCCCTCTGGCGATCCGCGGCGCGCGCAACAGTGCCGCCCGAACCCTCCGCCAGGTGGCCCGACAACGTCGCACAAAGGCCGCTGCGGAAGGCACCCCTCGTCACCCTCCAGCTCAGGAAACAGAGGAGGCTGAAACCCAAATTGAGCCTCGAACGGAGAGAGACCAGAAGAGGCATTACGCAGGGTGTTATGGGCGTACTCCGCCCAGGCAAGATGCCGACTCCACGATGTGGGATTGGCGGAGACCAGACACCGGAGAGTGTTCTCCATAGTCTGATTCGTGCGTTCAGTCTGTCCATTGGTCTGAGGGTGAAAACCCGAAGACAGACTGACCGACGCCCCTAAAAGGGAACAAAAAGGCCCGCCAGAATCTGGCCGAAAACTGAGGCCCCGATCAGACACCACGTCTTGCGGCAACCCATGAAGGCGAAAGACATGGTCCACCATCAGGCGAGCTGTCTCGAGTGCGGATGGCAGTTTAGGAAGTGGAATGAAGTGGGCTGCCTTCGAAAACCTGTCCACCACTACCAGAATGACCGTAAGACCATTCGAACTGGGTAGGCCGGTGACAAAGTCCAAGGCAATATGGCTCCAAGGACGATGCGGAACGGGTAAAGGCCGAAGTAACCCTGACGGTGCCAGCTGTGAGCCCTTGTTGCGAGCACAAACAGTACAGGCTGCCACAAACTCCCGCACATCCTTCTCCATCCCGGGCCACCAGAACCGTCTGCCCAGGAAATCGTGCGTCACGATGTATGCCGGGTGACCCGTGAGCCGAGAGGAGTGCCCCCACTGAAGAACTTGGGCGCGTGCTCCTGACGGAACAAAGAGACACCCCCGAGGACCCCCGCCAGGACCCGGCTCAAGGCGCTGAGCCTCGTGCACCACTTTCTCTATCTCCCATGAGACCGGGGATAGAATTTGTGCTCCTGGGATAATGGGTGTGGGCGGACGGTCCTGCTCTGACCCATCGTACAAGCGGGAAAGAGCGTCTGGTTTAATGTTTTTTGAACCCGGTCGGTAGGTCAAAATAAAATTAAACCTAGTAAAAAACAATGCCCATCGAGCTTGCCGTGAATTACGACGCTGAGCCCCCTGGATGTATTCCAGGTTTTTATGGTCTGTCCAGACCGTAAAGGGATGCTCCGCCCCCTCTAGCCAGTGACGCCATTCCTCCAGTGCTAATTTCACCGCTAATAACTCCCGGTCCCCAACATCGTAATTTCTCTCGGCAGGGGAAAGGCTCCGAGAGAAATACGCACAGGGATGAACTTTCTGGTCTAAGGCCGACCGCTGGGATAATATAGCCCCTGCACCGAGCTCAGAGGCATCAACCTCAACAATGAAGGGCAGTGAAGGATTAGGAGAAATTAAAATGGGTTCTGAACAGAATCTCTTCTTTAATTCGGCGACGCCGCCTCCGCCTTAGAGTCCATTGGAACCGAGAGGGAACCGTCTTTCGGGTAAGCACTGTGATGGGGGCAACCACGGAACTAAAATTGCGGATAAACCGTCAATAAAAGTTAGCAAACCCCAAAAACCGCTGCACCTGTTTAACAGAGACCGGAGCAGGCCGATCCCTGACCGCAGTCACTTTATTGGGATCCATTTGGATCCTTCCTCGGAAACAATGAATCCTAGGAAGGAAACTGATGGAACGTGAAAACGCATTTTCTGCTTTAACAAACAGTCTGGCGTTGAGCAGGCATTTCAGCACCTGTCTGACGTGTTTAACGTGCTCAGAGAGAGAAGTGGAGAAAATCAGTATATCGTCCAGATGAGACGAAAACAGATTTCTCCAACATCTCCCTGAGAACGTCATTCACAAGCGCCTGGAAGACTGCGGGAGCGCACGTGAGACCAAATGGCATGACCAGATACTCATAGTGGCCACTGTGGGTATTAAAAGCAGTTTTCCACTCGTCCCCCTGACGAATCCGAACCAAATTATATGCGTTGCGAAGATCTAATTTAGTAAAAATGGGCGCCCCTTGGGAGACGTTCAAACGCGGAGTTCATAAGGGGAAGGGGGTATCGATTCTTTTACGGTTATATTATTTAACCTCTGTAGTCGATACAAGGAGGTCGTAATCCCCGTCCTTTTTACCGACAAAAGAACCCCGCCCCAGCAGGAGACGTGGATGGCCTGATAAAACCGTTAGCTAGGGATTCAGAAATGTATCTTTTCATAGCCGCACTCTCAGGTACAGACAGTGAATATAGGGCTCCACGTGGAGGAACTGTGCCTGGGTGAAGCTCAATGGCGCAATCATAAGGTCGGTGCGGGGGTAGCTTAGTAGCCCTTTGCTTACTAAACACCTCGCTCAGATCAGAATAAGTTTTAGGGATGCCGGAGGGTAGGAAGTAACTCCGCACTCATGAGTTCCATCCCCTCCTGATTTTTAGGGAACCCGGGCTCAATGATGTCAGGTCGGAATTTTTATGGGAGTCGGAACTGGAGTGACTAACCGATCGTTTAGGGACTCGCGACGGATTAGGTTCTGTGTCCGTGAGACGGCATGTCTGCCTCAAAGAATCAAATGACAAAGATTCTAGATCACTAATCTCCTCGCCCGTGGACTCCTCCAGCGGAACTCCCCAATCACACTGTGGATCCCATTCGAGTGCTTTCTCCATCTCATTGGAGTGTACGGAGGACGGAGCATGATTAGGCGAACAGTGAACTGATTCGTCGGTCTCCGATCGGTCTCGTAACTTTTAGACCAACAAAACCGGACGACGGGCGGAATAAAAGGTAAACACCTGGCGAGCATTGATTCCCCCATTGAACAATAGTGTCTTTATGACTACCCCAGTTCACCTGTGGTTGATGTTTTATTAACCAGGAGTGCCCGAGAACTAGTGGGTACGTAGGAGAATCGACCAAAAAAAACTTGATTTGTTCTGTGTGTTCCCCGTACGCGATCCGCATAATTACATTCTCCGTAGATTCCTTAATGCGACCGGAATCTAGAGGACGACCGTCAAGAGCGGTAACACCACAGGACTGCGAAAGAGCCCGAACAGGTATTTTAATTCTTTTGGCCCACCCGAGTCTACAAAACAATCAACTGCCCTGAATCAAGAAAAGCGTTTATTTTTATGTTTTGTTTCCGCCAGGATAGCTCGACTGTAATGAAGGTGCGGAAGATAGATGACTGATGTCTCGCTACCGGCTTCGGCCCGATCGCGAGACTGCTGTTTCCCTTTAAATTTGGGACAATCCTCTCGGATATGACCCCGAATGCTAGCACTGTCCACCTCCATGGTTTCGTCTGGCCTGCCCAAACCCTTAGGATAAGGAGCTACAAACCCTTTCATTGGGACCCGGTGCTCTCTACCCTGTTTCTCACGCTGACGCTCTCGGATACGGTTATCAATCCGTATAGCCTTGGTCACTAACTCGTCTAACGAGTCCGGTATACTAATAGCTGCCAGGCGTCCTTCACCGGATCAGATAAAGTTAGAAAACAAGGTAACGAGAGGCTCTCAGGCCAACCTGTAACCCCGCGAGAGTTCGGAAGGAAATGGAGAATTCAGCCACGCTTTTTGGTTGCCCTGGCGCATGCGCATCAACCTTGTAGCAGACTCGCGGTCGTGCAATTCGTGGTCAAAAACCAACTCCATCCTTCTCATAAATTCCCGAGAGTCTGCTAACACCGGCTTGCGAGCGTATTAGGGGCACCGCCCACTCAAGGCAACCCCGTTAATAATGATAAAGCGAGTGCTACTCGACTCCTCTGAGCCATATCGAGAGGGTTGAGTCTGAAAGACAATTTGGCACTGAGCTAAAACCCCCGACATTTCCCAGAATCGCCGCTGAAGCGAGGAGGAAGCTGAATTTTGGCCTCCGTGATATATCCACAACCCCGGTGTGCCTAATCGCGGAATTACTACAGGATTCTGGCCGGAGAATCCGCTGCTGATTGGGAACGGCTGTCGACCATTGCCTTAATCATGCCCTCCACATTTTGTAGTGAGGAAAGCGAAATCAGTTTGATTATCTTGCATGACTTCTTGTTGTTGTAATAAATAATCAATGGCGCTTTCTGTCTCTCCAGTTCACTGCTTTGCTCGATACGCGGGGATTTGCTGATGCCGTGTTCATGGCGAAATCGTGCTGTAAGGGTGGGTTAAGTGATTGGAGTCAATCGCAGAACCCCAGGGATATCGATAAGTTAGACTGTAAGCCTACAGCCTAACCACAAGCTCTGAATGACAGAGAATAGGAAGAATAATAATAAAAAGGGGAAAACAGAAAATATCACCCAACGGGTGACTAAGTGCCACAAAGACACACAAACAAACGAATAAATCAACCACCGACACCGGGTGTCTGGACAAAATAATAAACGGCTAGGAGAGCCAAATAAACAGCGAAGAAATGAAACCCGAAACACAGTCCACAGACTGCCTAACCGAACACAAACCAACTCAGGAGGAGCGAGTAAGTTTCCTAAATCAGGTAACATAAAAGATATCCTACATTTACTAAATGAGAATTCTTTGATCCTAAAGCGAGTTCTTTTAGTAGTGTCTTTAAAAGACGCTACCTACCTTACAGCTAAATCGTAATAATGGCTTACGATTTCGCAGCAAAACGAAACCAGGTGCGAGAATTTATAGGGAGGTGATTAGTAATCGAAACCAGCTGGACACACCTCCCAAGATGGTGCAACACCGCCATCTGGTGGTGGTTCAGGGGAACAACCGTGACAATCAGAAGTCATCAGGTCATTTTGGAATGTGACTACTTAAATCATTACTGTGATTACCACATAATTAATTCACAAGTCAAAAGTTGTATACAAGTAAAACTATCCCAGATAGAAAGAGTATAGCGATCTTGCATTCTACAATCAAGCAAGACAGCTGCTATCGCATATAAATAACTGTGTTTGTAACTTCATTAACTCTTAACTTCAATGATGTTTGACTGAATGGCGCACATGGGGTTTAGGCAGGGTGGAGTGAACAAACTTCTCTCACCTGCATCACCCTAGGGAATCCATACGTAGCAGCCAGGTGCAGTGAAGTCTGACCTTTGACATCACAGGCGTTGATGTCCGCCCCCAATGAAAGGAGGTCCTGAACAATATCTGGCTGGTTGGCTGTCACTGCAACCAGCAATGCAGTCTGGTAAAGAGTAGGGAATAAGAAATTGCAGTCAGTAGGAAATTCCAAACTACCAAAGCAAAGCTTGTTCCCTCTATTTGGTCCAGTAAATCTTCACAGGGTTATTTTCACATAAGTGTTATGTTTTTTACGATTTCAGAGAAAACCATTTCCACTATCATACGAGTAAATTTCCATAAATTTGACACGTTTTATAATAATTGTTTGCTCGGTACAGAGGGACGTAATACAGTTCCTATCCTGGAGTGGGAGCAGTACATACATTTTCCATTTTGCACACAATTTACCACCAAATTGCCACCAGATCACCCACTTCAGCAAATCAGAGGTAATAGAATCCCATTCTACCCACGTTCATTGGACTGTGGACCTACTGTAATGTGAAAACGACATCGGTCGAGAAAGACCTACAAGTTGATGAGGATACTGATGCTATAGGAGAACATAGACATAATTATGACAGTAGTGCATTGCTTAGCGTGTACCTTCCCCTTGTGTTCCTTTGAGTCCAGCCTCCCTAACGCTTTTAGATTCTCTGCTGCAGCAAAGGCGTATTCCCTCAGGCCTTTAGCAGTGTAGATATGCAGAATTCTGTATGACAACATGTTAAAGACGGTTAGAAATCGTACATTTTTTTCAATCTGTGTTTTTCTCTTCTTTTGCTGACTTTTGTTTTAATGTTTCTCTGTGACTTCATTCCTGCATATTTAAGCCCAGTTCCTCTTTGGTCTTTTGAGAGGATTTCACCACGCACAGTCTTGGCACCATGTGATACACTGGTTCATTGTGTTTGATTTACTCAGAATGCAGGTTTTGGCTCATTTGCTTTTTTAGGCCTTTGTTTCCTTTAGGCAGTGGGTAGGTTTCAGTAACCACACTGTGTCCACACTTTCAACATTTGGGAATCCAATGTGATTTTTCCAAACAATTGATCAATCAATTAATCAATCTACCTGATGACTGATCGGTTGATTAATATAGACCCCTTTATAGTTTACAGATCAATTAACAGCTAATTACACTCTCAGAAATTACACTCTCAGAGGTTCCTCATGGTACAACTATGTTCATTGTACCTTCAAAGATACACATAAGATCCTTCATGATACAGTTTTGTACCTTTTCCCAGTGAAAAAGCTACAAATTGAGGAAAGGTACAGAGATGTACCATGGTAGGGTAATGAATCCTTATGCACACTGGCAGCCATATTGGAATGAAAATGAGGAGGCTTGTACTGCAAGCAACATTCTCTTTCTTGCAAGGTTACAATTGTGTCCTTCTGACTAAAGGTACAATGCAGTATCCTACAGGGGAACTGCCACAGTGGCAAGAATTTGTACTTTCGTAGGTACAACATAGTACTATTTCTTTCTGAGTCTAAGCCCACTTTCAATCTCTGCTCTGAGGGTTTTCATCTCCACAGATTCTAGCCCACTCACGTGTCTCCGTCCTCGTCCTGCCATATCTTCTTGCTGTTGTCCATTCCACGGAGGAACATCCTGGCCTCGTCCAGCATCTCGACATTTATCTGTCCCCCAAACCCTGGAGGGCCAGGGTCCATGGGGGCCTGGACGCCACTCGTTGTGCCCCAGGAGTAACTGGGTGACTGCAGGGCAGCCGAGTGCACAGTGCCTGGCAGAGATGACGTCATGGCCCCACTCGACTGAGAAGAGAAGAGCAAACCAAATACATTACCATAGCAAAGATTCAAAAGACACTGCATATATATACATATATATACACACAGGTAACTGACAAAATAAATGCCAATAAATACAAAGCCATTCTGAATGATCACCTTCATCCTATTGTGAAGCATTCTTATCCCGATGGGAGTGGTCTTTTCCAGGATGACAATGGTCCATCCACAGGGCATGAGTGGTCACTGAGTTTATTTTTTAAAATAATTTTTTGTCCATGGACCCACAAATGATCATACATATTTGTGTGCCCTGGCTGCTTCTGATTTATTTTCTTAATTTGAACTAGGCTGCCTGGAAACAACCACAGCCTACAAATGAACACAGAAGCCTTCAGTGGTGTTACATACCACTTAAAGGACTCGACTAACCAAATCTAGGACCTAAGTAAATATGTTTGTCGGACTACTGGACTGACTAAAACTTGTAATAAATCTTTTTTGAGGAAACATTCCCTGTTCTCATGCCAAAACTTATGAAGATCTCAAATCCACAGACACCATCAGAGATCAACCCTTCTGACAAAGTACTGCAGATACCAGCCATCGGTGGGAGAGAAGAGCTCCTTACATAGGCATGGATGCTCATGGCATCACTGAAGTCTTGCGTGGGCTGCGTGATGAAGCTGGAGGTCACGGCCGAGCTGTAGCCCTGGCTCTGGCTGTAATCCCCGGGGGATGACAGGGGGAAATATGTGCCCCCTATAGGGGGGAATGGGCAATCCTGTTGCAGAACGGAGGTCTGATGGGAGCTGACCATGTTCCACCTGCTGTACCCTGACGTGGGCATGGGCCCCATTGCACCCATGGGGTCGGAGTAGCTGCTGGCACCACCTGGAGGTCAACGTGAGAAGTTATGAAGGGCTTATTGGGTTTCATGCAGTAATAATTGAATAGGCACTGTGGAGTTTGTTGGATGGAGTGCCACCCGGGGACCCTCTAAGAGGCTTTTTTGTATAGATCTTTATATATACAGTATATATGTATATGTATATAGCATGAAGGTAGTGACAAAGACAGACCTTTTGGTGCTCAGGCCATGATACGGGTCTTTTGCCTTGCATTCTTTTGTCAATATAAAAAAGGATCTTTGTTGTTTTCTAGAGTGCAATACAGCTTGGTATTTATCAACATTAACATTAACTTTCAAATAAGGCCCGGCCCATAGCAGCATGCAACAGCACCGACCAGAGTCCCACCCCACTACCAGGTGCTAAGCAACCGTGTGATTGACAAGACATCCTAGAAGACACATTCAATATACTATGGATGCTTAACTTCATATGGCTGGGCTGAGGTCTAGCTGAAGATGTAAACATTTTCTGCTGGACTGGGCATATTTATTTCACTTTTTGTCGTCAGTATTTAAGTCCTATAATACACAAATTCTAACTTTATTATGACCTTCATGGCCATTTTAAGGTACAGTGTGTGGATAGCCATCTCCTATTGATATTTATTCAAGCCTCACATACTTGTAGTGAGCAAACTGTATAGTACATATATGTATGTATAGTAAAAAGTGCAACAATATTTTTCTACATGGTTGAGGTTTTATTTGGTCTTGTGCAATATACTTCATATCTCTCCCAAAAATGTAATTCTCAGGAGCAACAAAAAAACTGTTTACTTTTTCCATTTACCAACCAACATTATGGTTCATGGGGTACTTCATTATTTCATTTATGAGTAGAGTACATAGAGCTAGACGGGTCCTTTCAATATGTCTTAAAATGAAAACCTAAATTAAAAAAATGGACATACAGGGTTTTTGCGTCTTGACACGATAGTTTGAATGTTATGGCACAGTGGTTGTACTTACCTGTTAGGGCAGCTTGGGCTGGTGTTGACACCTGCAATCAATACACAGGGCAGACTTAGTAAGACAGACCTCTGCCCCCTTATTACAATTTACTAAGCACCATGTGCATATGTGTATAACATGTGCATGAATAATTAATAAGCAACATCAATATAACATTAATATGGTAGGACAGTAGGATTGTGCCACAGCTTACCGGAATGGCAGTGGCTCCTGCACCTGCACTGGCCTCTGCTGAGGAGGAGGAGGAAGGTGAAGAGGATGTTTCTCGCTTTCGCTTCTGCTCCAAGAGTTTCTTGACAGTGGGCAGCGAGTAACACGACTTCTCCTTTGGCGCTGTGGATATCGATAATGGTTAGGAAATGCTACTGCTTCTCTAATGCTGACATAAAAACTGAACTAAATTAACAGACTTTTTTATTTAAAAATGTAAGTTAATTTGCACAGAACTGCTGTGAATGACCTGTTCACACTGGCCATAACATCACGGTATACTTTCAAGATAGTATACATACATTGAAATTATACATTAATTATTTCTGGAAATATTTGAAAGGAGAGTCGACCTTGATTACTTTATCCAAGTTCCTACATTCAAATAAAATAGGCTTTTGATTAATAGAATAATGCAAGTCAATGCTTTTCATTATCATATTCTATCATCAAACTTTCCAAAGATATGGATGTCTCAGAAATCTCCCTTATAGTCCTTCAGTTACTTATTTAACAATACATGCCGTACTGTGGTGTGGTGATCTATGGGGGTTAGTTTACCTTGTTATGTTATTAATGTTATTTAATCTGCATTTCACAATGCAGATCTGTTACCAGTGGCATCGAATGCAAACCGCCACCACATTTCAATAAAACATGAAACACATTCAGGCTCGAGCAAAGTGAACTACGACTCAACGTTTTGTTAACAAGAACTAAGAACATCAAGAACTAAAGACTAAATGGACAGTTCTCTCAAATCGCTCATAAACCCGACTGTAGTACATAATTATTCTACTTGAGTGTTGTTTCGAAAATGTAAACATCACAAAACTGCAACGAAACTCAAAGAGGCTTGAGCTTACCTGCCGCCGTCACGCTACTCACTCCTTTACTGCCCAAGTGATATTTCTGAGTCTGGCTCCTGATACCTGCATCTTATCCTCTCTCAAATACTCATCCCATTTTGAAAAACAAGCACCACCCATTTCCTCAGGTCTGTGATTTCCCCTTATCCTGTCTCATTTATTATTCTCATGATGTTTTCTCTAAATGTGTTTCCACTCAGACGCAATGTAGAAAGAAAAAAGAAAAGAAAAAAACCTCATACAAACACGAGCTTCGGAGATTTCCAGACGCCGACATGGCTGTGTGCACTTGGAGGGTAGCACTTCTATGTAATCTTGACCCCAGGGGAAGGGAGATAAGAGACATTTCCACCAGAGATGAAACGAACCCTTTGCGGAGAAACGCTTCCACTAGGGAAACGAGTGGAAATGTCTACCTATACTTCACAAGAAACTCAACCTACTGTATGGAGAGTGTTCTCACTCACTGTTTCCTGTGACGTGAGCTTGTGTCCTTCCTGTTTGAGCTCCGTTACGCTTGTTGTGGCAAACCACAGTATCTTCCTGCCTTTTGAGACGAGGGCCCATGCAATAGCATGTGTGCCACAAAGTCAGTCCCTGCAGATCTGAGCCTCAATACTTTATCTGACATACCTTAACCCTTTAAACACTAGTAAATCCCTGCAAAGCACTGCCAATTTTAAAACCATTTAAAATTGGCCATTTCATAGTGTAGGCCAAATAATAATTTCACGCTCTGTTGAAAATTCTCACAGATCTGCAAGAGTTTTTTCAAAATTCTACTGGCATCTAAAGAGTTTAAGTATTTCAAATATGTAATGCACTCAGGTCTCTGTCTAACCCCCCACCACAGGTGCCAGGTGTGACGAAAGCTTGGTGACTGCTACGCTTGACTCACTGCTACGCTCCACTGAGGTAATCACATTTTCTCATAGTGTAACCAGCAGTAAACCCAGAAAGGTGATTCCCATCAAGGGTGGAGTGAGATTTGTTTTTTAGCCCCCCACCCTCTTTTTTTCATGATGACAGGTGGCTAGAATACCCCCTGCTAACCAAATTCTCAAGTGGTCCCCTGCTTTCAGATTTGGGTGTAAAAGCGTTTTTCGATTTCTCTGGCTTCTTGCTAGTTATACTCTGCTGTGACTAAATATGTGAATGAGTGTAAACCACAGCTAAATGATAAAGCAGTCATAAAAGCAGGAGCTGCTATATTGTACGTAGGCACCTAATGTGACCTCAGTCGAGGCCAGGCAGTCAAGCAGAAGAGGCACCTGCTGAGTGGAGGAATTTCGCTTTTTCTTTTATTTTCTCCGATCAACTGCTGTGAAGTACAATTTTACTTAGGTTCACTGTGCATTCCGCATGCCAGAAAACACTGCCAATGCTTTAAAAAAAAGGGAAGCAGGGTCCAGTTTGGCAATTAAGGAAATTCACAACCCCTGTCTTCCATTCAACTTCCCTCTGTGACTATTTATTTCTTTATTTTAAAATATATATACTTTTTCTGTTTCTCTTTCCAAAATGCCTCATGGCCATTGAGAGAAATGTACTGGATAGTAACAGAGTGGTACAGTTAAACAAGTTCACTCTAACACCTTGCTTAGCCAGGATTAACATTTTCTGGGCCATAGGTCGCCTGGTGCATAACTGCATAACCCCAATATCGGCACCCGCTGTTCAAACAGGTGAAGTCCTTCAGATTCAATATGAATATTAATGTTTGTTTAAGGAGAGGCTTCAGCTTGGAGTAATAGAACAGTTCATCCTTTTGCTGTTTACAGCAAAGCAATGTCACATAGAACAATGTCACAAAAAATGTATTGAGGCTACGCTAATCAGTATTGAAATATCGTGATCGCAACAAATGATTGTATAACGTTATGTGTCTTATATGTGACGCAACAACAACAATGGCAAGGGCCAGTGTTCAATAAAGTACCGAAGTATTTAAACATCAGTATTTTCCCTGATCAAAATGCGGTCTATATTTGACGTTTAAACGTTTATTGTGCACTTCTTATGTTTGCAGGTCTTGGGTATATGGTCATTCATGCAAGACATATAGCGAGAGTGACAGAGAAATGCCTCAGGTGGAACACCCTGTGTAACTTGTTCTTTTTTCTTCTTTTTAAAGCAGAAACTGTATGGGCTATCCCAGCCCAGGCCTCATTGTAACCCTTTTTCTGACAAATTTCACCTCTCTCTTCTGAATCGGTTTCCATTTCACCTTTGCATAAAGGACACGAAAAGTAGATTTTCTATAACACATGTAGAAGTGCAGAGGTTCACATCGAAACAGCACAAGCAATATTCAGTGTGGCCTACATAAGGAAGTAGTCTGGATGCTTGGCAGAGTTATAGCGACTAAGCAAATGAGCTAATAATAAAAATATTGCCTGCTTTCATTTTACTTTTGATTTAGACGTGAACTTGTCACTGTTGATTAATAATGACCACACAACTTCGCATATTGTATCAAACAATCCATCTGTCGATCTCTATATCGCTGTCTATCTATAACTATCTATTTTCTGGTCGATCTGTCTGTCGCTTTTGATTTTTTATTATTATTTATGTACTTATTTATGCTAATAATGGGATGCAATTTAGTAATTTTATCAGTCGCGCATTGACAGTAAAAACCCTAAAGTTCCTAAATTATATTTTAATAATATATTATATTATGATTACATATATATTATTATATTATATTATATATTACCATCAAATATGATACAAAAATTAAGACATTTATCGTGAACATATGTTGATGTATTTAGGCCCTTATCTATCTGCTCTGTGGTTAAATTAAACATGTCATATTAAAAAAAATCTGAAACCCCTACTGGACTCTACATGAACGCTTCTAGGAACACCTGTTCAAAACACTAACACCACTTTAAAACAAAGTGATTGCGGCCAGGAACTTCGTGACATTTAGCCTCCGCTAACCAAGTAGCCTACTTAACGCTGTAAGTATGCGGCCCAGTTGTTGTTTGGAGAGCTCCGTAGGCGTCTCGGGATACCCTCTCATAAGTCCTCCTCTCTTGCTCTAATATTCAAATAATGACGGAAATCCCTGAGCATTGAGTCACACAGCGGCGTGGGTGACCGGGGATTCCAACGACCTTTCGGTAACAACAGATTAGAAAAAAGGAACCTTAACACAGGAAGAGAGAGCGAGAGAGAGAAAGAGGGAGATTCTTTTTTCTCGTAAGCAACATCGCAACCTCTACGATTTCCCCCAGGCCCTTAACATTGCCCAACCCGAAATTTAAAAACCTTTTTCAAGAGGGAACGGTGTGCAAAAGGGTTTCCCCAAAGCGCTCCTTGTTTGTGTGTGGCTTCACCCAATCGCCCTGTACAGCGGTGTTAGAGATAATAGGCTACTTCACGACTTGAAATATACTCACACAGGGGCGATTCAACTAATTTGATGCTAAAAAATGTTTGGTTTCCTCCTATTCTATCCTCCTAAACAACTGTCTTTGATATTTGTGCATCTTTTGCTTTTTAAAATGTCGCTTTGATACCTGACAGCTTTACGACTGCAGTAGGTAGGCTACATCAACATGCTAGCACATTCGATATGTTTCGATATGAAATATCCGTGATAAGCACACAGACAGCTCACCTTTCAATGTCGTCAAGGAAAGTATACCCTATAAAGATTCCATATACTGAACATATTTGATTTCCTTCAAAATGTACACATCTGGTAAGCCTTGGCGAAACTGAAAAATATTATGAAAACCTTGAATATTACGCGCTAAAAATATATACTTGCCTTTAAAATATATACAAAATATACAGTTAAGGTTACACATACAAGCTATACAAACATAGCTACTTATATTTCTGCTACTACTACTTATAATAATAATTGTAATAATATAGACTCACATTTCGGCCAGTGCATGTCAAAATCCCTTTTGCGCAGTTGGTTTCTCTACTTGCTGCTCGTTATTTACAATATCTTTAAATTCCTTAAGGTTCCGCCCTCCTGTTCTTAATACAAACTACAGCGGGCTCCCGTGCTCGCTGTGTTTCTAAATGACTTCACCTCACAGCGTGTTTCCGTCACGTTCTGCTTGCTCCTCTCATTTTCGCTTACTATGTACATGGTACTGGTACGCCCACTATCCACGCCCACATCCAGTCTGAGTCTCGCTGTAACTTATTCGTTATTGTCAAGCCAATATGCTGCTTGAAATCACACATTTGAACACAAACAGTTCAGAATTGTATTAAATAACGTAAAATTGTAAAGGACATTTTCACATCACGTAGCTAATGATGACTGCTATGAGCGTCTTATTTTATTTTGTAGTAACATTCATGTCAAAATGTTTTACGTAGGCGTACACATTTATTTCGCATAACTGTGTAGCTGTAGAGTAAGAACAAATGTCAGTTTAGACTAAAATAGTTATGCCAAATAACTACGACATCACATACTTTCCCCTAAAGCGTAGTTCAATAGGTAGGCTACCCAGCGGTAGTTCTGGTACGTAGGCTAGCCTACTGTAGGTCGCTGTGTAGGCTACTCTGTTAATATCATGTTGTGTCCAGTCGTTGCTATATTACGCTAACGTCGGAGTAACGATTTTATGCAAAATCCAATTCGCATAACTGTTAGACATGCCATTCTGCCCAGCATTTAAACCTCTTGTGATATCGAGTTTAACATTCACAGAATGGTGCCTTTATTCAAGCCATAGCTACACGTAGGGCCGATGCTGTAGCCTACATTAGATCAGAATGATATGGTTCTATCTGACATTATAGTTCAACATTAGTCATACAAATAATGTCATTTTGCTGTTAAACACCCGAAATGACGAGCATGTATGTATATAGTGTCCCCTTCGCGGCCAATTGTCG
The DNA here is from genome assembly GCA_029706075.1 of Aldrovandia affinis. Lineage (NCBI taxonomy): Eukaryota > Metazoa > Chordata > Actinopteri > Notacanthiformes > Halosauridae > Aldrovandia > Aldrovandia affinis. The sequence continues at coordinate 83,346 of JAINUG010000306.1, read as the reverse complement.
GTCCACCAGTGTTTTGCAAATCGACACTACAGCGGGATACTAGCGGACAGTAGGTGAGGCAGTAGAGGTGAGGATCATCTATTAAGAGAAGGAAAAATAGTTGGTGAATGCTAGCGGACCGCAGCAGTGCAATCTTGAAAACAGCTATTGCCGACGGCGGTCGGATATTCTCTGAATTCTAGTATTATCGTCATGATTTTATGTTAAGGACCGTTTATGCCAACATCATAGAAAACATGCTTATTCCAAATGGCAGCATCGCTAGTTTATTACAATGTCAGCCTAAATCGACATAAATGTAGGCTATTTAAGGCTCACGTTGAGGAAGAAAAACCTTTTGTGTACAATAAATCTTTTTGGTTTTACTACCAGGTATCTGAGGGCCCACACAATTTAGTCCCCTCTCGTAATGTTTATTCCTCATAAAGTTAAAAAAGGAAACTTCCAATGTGCCATACCTTCGCAATAGCCTACAATACGCAAAAATATTTTCCTTCCGCAGCAACAGTCACCACTGCATGGCGACGACGGCAGCCAATTAGAGGAGAGTAGCTCTACATGAAAGCGACCCTTCCTCTCGCTCATGAACCGAAGTAGAGGAGATAACAATCTTGACACAAGGAATAAACATCGAATGGATGGAAGAACGTGGTTAAATCATAATCCATTGCAATTACACATGTTTTGTAGTTAGGACGTGGGACGTATTGCAACAAAGTTATTTGTAGAATTGTATAGGCAGGGTTGAAAACAAATTTGATCATACTGTTTTTTTCTGTCTCTAAAGGAAATGTTTTACCCAGTTTATTAAAATACATGTCATTCTTCAGCACTTGTCTTCATTGATGAAATAACACAGTCTCTCACATTTTCTAAACTTTTTAGACCGTAATGAAATACGTCTAACACTTGCTTAATTGAAATTGTATTAGATCTTTATAGCTAATATGAGTATATAAAATACAATAAAATATAATATATCGTTTTAATACCTTCAATATCGTTCCTTGCTTTTGTCCCTTCCCCCTCCTTAAACCCACTTGTTATTGATACGCTGGATAACATTTGGTTCCCCAAACTTGTTTTTTTCATTAATTGCCACAAGATCAGGCGCTGTTATACCACATCCCAATGCTTTATGTGTGAATGTGAAGAATGTGAGAAGAAATTGCACTAAACCATTAAACCATTATGGTTAAACCATTAAACCAATTAAACCATAATTGCATTTATTCAGGGAATATTATCAGATATTTGGCCAATCTTGGAATACATTCCATACCAAGAAATGTATTCACCAATGTGTTTGTAAAGGTGTCTAATAACACATATAAAAATATTTAAATGCAACTCCAATAGGAAAACCCGTGACAGCTGCTGAAAGTTGGGGTACCCGGAACCTTATCTGTGAAAAATGGAAAATGTTTATTTCTGCCTTAAGTACCTTGTGAGGGGTCAAACTAGGGGTTTTTCATGATTCTGAATCGATTGCAAGCATGTATTTTGCACTAAAACCACTCCTTGGCGGAAAAACGGCCACGCCTACCAATAAAGTAGCTTTATTCGTTTATTTATTCATGTAGTTGCCATGGTAACTACTTATTGTTTACTGGTAACTGTTGTAGTTGGTTGGCATTCGCAGAAAGTGAGTGGTAGGTGCCAGACATGCTCAAGCAATTTGCAACCCTCTCCTGTGTGGATCATGGACAGACACAATAGGTTAAAAATTGGCTGCAAGGGCGAATACAAAGAGTAACAGTAGGTGGGGCCGAATCTGACCTCGGTGCTGTGGGCAGTGGTGTCCCGCAGGGATCGGTGCTGGGACCTCTGCTCTTCCTTATTTACATAAATGATCTGGATATGGACATTAGTAGCAAAATAGTTAAATTTGCAGATGATACTAAACTTGGGGGTTTGGCAAACAGTTTGGAATCGACTAAAGTAATCCAAGATGATTTAAACAAAATCCAAAAATGGGCAGATACATGGCAGATGACGTTCAATATTGCTAAATGTAAAGTTATGCATGTGGGAAATAAAAACATTAGACAGGAGTATTTTATGGGAGGAGAAAAGTTAGTAGGTGTTCAATTTGAAAAGGATTTAGGAGTTGTAGTGGATCAAAGCCTATCTGCATCAAAGCAGTGTGCTACAGCAGTGAAAAAAAAGCCAACAGGATGCTGGGATACATAGCAAAAAGTATTGAGTACAAATCAAAGGAGGTTATATTAATGTTATATAATGCCTTTGTCAGACCGCACTTAGAATACTGTGTGCAGTTCTGGGCACCGCACTACAAGAAAGATATTGAAGCTCTTGAAAAGTCCAAAGAAGGGCAACTAAACTGATACCTGGTATGAAAGGTAAAAGTTATGATGATAGACTTAAGGCACTCAATCTATTTAAACTTAGCAAACGCAGACTTAGGGGGATTTGATTGAGGTTTTTAAATTCCTAAAAGGGATTAACAAAGTACAATACCAAATATTTTTTAAGATAAGTGGGGTCAGCAGAACAAGAGGCCACAGGTGGAAATTAGTTAAAGACAAATTCCGCACAGATATTAGGAAGTTTTTCTTTACACAGAGAGTTGTCAATGCCTGGAACAGCTTGCCAGGTCAGGTAGTAGAGGCAGAAACGCTCGGGCTATTCAAGGCCAGGCTAGATGTAGTACTAGATGTTCTTTAGATTAGGACATGATGAGCCAAGATGGGCCGAACGGCCCGTTCTCATCATTATGTATTCTTATGTTCTTATGTTCTTATATCAAATAACAATATTCACCACTCAGCAAGATACTGCAAGAAGATTTTACATCTGATATGTAAGTATTATCTAAACATTTTTTAAATGTCGACAGAAAATGGGTCGCCGTTTACGTGGCTCGCATCGGGTGCTGGCAACCCACGCTACGCCACTGGCGGCTCCCAGTGTTTTCTTTTCCGTGGAAACCGGGTCCAAATGGCTCTTTGAGTGTTTAAGGTTGCCGACCCCTGCTCTAGGGCTTTTTGCAGTTACTGTAAATCTGACCCCCTACTCTCTCCTAAATAAAACACATTACAGAGAAGATATTTGTCCACATGATAAAGGATGCCTTTAATGTTGCAAGAATGATTATGACTTTGTAGGGCATTACAGTCTAGCAGTATGGACGTAGACGTTATTCCTGCACCTCCGCTCAATTGCTTCATCTGTGAAGGCCCGGAGACGCCAGCTCAGAAGCTCGCACAGGCAACTACTAAAGGCTACCCTACTCTGTTAGCGTATGCAGAAGCAGTTAAAGATGCTACAATTTTGGAGCACATGAAGGAGGCACAAAATGTGGGAAGACTGAGATACCACATGGAGTGTAGACGTGATTTGTACAACAAGTCTGTCCAAGTCATCACGAAGTCAACTCGTGCATCAGAGGCAGAGAAAGAGTCAGCACAGATGAAGAGACGGCGCACTTGCTCTGGGTTCAGTGCATCTACTGCATGCAGTTCTACAAGTTCACGGTCCGTTCAGCTTCTGTACAAGAATGTATGCATTCTTTGCAACCAGCCCGCTCATCTCTTTCCAAAAAATCCAGAGATTGCTAGAAAGAGATACCGAGTTTCTGACAATTTGACTGATATACCAAACGGAAAGGGTAAAACAATAGGAATCAGGTGTGACTGGGAGGAGAGAGAGGTAGGAACACAGGTGTAAACATTGGGAATCGTTAATCCAATAACGAGGGGCAATGCAAGACACGGACTGGGAAACATACAAACATATAGACAATAAACGACCTGGGAGATCAGGCAGACACGTGCATAGCTAGAAGGGGAGGAACGCAAAGGGAGAAGCTGCGTGCGAATGAAAGGAAAAGTGAAAAGCTAACAGGGATACGATAATGAGAGAGAATGACAGCGATAGTCAGAAGCGTGAGATAATTAGTGATTAGTAGCGTTAGTAACTTAATCTAAATCCCTAATGTTAGTAGATTAGTTGGTTAGTACTATATACATCTAACTAATATATACAAAGTGCAATCTAGAAAGTACGAAGGAAGAAAACAAGATAATAAGTGAAGACGGAGAAAACCCGAACTGTAGAACTTCCCGAAGTGCATGACAAGACAAGGAATGGATCTCGAAATAACAGGAACAAGGACAGACAGGGACCAGAACGTGACAGAACTATGAAAATGGAATACTGAATAAAGAATAATAATAAAGACTGAATGAAAAATAAACAAAGTACAAAAAACAACAGAACAGACACTCAGAACATAACAATATGTGGTCCCAGTGGGAATTGAATCCACGACCCAAGCGTTGCCAACGCCATGCTCTACCTACTGAGCCACACAGAACCACAATGTACAACATATATTGTGTACAGTGTACAGTGTACAATTTGTACATTGTGTACAGTACGATTTTAATATGGTAAATTGAAACCATTCATTTGATGGCAAAAGGGTACAGTATCTCCCTCAGTTTTTTGGGAAATGATCCCAGATGTGTGAATGCAGCCACCTGGAAATGTCGCATGAAATACATTAATGACATCCAGTCATTACTGTCTCTGTTCTCACTCTCTTCCTGAAAACCGAGCCAGATTCAAGTATACAACTAAAGCTACCATTGATTGAGTTCGTCGGACCAGCTGCGCCTCTATTTGATCTATCTATCTATGTTGATACAGTGTTCCATCTAGTGGTAACATTGCGTAATAGCACCTTAATCTTTGTACGATTGAGTGACATCAGAGAGAAATAATGAGGAGCGAGAGAGACAATCCCCTACTGAAAACCTGTACGAGAACTACAAAAATAAGCCCCAGAAGAAGGATTCTCTTTTTGAATGGGAATCAAAAGATTTCCCCCAACCTTTCACGCGTAAACTATTTGCTCATAGCCTAAAGGGGGGTTATTTGTTTTAACAGTTGTTTTAAAATGGCTATACGGTTCGGAAAATACTCTGCTGAACTTGATGATCACTGAATGTTTGGAAAAATCATTTCATATGGCACTACCCCCGTTATAACACGGTGTTTCCTCATACATATACGTATATGCAGTTTATTAATATTTATTTAGAACTTCTACAGACACTGAAAGAGCCAGCAGCAACTAAAACGAAGCTTGAATAAACACGCTGTTCAGCTCGTAAAGGACGGATGTTTTATAGATTAAGAGCAACCTGTATCAACCCATGTGTAGTAAATTCCCAGATGGACTACAGTCTGACTACAAATTGAAGTCAGACTGTAGTAATCCAGTATCTTAATCCAGTTCTTCTTAATCCAGTATCTATGGTGATGTGAAAATATGTAAGACTAAAATATTAGTCTTACATATTTACTATGTAAATATACCTTTTATATATACCTTTTATATAATCAAATAATATAATCAAATAAATAAAAAGGATACTTTCAACTGTTCCTAATACTGTAAGTATAAACCTAATTATAATGTAATTCAGCAGACACCCATATTCAGAAAAAATTGTGTTAATAATAACAATAATATTAATTTCAAAGTGTCAGTAAAGTGGTGGTTCATGGCCAAACTAGTAGGATAGGGACTTTGTGTATTTTGTAATGTTGCTCTTATGGATGGATTTGTCATTGTCATTATCCGATTGTGCCTTGCCTGTGTCATAGAGGACCACCATGGAAATAAGTAATTAACTTCTCTGTGCTTTTATCCTTGATTGCTAATTCAATTACATTTTTACATTTGAGGTATTTAACAGACGCTCTTATCCAGAGCGACTTAAAATAATTGCATTTAAAATGGCAAGAATAATCACAACTAGAGCAACAGTACTATAGATGCCATCATAGACAGATGCACATCACACCATTAAAACAGGGACAGAAAAGTTAGTAAAAGTTTTTATTAATTAATATATTCAGTGGTGTAGAGTATAGTCTGAAGAAGTGGGTTTTCAGTCTGTTGTGTCTGGTGGCCAGAAAGGTCATTCCACCATCAGGAGATCAGGATAGAGAAGAGGCGAGGCCGTGAGTTGAGTGGCCTCTTGGGTGAGGAACGGTCGGATCCTCCGGATGTTGTGGAGGGAGAATCGGCAGGTCCGAGTGATCGCTGCAATATGGCTCGAGAAGCACAGCTGGTTGTCCAGGGTTACTCCAAGACTCCTGGCAGACTGGGACGGAGACACTATGGAGCCTTCCACGGTGAGCCTTGATGCATCAATCATCGGGGAGCCCTTCGCTGGGAGGAAGAGCAGCTCAGTCTTCCCCAGGTTCAGCTTCAGGTGGTGGGTGGACATCCATGCGGAGATGTCAGTGAGGCATGCAGAGATCCGTGCCGGGACCTGGGTATCAGATGGAGAGAAGGAGAGAAAGAGTTGAGTGTCATCGGCATAACAGTGATAGGAAAAACCATGAGCAGAAATAACAGAGCCAAGTGACTTGGTGTACAGAGAAAATAGGACAGGGCCTAGCACCGAGCCCTGTGGGACTCCAGTAGAGAGGGTGTGGGGAGAGGAGAGGGATCCTCTCCAGGCCACCTGGTAGGACCGGTCAGCCAGGTAGGACTCGAATCATGTCAACGCAGATCCAGAGATTCCCATTTCGACGAGAGATGAGAGCAGGATCTGGTGGTCCATGGTGTCGAATGCTGCCGACAGGTCGAGGAGGAGCAGGACGGAGCTAAGGGATTGGGACTTAGCCCTGTGAAGAGCCTCAGTGACCGCAAGGAGAGCAGTCTTTGTGGAGTGGCCTGCTCTTGTCGTGGAAATTTAAACTCAGTAGGATCAGAGAGAATTTATTTAAACAGTATTAAAGCTTTAATTACGAACAGCTGCACGGAGACCCGTGTCACGCAGGACAGCAAATCTCCCGCCTTCAAATTCAAATGGATATTTATATCCAACACAACGGAAGGGGAGGGAACAATCACAAGGGGGAAGTAACAGGGCGTTAACTTACAGGTAATTGGAGCTATGGGCTAACATGAAGACATAACAGGTTGTTAGAACAGCCCTCCAAGGTTCTTAAACCAATGGGAAGGAGGTTTCCTGCTGTGGGGAAACGTTACAAAAGGAACAATGTTCCTTTTAAGTTGTGGTGCGAAAAGCCTTTGTCTCTGACCTGCAGCGTCCCACTGAGTTAGTGTCTGCGTGTCCCCGTGGATATTCTAGCCTTCCAACTTAATACAAAAAGATTTTCCTCCACAATCCCCCCTTTTGTGCTATTTTTTACAATCTGCACAATCTTTACCTTACATTTGTATAGACACTTCATTGGTGTCTAGAGCTTTTGACCCTCATGTAATATTCTTCCAACTTGTGTAGACACTCCGTTGGTGCCTAGAGCTTTTGACCCTCATCTCTGGGGGATATGGTTTCGTATATAGAGCTGGAAATAGCTAATAGCTTTTGTGGGAGAGCTCTTTTTTGCTATCCACCTATTTGAGGGAGACACTTACAACTCAGTGTGAGGTTAGCCGCTATCATGGGAGCTTGCTACACCTGTCACATGGGGCTGAATTAGTTCGCTGTTCTGAACAGCCAGGCCCTCACAGGTCTACCCATTTTTGCCAATTGTATGTTTGCCTAACAAACATACCCAACAACCTGATCCATTTACAGCCTGTTTTACCTTCATGGCTAACATTAACATTTTGTAAACAACATAAATGATATATATATATAACATTAACAATGTGTTATGGTGTGTGTATTCTTTGTTACTTATTTTCTTGCGATCTTCACTGAAACCTCTCGGTCCAGATTCAGCGGCTTTGTACTTTTTTCCTGGGAGGCGAGAGGTTTGTCTAGCACGTGATCTCCTCAGTACTCAACTTCCCTTTTGTCTGGGAAGGGGATGGGCCACGCAGGCCAAGAAACAGGAACAAAAAGGTGCTGCATCTGGAGGGGGCTTCCCTTCGTCGTGTAGTGGTTCCACGTGGGCTGGCTTTTGTACTTTACTGCTGGGCCCCAGACGCCTGGCTTCGGGGAGTGCCGGGTGAAGTCATCCTGGCCGTCTGGGTCTCCTCCACCTGTTACTGTAGAACCCCTATGCATTTTGTTAGCATCACACAATACTTTATCCTTGCATCATCCATCAGATGCATGCCCATGTCTCTGACCGGATAAAGGCGGTGATGCGTGCTGGTGCCTTGGGTGCCGAGTGGAATTCTGGTGGTGGAACCTGGTTAGGCTGCAGTTCGTAATAAAATCTTTCAGTTTTAATTTATACCTTAAGGGGGATATGAGGCCTGTTTTGCTGGTTCCGGGTTTTCCACATTGAATTGTTGACATGTGATACAATTTTCCCATGTCTGCTGTGCTAGCACGGTAATTTTGTTTAAAAAAAAATCCCAGTCCCAGTCTTTGTTACAGGCTGCCATCATTCCCCCTTTGCTCACATGCGTCACACTGTGATACTTGCGAGCATGGTACAGCAATAGGCTGATTGGGGCAACTGGATGGCCAGTCTGGCAGCACCACAAGCCATCTAAGTGAAGGTAGCAATCATTGCCGGCCCATTTCCAATTTTCGATTGCGTCTAATTTTTTTTTTTGGGCCCTGCTATGTCTACTTGTGAGACGAGCATTGGCAATGATGGAAACCTTCGGAATAAAACCAAAAACATACAAATCAGTATGAACACATGGTACAACATATTGCGTGGAATAGCACAATGTAAAACACTCTTTGTTAGTCATCCCTTCTCCGTAAACGGTACACCGTTACGGAATGCTCTACCATCTGGAAAACAACAGGGTCAACAGGGGTTACTGCAAAAGTGAGTTAGTGGCTTAACAGAGTCAGATGTGCAATCATTAATCATCAAGATCTCCCCATCTAACTGGACGGACACGCACATGTACATACACATATACATACATAGACATACAAATGCGCACTCACTCAGTCCTATTTATACTGGTATGCATACCCTAATTTCTAGGGCTGTTCCGACTAAAACTAATCTTGGTCGACCAACAGTCGTCCGTTTTTTCCGATTGGTCGAAACTTTTTTTTCCCCTATATGATTATATTTTATTTTTCTGCGCGAACGAAATAAATCTCAGTCGACCAACAGCCCAACAGCCCATCAAACAACCGATGGGGTCAGTCCTACTAATTTCCAAGATATATTTCATCTTGGAGTCACTTGTTTTTATATATATACGTAATTATTATTATTAGTAGTTTTCCCAGGAGTTTCTGACACGACGTAGACCCAATTCTAATGGGATATAGCCTCCTTTATCAATACTATTATTTACCCTAATTTTCCGTTGTAGTTTAAACATTTTTGTAAATATTTTTTTATATTAAACGCCTATGTTTTCTATCTTTAATCAACAATAAAATCGGGTACATAATATATAGGCTACTCAATCCAGGATACTACTACGTGATCCGTCAATTATACCTTCCATATTAAATCAGCTTCGCAGTTACTATAATGATGCTTCAAAATATTACTGCTAGCTGAACTTAACCATTATTAAACACAGCATGCTTTGTAGATTGAAGCTGATACTCGAGTTCTGCTTTACCATAGTGTATGCGTTAAAACCGCACTTCCGTCATCATCCATTGTACGCATCTTAAATCACGATGGATGGTACTATGAGAGTTCACTCGGAGCACACAGTTAAATCTACTTACGGAAATATGTTTTACCTCAGCGAATATTAGGTTAGCTAGCTACAGGTTAGCGAGAATGATCAATATTGATTATATCTTTACTGATCAGTAGCACAATGTTTAACTTGAATAGGACTCTTCCGCCATTCAGGTTCACAACGCGCATGTGCGGTTTTCAGGACCGCTCCAGGCCGACATTTACCTGAGCTGTCCGTGACCCTTCTTCGCTCAGTTCCTCTTTTCATTCAAATACTTCTAAAAGTGGCAATGACATGGCATTGCCACAAAAGTTATTCATATAAATCTATTGATACAAAAAAATACAGCTCAGACTAGCTTCCCATTTAAATCACCGTTAGCCCGATAACCTTTGCTATAGAGGTACATATAGCGTGCTTAGCAACCCGCAACCATGCTTACACCAAATCTTAATTCTGCTTTACCGCCTACTCCTTCTCCCACACCCCCCGGCCATCCGGCCGTGGTGGTGGTACAGGTTTGCTTATCTCTCCCACATAGAAGTTCTCAGTCATTCCCCTCTCCAACCTGTCTATATCCTCCTTTAAATGCCACCCTGTCTCCATCACCTATCCTACTAAACTCTTTATTGTTGTTGTTTATCGTCCACCAGGGCCCCTGGGATGCTTCCTCAACGAGCTAGACACCCTGCTCAGCTCTTTCCCTGAGGACGGCACCCGTTGATCCTCCTGGGAGACTTCAACATCCACCTAGAGGCCCCCCAGTCTGCTGCCTTCCTACCACTACTCCACTCCTTCGACCTCTCCCTGCAAAACTCCCCCCCAACCCACAAGGCAGGCAACCTCCTAGACCTGATCTTCCTGAGGAACTGCCCCTGCTCCAATCTCACAGTTACCCCCTTGCATACATCTGATCACCATTTAATTTCCTTCTCCCTCTCCCTTGCCCCCCATCCTCCCTTCCCTCCTCCAACACCCACCATCACTGCCCGTCATAACCTTCGCTCCCTCTCACCCTCCTCCCTCACTCCCGTTGTCACTGCTTCCCTCTCCCCCCTTAAAGTATTCTCTAGACTCCCCACTGACACTGCTTCCTCCACCCTAATCTCATCTCTGTCCTCCGCACTTGACTCTCTCTGTCCTCTTCTCCCCAGACCTGCACGCTCATCCCCTCCTGGTCCCTGGATATCCGACACCCTGCGCACCTCCCGGGTCAGCCTCCGTGCTGCTGAGAGGAAGTGAGTGAAATCCAGGCACTCGTCCGACCTTTCATCCTATCAGTCTTTACTGTCTGTGTTTTCTTCTGCCATCACTGCCGCTAAGGCAATCTTCTATCAAACTAAAATTCAAAACTCTATATCTAAACCTTGTCAACTGTTCTCTGTTGTCTCCTCTCTCCTCAGCACACCTCCTCCCCCACCTCAGTCCCCCTTCACTGCAGATGACTTTGCTGCTTTCTTCAAGGAGAAAATTGCAGACATCCGCAGCTCCTTTGTGCCCTCCACTCCCGCTGTGCCCTCCACTCCCGCTGTGCCCTCCCCCTGCTTCCCCTCATTTTCTCCCCTCTCAGACTCTGATATTTCCCACCTCCTCCTCTTCCACCGCCCTACCACTTGTGCCCTCGACCCTATCCCTTCATCCCTCCTCCAGGCGATCACACCTGACATCCTCCCATTTGTCACCTCCCTTGTGAACTCCTCCCTGTCTTCTGGTTGTTTCCCCTCGCCCTTCAAAAGGGCCCATATCACCCCTCTGCTGAAAAAAACACTCTAGACCCCTCAGTCATCCAGAATTATCGCCCAGTATCCCTCTTCCCCTTCCTGTCTAAAACCCTCGAAAGAGCGGTATCTAACCAACTCTCTGCTTTCCTCACAGAAAATAACCTGCTGGACCCCCACCAGTCCGGCTTCAGACCTGGCCACTCAACAGAAACCGTTCTCCTCTCGGTCCATGAGGCACTTCACACCGCACCCTGATCCTGCTTGATCTCTCATCTTCGACACTGTGGACAATGTGGAGCACTCCATCCTCCTGTCCTCCCTGGCAGCAACAGGGATCTGCGGTACAGCCCTCGCCTGGATTGAGTCCTACCTCTCCGGCCGCTCCTTCCAGGTTGCCTGGGCTGGTAAAGTATCACCGCCTCGCTCCCTCCCCACCGGGGTTCCACAGGCCTCAGTCCTCAGTCCCCTTCTCTTCTCCCTGTACACCCGCTCCCTTGGCTCTGTAATCTCTGCCGACGGCTTATCTTACCATTGTTATGCTGATGACACTCAACTCTTTCTCTCCTTCTCCCCATCAGACACTCAGGTCTCTACCCGCATCTCTGCTTGCCTGAGGGACATTCAGAGCTGGATGGACAGTCACCACCTAAAGCTCAACCCAGGTAAAACAGAACTAATCTTCATTCCTGCCCTAAACTCTCCCCATCTTGATTTATCCATTTCTCTAGGTGATACCCTGGTGACATCATCACCCTGTGCAAAGAATCTCGGTGTGGTGATGGACAACAGTCTGTCCCTATCAATGAACATTGCAGCGGTAAGCCGGGTGTGCAGATTCTTCCTGTATAACATCAGGAGGATCCGTCCCTTCCTTACCACATACTCTACCCAGCTCCTGGTCCAAGCAATGGTACTGTCCCGCTTGGACTACTGCAACTCGCTCCTGGCTGGCCTTCCCGCATCTGCCATCAGACCCCTGCAACTCATCCAGAACGCTGCAGCCCGTCTGGTCTACAACCTTCCTAGACACTCCCATGTCACCCCTCTGCTCACTACCCTCCACTGGCTGCCTGTTATAGCTCGCATCAAATTCAAGACATTAGTCCTAGCATACCAGGCAGTCAAGGGATCAGCCCCAACATACCTCCTCAAGATCTTCAAACCCTACACACCTGCCAGACCTCTCCGTTCTGCTACCTCAGGACGCCTAGCACCTCCCCCCCTCCGCACCTGCGCTTCCCGGTCATGTCTCCTGTCGGTTCTGGCTCCACGATGGTGGAATGACCTTCCTGTGGAAGTCAGAACAGCTGAGACCCTGGCCACCTTCAAGCGATGACGACTGAAGACTCACCTCTTCAGGGTGCACCTCTCCCCGTAGTCCAGTTTTTGTTAACTTAGGGACATAGTTGCTTAGTTTACACGTCTACTTGTTTATGTATTGTATTAGGCTTAGGCATTATTTTCTGCATTGATTGCTTTATTGCTACCTCTGAATTGTGGCTACAGATTTACCTACAGGGTACTAGTTTAACTATGTGGTTGCTCCTGGCACCCAGGAATTGTACTTCCCACTAGGGTGGCTTTCAGCTAAACTGTTCTTGACTACGGTTAACACTTTGTTGTACGTCGCTCTGGATAAGAGCGTCTGCCAAATGCCTGTAATGTAATGTAATGTTAATTATGTCCCCAACCCAAACTGGATTGTGCCCACTTTCCACTCCCCCCCTTTCTTCCCCAGTGACCCCCTCTCCCCCTCACGTGTTCTGTCCTAGTAGGCTACCTTTGGGAGACAATAAAGCCAGAGGTCTTACAGCTCTGCTCACAGGAAGACAGGGGTGTCCAGGGGTGGTATGTCGCAAAACCTGTTTTATTGGTGAGTCATAAACTGATTGTCTTAGCCGATCTGGGGGAAGGGAATCCCTTTTGTCTGAGTTTCCTTTGAAGCTCCGCCAAAAGCCATATAATGTACATCTTCTCGATCGCTAATACAACGCTAATAATCTGATATTTTACACAAATCCTTGGTTTGAATAAAAAATACAGATGCTCACTCCAGTAGATGATAAAAAAGGTCCTACATTTAATCCCATTTGCCTTTGAAATGTAGGAGTGTAAGCAAAAATAACATATCCCGTCTAATTGAACACCACAGCATGTGTTAAATCTATCCTGGGAATTGACAGTTTTTCTCCTATTTCTTTTTATTCTGGGTTTCCTCACAATGAATAAAGATAGGGGTCATCTCCCTCATTGTTTTTGCCTGCCAACCTGGGGTAATCGTTTGTGCAAGGGTGGCTCAGGGTTCATTCCGGCTAAGCATGCATTCAATAGTGTGGCCTGCTGGCCAGGTGGGGTCATTATCAGGGTCAAACCCTGAATTCACCCTAAAGCACTCTGAGAATCACCAGCAGTAATCTATGACTGGTTCATCTTCTTCTGTTTGCATTCATATATCTTGGACCAGTCTATGTAACATGGCCACTTTGTCCTCAACCAGTCTAATATAGTAGTTAAAGCCGCATCTACGTTACCCTGCGCATCCCGCCAATCTATAGTGGTTCCGCCATCTGCGGCCGGCAACATTAGATCCCTGCTATCTGGTCGTGACATACATGCTCTTACGAGGTCACGCACATCTGGAATGTTGCAATCATAGCACTGGACTATGCTTCTTATCCACTCCTCCCAGCGTCCCTGCTCCTTCCTGTAATCAGGCATTTTTCCCTTGTGGGCTAACATATCTGAAGGGGAAAAAGGAGAATGCATGCGTACCGTCTAGTTCTGACATAGTCTGGACGTATGTTTTGGGTCATTATCTTACTGTAGGATGAACCCCTGACCAACTAGGCGTAGACCAGAGGGTTCTGCATGGCGCTGCAAAATGCTGTGGTAGCCCTTTTGGTTCAGTGTGCCAGTCACTCTGTGCAAGTCGCCGACTCCGGATCCAGCAAAAGAGCCCCAGACCATCACGCTTCCTCAAACCCTGCGTGATGAACTGAAGATTTCAAATTTTGATAAGACCTTCCAGTCTTCAGTAGTCCACTGGTGGTGCTTCATGGCCCAGGCAAGCTTCTTTTTCTTATTTTGCCATCTTAGCAATGGCTTTCTTACTGCCACTCGGCCTGTCAAACCTGCAGCTCTAAGTCTTCTCTTCACAGTTGAAACTGAGACTTCCTTACTTCGACCAGTGTTTAGCTGAGCTTGAAGCTGTTCTGTGAGCTGCTTATCACGCAAGCTGTTGACTCTCAGAAACTTCTTCTGATTTTGTTGTGGCTTTGGGTCTGCCAGACCTCTTCCTGTCAGTTTTCAAGTGCCTTTTGATGATGTAGGAAACTGTACTCACTGACACCTTGGCTTTTTTTGCAATTTCTCTAAAGGAAAAACCTACACTTTTAAGAGTTATAATGGTCTGTCTGTCTTCCTTTGTTAATTGCCTTTTTCTCGGCATTATGATAGCAACATACTACTTCCTGCAGTGCAATATTGTCCAAATAATGCTTCAGAGGGTGTAGTGACAGTCTGTTCCAACACTGCTTTTATACAGACACAGGGTTTGTAAGTAATCAACAAAAGTTGGGACACCTGTAGGAATTGTTTGCATCAACTTTCAACGCAGCGCAGCACCCTATTAAAAAAAAAAAAATGATGTCATCCCGATTGCCAATTACGAATAACGCCTGCAGACTGATCAAAATGAATAGAAGTTGCACCTTCATATTAAATCACAACAATGTCCAACAAATTCAAAATGTAAATGTTGCGCTCTTTGCTTCTGCCTTCCAGTCTAACTGAGAATGCCTTCCATATGCCACTGAAATTTTGTATACATACTACTGAAATTACTTATATTAATACATGTGAAATGCTCAGCACATCTATGCACATGGATGGATGATGCATACATAAATTACATATAATACATGTGAAACGCACATGTAAGAGCATTCATACATATAACTGAAAAACTTTACATACGCACAGGGCCGTCTCAAGGGGTGGGCGGGGCCTGGGGCGAGTAAACCCACGCGAGGCCCAGCTGTTAACTATCAAAGCCAACCCCAATGTTTTGTTATTTTGTTAGTCACAGTAACACTACTGCAGAACAGCCTCAGAATTCTGTCTCATATCAATGTTTTGATCACAAGAGTAAACTATTTACAAAATAGCATTTTTTAAATTTATTTAGTCTTTCAGTGAACACATGCAGTCATCACGACACTAGGCCTACATAAATACAGTAATAAGACAACGAATAGCCTCGTGATTTGCATAAAAAGCACATGTCTACTTTGCATAGTGGGCCTAAACAGCCAGTGGAACAACTTAGCAGCACAGACACATAATGCTTCGTTTTAGTCAGATGACAATAATAGCTGAGCTAAAGTTTTTCAGACTCAGACAAGATCACACACAAACCAGCCATAGCAAACCGATTGAATAATTAATATGCCATTACTCTGCCCATTGAATTAAAATATTGTAATAATCAATAGGTCAGCTCCGTTGGGTGCTCTTGACTCACGGTTCGGGTTTGGGTCTGCGTTAGCATTTTTGTCCTTGTCAGCAGCACTAGCCCCCTCAAGATGGCCCTACATACACATTTGTAACATTTATACAAACATGTGAAACATTGCACATGTATCTAAACTTTTTATATTTTTGTAATCAAATGCAACAGATTATAATTATTTATTTATTTATTTACCTTCTCTCAGTTGAGAACCAATTCTCATTTACAATGATGACCTGGCCAAGGCGTCAGCAAGAGTGTATGAAATAAACACAGTCAACACAAAACTACACATACAGTACAGGTAAAAAAAAAAATATATAATAATAATAATAAATAAATAAACCAAGAAATAAACACTAAGTGCAAGAGAAGGTGAGTTACTGGATATTCTTTGTAGAGTTGTAACGGGAGAGAGAGAGAGAAAAGAAGGCTGGTCAGCAGGTGCAGCAGTCAACTATGACCTGTTGCAGATTTTGTTTGAACATGTAGAGGGATGTGAAAGCTGTGAGGTTGAGTCTGTTTTGTAGTGTGTCCCAATCGTTTGCAGCACCAAATGAAAGGAATTACGGCTAAAGATAGTACAGACTTTTGGAATGATGAGCATAATGAAATCACTGGATCTTAAATGGTAATTGCTGTTGGAAATGTGCAGGAGGTTTGAAAGGTAGTGAGGTGTCTTTCCCAGAAGTGTTTTATAGACTAATTGCAGCCAGTGTTGTAGCCGCCTAGTATGAAGGGAGGGCCAGTCAACCAGTTTGTAGAGATCACAGTGGTGAGTGGTGAAGGGTGCACATGTGGCAAAACGGATTGCTGAGTGGTGGACTGTGTCGAGCTTGCTAAGGATGCCCTTTGATGCCATTTTATAGACTGTATCACCGTAGTCAAACAAAGGAAGGATGGTCATTTTCACGAGAGTGTATTTGACGGAATGCATGAAAGAAGCCTTGTTTCGATAAAGGAAACCAAGTCTAGCTTTGACTTTTGCCAGAAGGTTATTGATGTGAGTATTAAATGAGAGAGATGAGTCCAACCAGAGGCCAAGGTATTTATAGGAGCTGACAAACTCCAGTTCGGAGCCATCAGCACTGAAAATCTTGGGGGGGCTGGAGATGTTGAGATTTGTTCGATCAAACAGCATACATTTGGTCTTTTGAGGAGCAGATGGAGGTTGTAGAAAGACTGCTGGATAGAGGTGAGGCTTTGTTGAAGAGTGGATGCAGCAGAGTGGAGTGAAGGGCCAGCTGAATATATGATAGTATCATCAGCATACAGATGCATCTGGGAGCTACCAACGGCCTTGGCTACATCATGGAGAACAAGGTAGGGCCTAAGATGGAACCTTGAGGCACGCCTTTAGTGATGGAAAGTGGTTCCGACAAGATGTTTTCGGTCTTCACCCGCTGGACACGATCGACAAGGTGCAAACCAGTTGCAGCATCTGCTAGACAGGCCAATGCTAGCAAGTCTTTGCAGGAGGATATTATGGTTGACCGAATCAAAAGCCTTGGCTAGGTCTATAAAGGCAGCTACACAGACTTGCTTGTTGTCCATGGCGGTAACGATGTTGATTATGTTATGAATTAAGTTAAGTTATGAATTTAATATATACTGTATGTATGCGTGAGTGTTTCTCATATGTATGTGTAAGTGTTTCAGATGAGTGTGTAAATATTTTATATATGAGCGTGCATAGATTTACAGAGTATGTATGTATGTGTGAGAATTTCAATTGTAGTTATACGAGTCAAGTTTGGTTAATGTCCTACACGGCCCCTCATAAAGAAGTCTTTGTGTATGAACTTTATTCATAAGCGCAATCAAGATTAACCAAAGGAGAAGAAAACAACACAAGGCAGTCCAAACACATGACTGATGATCAACACATTCTTACTCAAACTTTGCCCTAACCATTGATTCAAATCTGCACACACTGAAAAGGTACTCAAACACAAAGTGAAAATCAAAAGAAAAAAGAGAAGAGCAAACCATACATTTAAAAATGTTTGTTTTAATAGAGTAAAAACTGTAGGAGGCCTGGGGATACTGAAGGTTTTGCAGTATCCCCTGTGCTCATAAACAGTACAGTTTGTACTCTATTAAAGCAAGAACCTTTCAAGCGCAAGGTTTGCGATCTCCTTTAAGTTTTAATCCATAATTATATAATAAAATAAAATGTACACATGTACACAAACTCCCCCCAAAATGCATAAAAAATAATTAAAAGGAACTTAAGAGCAACAGATATCCCCAGCGATCCCATTCGAACAACTAGCTCTGAAATATGACCATGGCAACAGCATTAAAACTGTTCATTTCTGACCTCTAGAAGAAAGATGGCATCAAACATTGGCAAAACTACATGAAGGAAAACACCATATTACAATGTTAATGATTATACCTGGCAAATTCGGTCAGCTGTTGACACATCATTACCATGACATTAAACTCACATTCTTAAAATGATTATACCTGGCAAATTCGGGACCTCAGCTGTTCAAGAACAAGGAGGCATCAAAAACAAAATGATAATTTATTAAATTACCACTGACATTACAAACTCACATTCTTAAAATAAAGACTGGTTCAATCCAAGCAATAATTTCACATATAAAACACTAAATATACATTATACAAACTCACACAGCCTCCTTCACCAACACGTTCCTACTCCTCTCCATGTGTGCTGGGAGCCCCCTTGCAAAAAGTCACCAAATGTAGTGAAAATGGCTGCTGGTGTTGGATTTAACAGCCTCTTGGGCTGCCACAATACATTATACACTGCAAAAAAAGTCACCACCTGGTTTAAGAGCCCTTCCATTGGATAATAGTTGGTCAGGTCTAGGTTCAGCAATGTTATGTGCCCAAAGAATGAGGCCAGCTGACTACCTGAATATACTGAATGACCAGGTTTTTCCATCAATGGATTTTTTCACCTGGATTTCGCCACCACAGAGTCCAGACCTTAACCCCATTGAGAATCTTTGGGATGTGCTGGAGAAGACTTTGTGCAGCGGTCCGACTCTCTCATCATCAATACAAGATCTTGGACTAATTAATGCAACTCTGGACGGAAATAAATGTTGTGACATTGCAGAAGCTTAATCAGCTAAAGGCGGTCCAACGAAATATTAGAGTGTGTGACTTTTTTTTTGGACGGGCAGTGTAAAACAATACATATAATGCTGCCAGTCTTCTATTTTTAGCATTATGTACACTGTGCAATACACAATATTTTACTATAGTCCAGGTTTACTGAAATCACGGTCCTTGTGGGCCAAGCACTGTTTTTCCAGACTCCCTTTACCTGGGAGTCAGGTGTGAATACACTCTGGTGAATCATTTGCATTAATTGTTCAATTAACTACCTGAGAGAAAGGACTCTGCTATAGTCCATGCTTAGCTAGGTTATACAGAAAGAAATGTCAACGTAAGATACAATATATTCAAAAGGATGTATAGCAAGTACACCCAGAACAGGAATGTAAAATGAGTGTGTGACGATCCGGACAAGGACCCAAACGCAGACCAGGGTATAGCAGAAAAGGAACGTTTAATGATCAGTCCAAGTTCAAAGCCAGTAATCAGAATCCGAAAAGGTACAAAAACTAAATCCAAAAGAGTAGTCGAGGGCAGTCAAAAAATCAAAAACCAAACAGGCAGAAAGGCAAACAAAGCAGAATCGGCGGGCAAAATTCAAAGTCAAACAAAGGGTGTCTTGGGAATCACAAAATAACACAGGCTTACTGACAATCGGCACTGGGAAACTTGATCAACGTTCTGACGACGTGAGAGTGCAAACTAGGAACATAAATACAAACGGGGAAGATAACACAAGAGGAATCAGATGTGACTGGGAGGGGAAATGGGCGAGAACACAGGTGAGAACAATCAGGACCACTAATACAATGACAAGGGGAGACGAAAGACACAGACTGGAAAGCACATAGACACAATAATAATAAACGACCTGGAAAAAGCAGGTAGACACATGCACAGCTCGGAGGGGAGGAGCGCGTAGGTGGAAACGCATGCAGAGAATGCGAGAAGGGAGAAATACACAGGGATAGGAGAACGAGAGGGAGAATGACAGCTGCAGATAGAAAAACAAGATAATTAGTAATTAGTAAATGTTAGTAACGTACCCAAACTCCCTAACGTTAGTAGATTAGTTGGTTAGTACTATATACACATAACTAATATGTACAGATAAAAATAAAGAAAGAAATAAGTAAACAAGATACGAAATAAAGCAGAAACCCGTATAGCCGAAATCACCTGAATAGTACAAAGACAAAGCCAAGGAGTGGATTCTCGAATAACAAGGAACACAGAGAGACGGGGGAACTAACGTGAATAATAAATGAACACAGAAAAATACAAAAAAATACAAAAAGAAGCAGAACACAAAAATACATAACTTAACAGAGTGTCTCTATTCCCAAGCAAACCTGCAGGGGAGAAAAAAACATGACTGTTTTCATTCATATCAAAACAGGTGTAGAAATGTTTCCTTCTTGTGAAGTAAGAGTTGTGGTTCCAAAGTTTATATCAATAACAGTTTATTAACAAAGAAAAAACTGTCTAATTTACAGTATGCAACATACTGGGTGAAAGCAAGGCGAGTCAAATACAAAATGGTGTTCTTTTTACGACAGGCTTTATACTACTCCTGAAATAAAATGCTGGTTCCTGTCCACCAATCAGGTGGCAGGTAACCAAATGGTTGCTGTCACCTCTGTATGCATGTCAATGCCCTATTATTTTCTGGTCAAGCCATTACCCCCCTGGAGGCCATTACCCTTCCCTTGGGCCATCACCCCTCCCTTGAGCCATCAACCCCCTTTGGGCCATCACCAATCCACATTTCCAGTATGTCTGTTAAGGCCTCTACATGCTCAAGTGACTGCAACGTGACATCCTCTGCAACACGTCGCAGTGGTTGCATTGTTGTTGCAGAGGATGTTGCGTACCTAGCACAAAAATCAAACTCACAACTGCAGCGCAACATGTTGTGTAGATGTTGCACACCATTGATTGGTTGGTTAGCGAATGGAGGCAGAGTGGTCATAGTCATAGTTCATCGAGCTTGTACATAATTTTTTTACATTTTAATTTTAAGCATTTAGCAGACGCTCTTATCCAGAGCAACTTACCAGATGTGCATTAATTCATGGTAAGAACAATCATAGTTCACACAAGAGATCAGTGCAGTAATACGGCAATAGACATCGTTGTTGGCAGCTGCATACCATACCTGTATATATCTATGTTAACGTTAGCTAAGCCAAACTATCGATATCTATCTAGCTAGCAACCTGCTATCACGGCCAAATAAAGCTCGCTAACAGTAACCAATGGTATAGATAGCTAGCATAATTTGTTCGACACGGTATAAAATGAACCAGCTTCAGGAAAAATTGGCTGAAGAAGTTCAAAGGTACAGGAGTTTGCCTGAGACAGGAGTACAAGGTACAGGAGTTTGCAAGACACGTTTGACACTTCACTGGAGCCTGTAGAAATCACAATGGTGCAAGACAAAGGGGAAGGGTGTCCCAGAAGTCTCTCCCTCATACAGACTATACTCTACTGGCTGACATCATCACCTTCTTTTCCACATACCCAGCATCCATTTTGTGTTGCTTTATCAGAACCCAAAGGTAACAAGTCAGAGCCAATACCACCAGTAGTACCAACACTGGTGCAGCTGAAGCTCCTTTGAAGATTAAGTCCCAGTATGTGTCTTGGTAGTTCCTTTTACTCCACAGAGTCCATTGAGATAGTAGAATTTCTCCTGTGTCTATTTTAATCATCTTCCATTTCAATTGTTGTTCTTCATCTTCTAGCCTCAGAATGTCCTGTAATCTCAGGCAAAGAGACCCATTCTGCATATGGATCTTCTAAATTAATTTTAATTTAATTTTTTATATAATACAATTTCCTGCCCCCAATGTTCATTCGATAGTTGACTTGAACGCAGAATGAATTGCTTGGTGTTTTACATAATACAGTACATATTTTGTAGTCAAATTGTGGTTAATAGTGTTGATACAGTATGTGTTATTTCCATTGAGGCTAATATAATTGTAACCAGGTTTCACAGTCTTGGTTGAAATCGAACAGTCTGCATTGGTTGTGTTGACCTAACCACATCCTAAGTTTGGTTTAAGTCTATCTACTGAACACATGATCTCTCACAATGTCACAACCTTCTAAGCTTTCTATTTCCATCATTTTTGTCCCATTCTGTACCACCATTCCCCGATCCCTATGTATTTTAGTCAGTGCGTTATCACACAATTTTCCCATGTTAACTATGTTAAATGTCTTGAGATATTAGTCTTTGTCTGTGTAAATAGGTATTGCCATAACAAACATCAAGGTGTGTGTTGTGTGATTATATGATAGTGGAACAGTGAACACTATGTGTTCACATTTTACAGGCAGTGTACATTCCCTTTTATATCTTTTACACACACAAATACCTTATTTTACATTACTACAGTGCAGTTACCACAAACAGTTTTGTTGTCAATTGATACCCACACCCTCCTATGATGTGCACTCGTACACACTTTTAATCGTGTGTCTATGGCACTCGGAGTCAGGCAAACAATCTAAAACATGTTGTGCTAATTTGGAGTTATACCAATTGACATCAACTTCAGCACATACACTTAGATTTGCCCCAAAACCTTTACTTTTTACTCATCACAATTTCTACATGCATTCAGCATGTCTTCTTCTTTGATGGAAAACCTATTGGCAATTAAATCAGTAACAAAATCCTGTACCATTGTCTGCATGTGTCCTGCAGTAGCTAAACAGAACTGCCTATTTAAGAAGTCCTTTCATAACATCTGTATTGAGTGATATTTGTGCCTGCATATACTAAACAATCACTTAATTGGTTTCCCAAATCCCCAACTATACTTTGCTTTTCACGCTTCTCGGTTGTCCCCCTTAGTCCTACTACCTACCATTCCCTTTGTATTATGTCATCAAAAGGATCACAGAGGGGTCATCTTTACAAGTATCAATTAGTTGTGTGTTTAGGTCCTCTTGATTTAAAACAATTGTTAAAAAATTCCCATTGTACATTATTAATATATGTATGTGCTTTTGGAACAGTATTTATCACATTAGCTGGCATAGGCTACATTCGAGGGCATTTCTTTTCACACTCTTGTTGACTGTTTATTTCCCACCCAGGAATGCAGTTACACCTATAGCTCCCAAATGCATTGATGCAAACCTGATTAGTGCCACAAGAATGTCCTTTTCTGCATTCGTTGATGTCCATACATGCAGTTGGTTCATCTCCTTTGAAGCCTTCAGAACATTTGCATTGTGCTCCACTTTCATCAATCCTTTGGCATGTGGCTGGAGCATGGCAGGTTATATTGTAGTCCTTGTGGCTGTAAAATGATGTTCCATTTCTATGCATCATGCAGATGCTGGTTGTGTTTTGGCATGTAAGCATTGTAATATAAACATTTAAAATAAAATAAAAAGTAGAAACAAGAATATTTTACCCTGATGACCCGGTTATTGATTTCAGTTAGCCACCTACCTACCCTTTGTGGAGACACTCCCTTCATTTGTCCTTGAATCAGTAAATTGATTGGGGTATGTATTTTTTTCAATTCTAGCTCATTGAATCCCACTATGTTTTCTTTGGCTCCTAAGACCCAGTGTCCCCCAATAAATGTTTGCTGCATCTATCAAATCCCTTTTCAACTGGTGTGAGAAAAATACCCTACAGGTCTGTGCTGGTGATGTATCTCCTGTAACAACACTGCTGACAGGGCATGATCAGTGGATGTTACTTGTAAAGCAAAATGCTTTTCTTTGTCAGGATTGCAGGTGCTGCCATTCATGCTCTCTTCAATTTTTCAAAGGATTCCTGATCAACCAGACTCCAAACTAATTACTCTGTTTTACCTCCAGCCAGTTCTGCAAAACCCTCAATAAAATCTCAGCAAAACCCAACAATACCCAAGAATGATCTCAGAGCTGTAACTGAATGTGGTCTAGGCAACATTTGGACAACTTCTACTTTTTGTGGATCTGGAGTGCGCCCCCCTTCAGTTATTTTTGCCCCAAGGAATTTGACTTCAGGTACCAATAACTGTGCCTTTTTTGGATTAAGTTTCAATTCTGACTTCTTGATAACATCCAAAACCTCCTCTAGGGGTTCGATATGCTCCTCTTTCAATAAATCATCTACATACTGGATTACCACTAAATTTCTTTGCTCACTACCTTCAAAATGTCAGCCATGCATTGGTGAATGAGAGTTGGCAAATTGTGGAAACCTTGAGGGAGCCCTTGCCATGTATATTGTTTGTCTCTAAATATAAAGGCAAATTTGTACTGACTATCCATATGCACTGGAATTGACCAAAAACCATTAGACACATCTAATGCTGAATACACTTTGGCTGTGCTCTGTAAACTAGCCATTATGTCTGGAGTTCTGGATACCACTGCAGTTGCGGGTGGTGTAGTAGAGTGAATCTGTCTGTAATCGATAGTTAGACTTGGACCAAATAGTTGCATGGATCAGAAAAAACATCCCACTGACTAATGCTCTCACACAAGGTAGATAATGGAACATGTTCATTCATGTACCACTTCATATTCACAGTTTGTGGCAGCAGGACCCTCTGTAGGTAATGCTGCTTTCCTACGAGTCTTTCCCCTCCCATATGCGGAAAGGAGCATCCTTTACTGGAACAGCACAAGCAACTGGATTTACATCAGCCTCCTCTCCTCTCCGCCTTCCCTCACAATGATCGAATGGCTGGGAGCAGAGGAATAGGCACTGTCCAGTGTGGTTTTGTTGATGTGCGGTCAGGTGCTCTAACCATGTGAAACGCTTCCCACACTGGGAGAAATGGTATGGATGTTCACATATTGTCACCTTCTTAAAATAATGGCCTAAGTCATATTTTCAAGTTTTCCAAAAACAGAATAAACTGAACCAAATATAGAATATATTATATTTATTAATCATTTCACACAAAAAGGTTATGACAATATATGACTATTGACATACAAATAACGCTGTCTGTCAATTATGTAACATGATGTGAATGGCGGCGGGCGTAGCAGCACGGTGTGCTGCCGGAGAGTTTTCTCGTGAATTCACGCGTATTAAACCGGAGATTTACCAAACCAAAGACGGTAAAGTCATAGTCGAGGATGAATTGTTGAATTTCCTTGTGATTAAAATGCGAACTCTGAGCCATGATGATATTGTGTCGATAGTCACAAGTAGTTTCAGCTCTGAACGGATTGAGTCGTCGAAGGCGGTCTTGTCAGAACTCCTTCCACACAACAAATGCTGGATAGCCCACAGAGGGCAAAAGAAGGACATTAACAATGTAAAATTGTGTCTGCAAGTGCTCAATGAGAGCGGTGAAGAAATTCCAAGATTTGTGTCGCATTTCCTGGATGAATTACCTCCCGTCTCATTTAACCACATAGATGTATCAGTACTTCTCGGGAAAATGCAGCAAATTAATGCTGATATTGAGTACCTAAAGAGAACCACCGACACTCAGACAACCGCCTGTGAAACTTTGCGGGTGGTTTCTGCTACCCTCGACAACCGTCTGACTGCTGTGGAGAAGCCCCGAGGCCAGGGCGCTACTTCCTCGGCTGCCTCTCTCTCTGCTGCGGAGATACAACCTGGCCCTGTGCCTGGTGAGACCGAAGACATTCAACCAGCTCAGCCGGATGACTCAGCCCAGGGACGAACGCAGTCCCCCGCGTGGAGCAAGGTGGTGAGGGAGGGTCGCCGACAGAAGCAGGTACCTGAGAACTCTGATCAACAGCGCCATATACCTCGCACTGTAAAAACTCTAGCGAGGCACGAGAGAAAGAAGACCGGCATAATTGGAACTGGTGTGGTTAGCAATATACTGGCTGTCAAAACCAAGATGGTGAGTGTATTTGCTACAAAGTTTGATCTCAACGTGGATGCCGACACTCTCAGTGACTACTTAAAAGAGAAGCTGGACCGGGAGGTGAAATGTCGAAAAATCGAGACGGCACAGAGCAGATTCAGCTCCTTCTGTGTAACCGCTGAATGCAACGACGTGGCGGAGATGTATGATCCGCAGCTCTGGCCCGCTGGGTCCTTTGTCCGACGCTTCTACGAGCCTCGTCGCCCCAGAGGAGCGGTCGGAGGCCCGTCCGGACCAGAGGGAACCCCTCGCCCTCAGGAAACTGGGCTGCTGCCCGGTGGTGATACCGGGGTGCCTGTCGTTTCCGCTGGAATGGCCGGGATGACAGCCAGCTGCCCCGCAGTGAGCGACCAGGACTAATAATGCGGGTCGTTTCCTACAACACTCGCGGTTTGCGAGTAGGACACACTGCCACTGATAGATCAAGACGTTTGGTGGTGGACACACTGCTTGATGAGTGTGACATTTTGTGCCTTCAAGAAACCTGGTTGGCCAAACAAGATTTGGACAAGCTGAACACTCTACACAAGAATTTCCATGGTGCTGGAGAGTCCACCACCGATCTCAGCACAAGATTGATTCAAGGTAGGATAGCTGGTGGTGTAGCTATACTGTGGAACATCAAACACGACCCACTGGTAAAGGTGGTGCGTCTAAATGTTGACTGGGCCATTGGGCTACAGTTTAATTATAATGAAAAGAAATGTACTATTTTAAATGTTTACACTCCCTATGAATCGTATGAGCATGAGGATGAATTTCTGAATAGGCTAGCTTTTATTCAGTCCTTCATTGAGGACAATAGCTCATCTTGTGTCTATATCTTGGGTGATCACTGTTATGCTGATGACACTGTTATGCTGATGACACTCAACTGTTTCTCTCCTTCCTCCATCTGATACCCAGGTCCCGCACGGATCTCTGCATGCCTGGCTGACATCTCCGCATGGATGTCCACCCACCACCTGAAGCTGAACCTGGGGAAGACAGAGCTGCTCTTCCTCCCAGCGAAGGGCTCCCGATGATTGATGCGTCAATTACCGTGGAAGGCTCCATAGTGTCTCCGTCCCAGTCTGCCAGGAGTCTTGGGGTAACCCTGGACAACCAGCTGTGCTTCTCGAGCCACATTGCAGCGATCTCTCGGACCTGCCGTTTCTCCCTCCACAACATCCGGAGGATCAGACCGTTCCTCACCCAAGAGGCCACTCAACTCCTGGTCCAGGCCCTGGTGATCTCACGTCTGACTACTGCAATTCCTTGCTGGCAGGCCTTCCGGCCTGTGCCATCAAGCCACTGCAACTAGTCCAGAACGCTGCTGCTCGCCTGGTGTTCAACCAGCCGAAGTTCACCCACGCCACCCTCTACTCTCCTCTGCATTGGCTCCCCATCGCAGCACGCATCAGATTCAAGTCACTGGTGCTGGCTTTTCAAGCGGCCAGAGGTACTGCTCCCCGCACCTCCAGTCACTCATCACGCCCTACACCCCGTCCAGACCCCTCCGCTCCGCCTCCGCTGGCAGACTGACTGCCCCATCCCTCCGGGCGCCTGGCAGCCGCTCCTCGCGGTCTCGCCTCTTCTCTGTCCTGGTCCCTCGTTGGTGGAACGACCTCCCGCAATCGGTCAGGACTGCGAATCACTTCCAATCTTCCGCAAGAGACTCAAAACCCACCTCTTCAGACTCCACTACCACTGAACACTGTCCATCTAGTCAATCTGTTTACTTGTTTAAAAAAAAAAAAAAAAAAAAAAAAACACCCACTAACCTTTTCTTTCCCAATGTTACAGGTATGATACGCAGATGCCTGCAATGATGTCTTTTGCCGTTTTACTGCACTGATCTTGTACGCTAACTTTGATTGTTCTCGCCTTGTATTAATGCACATCTTGTAAGTCGCTCTGGATAAGAGCGTCTGCTAAATGCTTAAAATGTAAATGTAAAAAAATGATTTTAATGCTGACATGTCAGATAGGAAATCCTTATTTGCAAAACACCTACAGCAGTTTTGTATTGATACCAAATTAATTCTATCTAGTAAAGCTCTGTTGCCTGATACAAGTTTTACCTATGTTAGTGAAGTGTGGCTAGACCACATTGTGACCACAGCTGATGCTCATGCCTCTCTGGAAAGTGTCGAAATATGTTATGAACTTGCCACCACTGATCACATACCTATTGCCTTTCTATTGAATATTGAGAATGTCCCCCTGCTGGCCAACAATAGTAATGCTGCTCCCTCAAGTAAAATTGACTGGACAAAATTGAGCAAAGAGGATATGGATGGGTACTCTATGCTAACTGACAGCTCTCTAAATAATATTAAACTGCCTAAAGAGGCCTTTATCTGCTCAGATATGAATTGCAGGGATATGCATCATGCTGACAAACTCTGTGCCATGTATGATGATATTGTGAAATGTCTTAATGCTTCCAGTGAACCTTTTTGTAAAGGCAAAAGTAAGGTACCTAAGATCAGACCTGGGTGGAATGAGGTTGTGGCTGAGCAACATGCTGCTGCTAGAGAGGCCTTTAGACTCTGGTCAGAGGCAGGCAGGCCTAGACAGGGGGTGTTGCTGGATAACAAAAACTCACAAATACTAGATTTAAATATGCACTTCGTTTTATTAAGAAAAATGAAAACACAATGAGAGCAGACTCGCTTGCCAGAAAGCTACAGAATAACAATCTTACTGACTTCTGGAAAGAGGTCAAAGTCATGAATAACAATAAAACTCCCTACCTTCTGACATTGAGGGTGTTAGTAGCCCAGAGAAAATAGCTGAGGTATGGCGCGAGCACTACTGTAATCTTTTTAATTGTGTTAAAAGTAACGATGTTAGAATTGATCATGAACATACTGGCCTCTCTGCAGACATGATAGTTAGAGCAGCAGATATTTATGATGCAATTAACATGTTGGATAATAACAAAGCCTGTGGTATGGATTGCATTACTGCAGAACATCTAAAATGTGCCAGCTATAGGCTCAGCTCTTTGCTAGCCATGTGCTTTACTGGGTTGTTGGTTCATGGTGCTCTACCTAACTCTTTTATGTCTGTACTGTTAGTGCCTGTGCTTAAAGACAAGGCTGGTAAACTGAATAGTATAGACAATTATCGACCCATTGCACTAGCAAGTATCTTGTCTAAAGTACTGGAGAGAATCCTGTTAACAAAGCTAGAAATGTATATTCTTACTTCTGACAATCAGTTTGGCTTCAAAAGGAAACATGGTACTGATCTTTGTATTTATGCTCTTAAAGAGATTGTGTCTAAATACACAAGTCTGAATTCATCTGTTTTTTTATGTTTTATTGATGCATCCAAGGCATTTGATAGAATCAGCCATGAAAACTGTTTATAAAATTGCTAGATAGAGGTGTCCCTAAATTTTTAGTGAGAATTTTAGTGTTTTGGTATGCCCATCAAACGTTTCGGGTTAAATGGGACAATGTTGTATCAGCTCCATTCTATGTTAGTAATGGAGTTCGACAAGGAGGAATTTGATCTCCTTTCTTATTTAATGTTTATATGGATGACTTATCAATGCAGTTAAATGGGTCAAAAACAGGCTGTTTTGTGGGCAATTCTATGGTCAATCATCTTATGTATGCAGATGACTTGGTCCTGCTCAGTCCATATAGTGCTGGGATGCAACAGTTGCTGAAGGTGTGCTCTCAGTATGGCATAGATTATGACATAAAGTATAATGCTAAGAAAAGCCACATAATGATAGTTAGAAGCAGTGGGGACAGGAAACTAACTTTTCCAACCTTTTATTTGTCTGACAGTCCTCTTGATGTGTGTGAGGAAATAAAATACCTAGGTCATGTCATATCTGATGACTGGATGGATGACAAAGACATTCATCGCCAGCGTTGTAAAATCTATTCTCAGGCTAATATGTTGTTAAGGAAGTTTTCTATGTGCTCTGACTATGTAAAGTGTTCCCTGTTCAGAACCTATATCACACCGTTGTACACTGCTCAATTGTGGTCTAACTACAAGAAAATGAGTATGCAGAGGCTTAAAGTAGCCTACAATGATGCAATGAGGTTGCTGCTCTGTGTCCCTAGGTGGCATAGTGCCAGTCAATTGTTTGTGTCCACTAGTGTGCCAACCTGTGAGGCACTCTTAAGACAGCTGATGTTTAGCTTTATGTGTCGGCTGGACAAGTCTGAGAATCAGATAATAGAAGCTCTTGTCAGTCCTATGAAAAGCTGTTACAGATTCACTTCCAAGCTGAGACGGCATTGGTGCAATAGTTTGTATATTTTTTAATATGCACAGTTTTTGTATGTTTCCTTTTGTTTTCTCAATTTTTTATACTTGTATGTTGTTATTTTTTATATGGACCGGTGTCTGCAATAAAGTTTATATATATAAGAGGATTAGATTACTTAGGCCAATTTACAAACATACCGTTGTGACTTAGGCAATTTTAAACCTGACTTAGGCCAAATTACTTCTGGAGTAAATGACTTAGGCAAAACAGTGGACTTATTTTATTCCCACTACTGTGACAGACCATGGGGAAGGGTCAGCCACAAACAGTTTAAAACGCTAGTGGAGCACACAGAGACTTAGGAGACAGAGGGCAGTTTAGTTTTTCTTGCTTTTTGAAGCAGCTTCAAGCTTGTAAAATTGCCTAAGTCACATTGTCTTGTGACTTAGGCAAAAAATAAAACGGCCTAAGTCACACTCTTGACGTAGGCCATTATACTACCGGGGTAGGAACAGCATGATCTTTTCAATTAAGGATGTAGGCAATTTTACCAGAGGTGGCCAGCATCATGAAGAGATGACTTAGGCAAAAAAATCATTTTCCTCAAAAAATGACTTGGGCCATTATTTTAAGAAGGTGACGATATTACATTACATTACATTACAGGCATTTGGCAGACGCTCTTATCCAGAGCGACGTACAACAAAGTGTTAATGATATATAGGTTCGTTGGTGTACGTTCAGAGAATTGAACTGAAACTCTTACCAAAGTAGGAATACTGATATAGTTGTTCCCCTCTATGAGTTTGCTGGGGTAGTGTCAATTTACTAGACTCTTCCAACATGGGAAGCAGTGGAAGGGGCTGTGGCGGGACCAGGGATGAGGCTAATTGGTTACCTATTGTTTTTTTGCACTAGCTAGTAATGAACACTGTCGCTGTACTGTCGCAAGCTTGCACGTGTTTGGTTCTAGCTTGCAACTAATACATAGTTACATTACATTTACATTTACATTTTAAGCATTTAGCAGACGCTCTTATCCAGACAAGATTTGCATAAATACATGGTAGGAACAATCATAGTTTGCGCAAGAGATCAGTGCAGTAATACAGCGATAGACATCATTGCAGGCAGCTGCGTTCCATATCTGTAACACTGGGAAGGAAAAGGTTAGTACATTTAAATTTGAGCAAGTAGGCAGTGGCGATGACAATTAGCTAGATGTACATAATTCAGTGGTAGTCGAGTCTGAAAAGGTGGGTTTTGAGTCTCTTGCGGAAGATGAGTCCGCGGTCCTGACCGATTGCAGAAGGTCGTTCCACCACTGAGGTGTCAGGACAGAGAAGAGGCGAGACCGCGACGAGCGGCTGCCAGGCACCTGGAGGGATGGGACAGTCAGTTTGCCAGAGGAGGCGGAGGGGTCTGGTTGGGGTGTAGTTAGCTAGCCAGGTAAGCGCAGCTTATTTCTGGCAGGCTGGCTAGCTAGCTCACTATGTTAGTACAAGCTAGCTTGTGCTGGATGGCCACTGGTGTTTGGTAAAAGCTAATAAATAGCTAGCTAGCCAAAAATAAATACTGTAGCAAGCTAGCTTGCTGGCTGGCTACCAATTGGTGGTTGGTGCTAGTGAGCTAGCCAGGAAGAAACGTACTGCATCTGGCTAGCTTGTGGGCTGCTTAATCTTGTTTGGTGCTAGCTATTAATGAATACATAGTATGGCAGACGGCTGGGAGAGGTGACGGCAGTAGTAATAGAAGGAAAGTACCTGACACACTGGCTCCATCCCCAAGCCTTATATGGAGCCACTGAGACCTCAGGGTTAAAAGAGCAGTTGGGGACTCTGCCTGTTTGAAAAGTGCTATGAGGGAAATGTGTGTGGAGTTGGAGAGTGGAATTTGAGAATGATTATTATCATTGGATCTATCGTTGTGACCTGGACTGCCTGACTAACCCCTTGTGTACCAAACGGTTTTGTGTGAGAACCTGGATTTGCATTGGACTTGGACTGTTGCCCTTTTTGGATGAGTTTCCCCTTTTTTTCCCCTCTCCATTCATTGTGAGTTTCCCCAAATAATTTAATGTTTATTCCATTTTAACTTCTTGTGTGTGTTTCATTATTTAACTTGGTTGCCTGGAAACCCCACACCCTCTAATCCTGCTACACATGGTGGAGAATGCAGGTACTCGCATTCCATGTAAAAAAACAAGTTAAATAACTAAACAGACAAGGAGAATAATGGAAGCCTTAATAAAACAACTCATGGAGATGAATATAGTGCAGCAGGCTATGCATCAGTAGCTGGAGGAACAACGTCAGCAGACCGCCCTTATGCGAGCCGAGCTCAGTCAGCTGATAGCCACCAACGCAGCCGGAGCTAGGGCAGCAACAACCTCCGGTCCCAAACCCAGTATGTTCTTACTGAAGCTGATTGAGGCTGACGACATCAAGGCTTACCTCCAGGAGAGTTGGCCACAGGAACAGTGGGCCAGTCTGATAGCGCTGTTTCTGGCAGGGACAATGCAGAAAGCCTAACAAGAAAAACAAGATTCTCCCTCCAAATCATCCAGATAATTTGTCCGTTCCTCACCCAAGAGGCCACACAACGTCTGGTCCAGGCTTTGGTAATCTCATGTCTGGACTACTGCAAGTCCTTACGGGCAGGCTTACCAGCCTGTTGTCACATTCCCTTTGTTCCTGTCTTGTTTTTCCTTTGTCTTGTTTCTCCCTCGTGATTGTTTGTGTTAATTGTTTTATTATTTTCCATTATTCAATTATCATCCCTCATTACTCCTCATCATGCTCACCTGTTTCCAATTCTGTCGTCCGTCCCGGCACACCAGCCTCCCATCAAGATCATCAGCCCTGCAGTATATCTACCCCGGTTTTCCAGTCATTCATCGTCAGATCGTTGTTTTCCCTTCTCGGTAGAAACTGACTTCAGAAAGCCTTATCCAATACACTGTGTTTACTGTTCTTTGGTGTCGCGTTATATTTATGTTTACCCATGTTCCTGTTGTCTCCCTTTGTGTTCAGGTTCATTCCTCATCTGTCTGCCAGCTCTGTCCGTCCTGCCAGCCCCGCCTGCCTGCACGCTTAGCTTGCCCTCCGGTTCCCTCATCCTGTCTGCCCAGTCATCTCGTCCACTCCTCCTGTGCATCCCTTCCATTGTCCAGCTCATCGTCTTCCACTAACTCTGTCATTACTATTATTATTAAATCATCACTCTCCATTCTAACCTTGTCTGTGTCTGCGTTTGGGTTCGTTCCTGTTGACATAACACCTGTGCCATCAAGCCACTACAACGAGTGCAGAATGCTGCCGCATGCCTAGTTTTCAATCAACCCAAGTTCACACATGTCACTCCAGTACTCAGCACACTTGATTTGATTTGATTTGATATCAGGCCACTAGGGGATCTGCTCCCTTCTACCTCCATACACTCATCACACCCTACACCCCAGCCAAGCCCCTCTGCTCTGCCTCCTATGGCAAACAGACTGTCCCATCCCTTCCCATGCCCGGCAGCCGTTCCTCTGCTCTGTCCTAACCCCCCAGGGGTGGAATGATCTTCCGTACCCGGTCAGGACTGCGGAATCACTGGCCATCTTCCGCAAGAGATTAAAAACCCACCTTTTTAGACTCCACTACCACTGATTCTATACATTAATTAACTGCCATCACCAATTAAAAAAAACATGTTTAAAAAAACCAACTAACTTTTATTTTCCTGTTGTACAGGTATGGTGTGCAGCTGCTAACAATGTCTATTGCAGTGTTACTACACTCATCTCTTGCACTAACCATGATGAATCTTACCATGTATAAATGTCGCTCTGGATAAGAGAGTCTGTGTGGAAGGCGTCGGTCTCGGCAGCAGAATCGGGGAATTTAGTGGCCACGCCTACTGGCAGAGCAACCAGAGCACAGACCTGTCTTGTGTCTGACAATTATATCTGCCTGCTAAATGCCTAAAATGTCAAATGTAATAAACAAAAGACAAACACTTAATCTGGTTTAAGATTTTATTAAAAGCCGGGAAGAATAACATAGACACAGTCAGCCAAGATTCAGGCATTTAGACCACCGTTTATATAGCCCATCCCAACATGACCTCATCCTATAGAAATTGTATATTCAGCTTCCTTTCTTATTAATCTATTTACCATCTGTCCTAATACTGCAACGTGGCATCCTCTGGGCTGCAAGGTACAGCTGTAATTCTCCTTTCTTATACATTCTGAATGTATGAAGGAGAACAAGGTAATACTGGAAGGGAGGCAAATATATTATGCTGAATGTACAGAAGGAGGCATAAGGAGAACAATATCCTACTGGTGCACGCTTGAATGCTTATGAGAGGTGAACCTGGTTAAAATGGAGAGATATGAAGGTAATCTGCTGCAGTTGAGACAATCAGTGTTTCATTTAAAGTATCTGTAGCGATCTAACACACCATATTTGGCTGGTCCGGTGTTGTGTGCGCTGCCTGTCCGGGACGCAGTTCAAAACCCTCTCTCTACCAGACCGGCCCTGGTCGTCAGCCCCGATCGAGGGCTGCATTTGAAAAGGAGAAAGCACAGAAAAGGAGTCTCCAGGACGTGGGTGGGTGAATTCCATCTCGAAGGAAGCAGAGTTTGCTGCCCACTGAGAATTAGCTTGCCTCGTAGAGACGAGCGGCGGACCCATGTGGGGAGGGTTAAGTGTTAATAAATAGAAGGTGTAATTGGCTACTAAATTGGGAGAAAAACATCTGAAAAAATCTGAAACAAATGTATAAATATATATATTTTTTAAGTCTCTGTGCTTTACCTCTCTTTTGAATTAAACCTTCTTGTTGAATCAATATAAGAATAAAGAGCATATGATGAGTGAATCTTAATATGTATTCACTAAATTGGAATATATGTTTATACTATAATAATAATTGACTGTTAACTTTAGTTTCCAAAAGGGGCCTGCACTCCAGTTCCCCAAGACGAAGGCTGTTTCTGAGCAGGGACAGTCGGAAGTGCCAAACAGGGACACATCGCCTGGAGCTGCCCTAATTGCGATGTTCCAATGCCTCCGGCCTCATCCAGTGAAGTGGCTACCGGACATCCCTGCGGGTTACTGATGTCATGCTGGGCTAACGAGAGTAGCCCCTTCCTGGTCAACCCGGTGAAAGCCAATGGAAAAGATACCACAGCTCTCCTGGACTTGGGCAGTATGGTACACTGGTATGACCTGAATTTGCCTGATCCCAGAACACAACCAACACATGGCCATCAGCTGCATCCACAGGGAGACCAAAAAGTACAGGACAACTCTCCTAAACCTGCAGACCATGAAGGGACAACAAGTGGAAAGAGCTAGGGTTGTGCCAGGCCTGCATGTTCCAATTCTTATCGGGAGGGACTCCTCAATGTTTGCC
Organism: Aldrovandia affinis; assembly: GCA_029706075.1. Classification (NCBI taxonomy): domain Eukaryota; kingdom Metazoa; phylum Chordata; class Actinopteri; order Notacanthiformes; family Halosauridae; genus Aldrovandia; species Aldrovandia affinis. Next base: position 47,930 of record JAINUG010000306.1, on the reverse strand, counting down.
TGACTGTGGTCCAGTATGTCAGGAGGAGCAGAGAAACAAGGTTCACCAAATGGCAGAGAAACTCTGGTTCCCGTACTGTGGCCGACTTCGCGGTGGAGTTCTGCATCACTGCTGCGGAGTCCGGTTGGAACGACCTGGCGCTCCGAGGTGCTTTTCGGCACGGTCTCAGCGACTCACTCAAAGATGAGTTGGCTGCCAGGGATGACCCACTAAGTCTCGACGACCTCTTTTCCCTGGCCATTAGACTGGATAACCGCCTCCGCAAGTGTTACCGGGAAAGAGCTGTCTGTTGTCCCTCCACCTTTCCTTCCAGTGGCTCATCTCTCCATCCTCCAAAATCAAGACCTGAACCCTCTGCTGCCTCTCTTCCCGGCCTTGTCTCCACCTCAGCCATCTCCGAAGAGGTTCCCATGCAACTGGGTCGGGCTCGTCTCTCACCAGCTGAGCGTCTCCGGAGGGTGCAATCGGGATCCTGCATCTACTGCGGTCAGTCTGGCCACTTCCTGTCTTCCTGCTCCCTTCGGCCAAAAGAGGGGGCTCGCCAGTGATTCTGGGGGTCCTGGCGAGTCGTACTACCACCCCACCAACACCGCGATCTCCTATGCAGCTCAATGCCGTTTTGTCATGGAACCAGCAGTCCCTGCCCTTGTCTGCATTAGTTGACTCCGGAGCTGACGAGAACTTCCTAGATTCCAACCTCATCGCCCAAGCTGGGATTGCGTTGGAACCCCTCACGACTCCCCTGAATGCCAACGCTCTCAACGGCAAGCTCCTCGCCCAAGTTACCCACCGCACTGTACCCCTTCACCTCACCCTCTCCAGTTATCACCACGAGACCCTCCAGTTTCACGTCCTTTGGTCCTCCCCTGGTCCTCGGCCAGCCATGGTTGGTGGCACACAACCCCCACTTCGACTGGACCACAAGTCGAGTTACCAACTGGAGTCTGTCCTGTCACTCATCTTGTTTGTTGTCTGCTCCTGCTCTGCCCGAGGCTCCTACGCCCACCGCTGAACCTCCCGATCTCTCCTCTATCTCTCCTGTTTATCATGACCTCGTCGAGGTCTTCAGCAAGCAACGCGTCCTTTCCCTGCCTCCTCACCGGCCTTATGACTGTGCCATTGACCTCCTTCCTGGGGCTTCCCTGCCTTCCAGCCGCCTCTTCAACCTGTCCCGTCCAGAGAGGGAGGCCATGGAGCGCTACATCCGCAATTCCCTTGCCGCGGGTCTCATCAGGCCTTCTTCGTCCCCTGTTGGTGCCGGATTTTTCTTTGTGGCCAAGAAAGACAAGTCCCTTCATCCTTGCATCGATTACCGTGGCCTCAATAACATCACCATTAAAAACAAATACCCCCTTACGCTCATCAGCTCGGCATTCGAGCCACTTCAAGGTGCTGTCGTTTTTTCTAAATTGGATCTCCGCAACGCCTACCACTTGGTGAGGATCCGTGAGGGTGATGAGTGGAAGACTGCTTTCAACACCCCCCTCGGCCACTTTGAATACCAGGTCATGGTTTTTGGACTTACTAATGCTCCCGCCATTTTCCAGGTGCTCATTAATGACATTCTCCGGGACTTCTTAAACCGCTCTGTTTTCATTTATTTGGACGACATCCTTATTTTTTCCCACAGTCTCGAGGAGCATGTCCAGCATGTCCGCCAGGTTCTCCAAAGACTTTTGGAAAACAAATTATTTGTTAAAGCAGAGAAATGCGAGTTTCACGTTCACTCCGTTTCCTTCCTGGGTTACATTATTGAGAGCAGTCAGGTTAGGACGGACCCCGAAAAGATCCAGGCGGTGGTGACTTGGCCTAAACCCACCTCCGTGAAGTGCTACAACGTTTCCTGGTCTTTGCTAACTTTTACCGCCGCTTCATCAGGGATTACACTCATCTCACCTCCTCCCTTACCCCTTTCGTCTGGTCCTCGGAAGTGGACTCCGCGTTTGCAGAGCTAAAGAGGCGCTTCACCTCCGCACCCATCCTCATTTTACCAGATCCATCTCGCCAGTTTGTGGTCGAGGCTGATGCCTCTGATACCGGGGTGGGAGTGGTGTTATCTCAACGCTCTACCTTGGATCAAAAACTCCACCCTTGTGCTTTTTTTTCCCATCGCTTGTCCCCTGCCGAGCGAAATTATGATGTCGGGAACTGTGAACTCCTGGCGGTGAAGCTCGCCCTTGAGGAATGGCGCCACTGGCTTGAGGGTTCCGAGCAGCCTTTTATCGTCTGGACTGACCACTGCAACCTGGAGTACATCCAGACAGCCAGACGTCTGAACTCTCGCCAGGCCCGCTGGGCCCTTTTCTTCGGGCGTTTCAATTTTACCCTTCCTTTTCGTCCAGGCTCCCAAAATGTCAAGCCCGATGCTCTTTCCCGTCTCCATGTCCCCGAGGTGTTTCCTGTGACTCCTGAGACCATCCTTCCTCCGTCCTGTGTGGTGGTCGCAGTCTCCTGGCAGATCGAGTCGGTAGTCCGTGACGGCCAGCAGACCCATCCAGACCCAGGTACCGGACCTCCGAACCGCCTTTTTGTCCCAGACCCCGTCCGATCTCAGGTCCTTCAGTGGGTCCACACCTCCCGGTTCGCCTGTCATCCCGGCATCAGCCGCACCCTGAGTCTGCTCAAGCGGCACTTCTGGTGGCCCACCATCGATGCCGACACCCGCTCTTTCGTGCTCGCCTGCTCCGTGTGTTCCTGTTCCAAGGCCTCCCACCAAACTCCTGCTGGCCTGCTCCGTCCCCTGCCTGTTCCTGGTCGCCCTTGGTCCCATATCGCCCTTGATTTCGTCACCGGTCTCCCCGTCAAAAGGTAACACCGTGGTCCTCACCATCGTCGACCGCTTCTCTAAGGCCTCTGTTGCCTCTGTTGCCCTTCCCAAACTCCCCACAGCCTCTGAAACAGCGGACCTTCTCTGCCTCCACGTCTTCCGCCTGCACAGCATTCCCCTGGACATCGTCTCCGACCGCGGACCCCAGTTCATCTCACACGTCTGGAAGTCCTTCTGTGCCGCCCTTGGAGCCTCGGTAAGCCTGTCCTCTGGTTTTCACCCCCAGACTAACGGTCAGACAGAGCGCGCCAATCAAGACCTGGGAGTGGCACTCCGTGTTATCACCTTGGAAGATCCCTCTGCCTGGAGCACACAACTTCCCTGGATCGAATACGCCCACAACTCTTTGACCAGCGCGTCCACAGGTCTGTCCCCTTTGAGGTCTCCTTGGCTACCAACCCCTCTCTTCCCTGTCCAGGAGGAGGAACTGGCGGTTGCCTCGGTCCAGGCCCACCTGGATCGCTGTCGCAGGACCTGGGAGCTCACCCGCACTGCCCTGCTTCGTTCCGCTGACCGGAACCGGCGATTCGCCGACCGCCATCGCACCCCGGCGCCCGTCTACCAACCGGGTCAGGAGGTTTGGCTCTCCACTAAAGATCTTCCCCTTCACACTGCTTCCCGCAAATTCACACCCCGCTACATTGGTCCCTTCCCCATTGACTCTGTTGTCAAGGTTCGACTTCCGGCCTCCATGAGGATCCACCCCTCCTTCCATGTCTCTCTCCTTAAACCGGTCTCCACCAGCCCACACTGCCCTCCAGCCGTCGCTCCTCCACCCCCCCGGATCATCGACGACCACCCGGCCTACACTGTCCGGCGATTGCTGGACGCACGCTGTCGAGGTCGAGGATTCCAGTACCTGGTCGACTGGGAAGGTTATGGTCCCGAAGAACGCAGTTGGGTGTCCCGCGCCCTTATTCTGGACCCATCCCTGTGCATCCTTCCATTGTCCAGCTCATCGTCTTCCACTAACTCTGTCATTACTATTATTATTAAATCATCACTCTCCATTCTAACCTTGTCTGTGTCTGCGTTTGGGTTCGTTCCTGTTGACATAACACCTGTGCCATCAAGCCACTACAACGAGTGCAGAATGCTGCCGCATGCCTAGTTTTCAATCAACCCAAGTTCACACATGTCACTCCAGTACTCAGCACACTTGATTTGATTTGATTTGATATCAGGCCACTAGGGGATCTGCTCCCTTCTACCTCCATACACTCATCACACCCTACACCCCAGCCAAGCCCCTCTGCTCTGCCTCCTATGGCAAACAGACTGTCCCATCCCTTCCCATGCCCGGCAGCCATTCCTCTGCTCTGTCCTAACCCCCCAGGGGTGGAATAATCTTCCGTACCCGGTCAGGACCGCGGAATCACTGGCCATCTTCCGCAAGAGATTAAAAACCCACCTTTTTAGACTCCACTACCACTGATTCTATACATTAATTAACTGCCATCACCAATTTAAAAAAACATGTTTAAAAAAACCAACTAACTTTTATTTTCCTGTTGTACAGGTATGGTGTGCAGCTGCTAACAATGTCTATTGCAGTGTTACTACACTCATCTCTTGCACTAACCATGATGAATCTTACCATGTATAAATGTCGCTCTGGATAAGAGAGTCTGTGTGGAAGGCGTCGGTCTCGGCAGCAGAATCGGGGAATTTAGTGGCCACGCCTACTGGCAGAGCAACCAGAGCACAGACCTGTCTTGTGTCTGACAATTATATCTGCCTGCTAAATGCCTAAAATGTCAAATGTAATAAACAAAAGACAAACACTTAATCTGGTTTAAGATTTTATTAAAAGCCGGGAAGAATAACATAGACACAGTAAGCCAAGATTCAGGCATTTAGACCACCGTTTATATAGCCCATCCCAACATGACCTCATCCTATAGAAATTGTATATTCAGCTTCCTTTCTTATTAATCTATTTACCATCTGTCCTAATACTGCAACGTGGCATCCTCTGGGCTGCAAGGTACAGCTGTAATTCTCCTTTCTTATACATTCTGAATGTATGAAGGAGAACAAGGTAATACTGGAAGGGAGGCAAATATATTATGCTGAATGTACAGAAGGAGGCATAAGGAGAACAATATCCTACTGGTGCACGCTTGAATGCTTATGAGAGGTGAACCTGGTTAAAATGGAGAGATAATATATGAAGGTAATCTGCTGCAGTTGAGACAATCAGTGTTTCATTTAAAGTATCTGTAGCGATCTAACACACCATATTTGGCTGGTCCGGTGTTGTGTGCGCTGCCTGTCCGGGACGCAGTTCAAAACCCTCTCTCTACCAGACCGGCCCTGGTCGTCAGCCCCGATCGAGGGCTGCATTTGAAAAGGAGAAAGCACAGAAAAGGAGTCTCCAGGACGTGGGTGGGTGAATTCCATCTCGAAGGAAGCAGAGTTCGCTGCCCACTGAGAATTAGCTTGCCTCGTAGAGACGAGCGGCGGACCCATGTGGGGAGGGTTAAGTGTTAATAAATAGAAGGTGTAATTGGCTACTAAATTGGGGGAAAAACATCTGAAAAAATCTGAAACAAATGTATAAATATATATATTTTTTAAGTCTCTGTGCTTTACTTCTCTTTTGAATTAAACCTTCTTGTTGAATCAATATAAGAATAAAGAGCATATGATGAGTGAATCTTAATATGTATTCACTAAATTGGAATATATGTTTATACTATAATAATAATTGACTGTTAACTTTAGTTTCCAAAAGGGGCCTGCACTCCAGTTCCCCAAGACGAAGGCTGTTTCTGAGCAGGGACAGTCGGAAGTGCCAAACAGGGACACATCGCCTGGAGCTGCCCTAATTGCGATGTTCCAATGCCTCCGGCCTCATCCAGTGAAGTGGCTACCGGACATCCCTGCGGGTTACTGATGTCATGCTGGGCTAACGAGAGTAGCCCCTTCCTGGTCAACCCGGTGAAAGCCAATGGAAAAGATACCACAGCTCTCCTGGACTTGGGCAGTATGGTACACTGGTATGACCTGAATTTGCCTGATCCCAGAACACAACCAACACATGGCCATCAGCTGCATCCACAGGGAGACCAAAAAGTACAGGACAACTCTCCTAAACCTGCAGACCATGAAGGGACAACAAGTGGAAAGAGCTAGGGTTGTGCCAGGCCTGCATGTTCCAATTCTTATCGGGAGGGACTCCTCAATGTTTGCCTGACTGTGGTCCAGTATGTCAGGAGGAGCAGAGAAACAAGGCAATCCAAAGGAAAGAGGAGCCCGAAGACATGGGAGTGCCACCAGTGGAGGGGGAGCCAAATTGTCTGGGTATCAGGAGGGGAAGCCCGAGCCCACCTCACTATGGGATGGGACAGAGCAATTGGAGGACCCCAACCTGGCCAGCATCTCAAGGAGGTAACCATAGCAGACAGAAGGGCCATAGAGCGGTGAGTCAAATAATATATCCCCACTTCGCAATCAAAAAACAATGATTATATTAAGTGATAAAGAGAAATAACAAGTGCATAGAGTTGCTGTTGGTGCCCAGACCATTTGTACAGTCTGGTTCTACAGTTGACACATGCTCACCTTCTTGAAGCTCCGGTTCTACTGGCCCGGGATAAAGAGAGCAGTGGAGGATTTCTGCCGCAGTTGTCCAGAGTGCCAGCAGGTGGCGCCCAGACCCCATTTTCTCAGTCCCTTATCCCCACTTCCGAATGTAAGTTTTTGGCCAGATGGCACGGGTCATATCATATATATATATAAGTGTTGCCAACGCCATGCTCAACAAACTGAGCCACATTTTTTTTTTTCACCATACAAAGTTATTGAGATGGTGGGGGAGGTGAATTACCATGTACGACAGATGGAAATCTGACATATCTATTGCAGCAGGAATCTGACCCAGCTGTATCACATAAATACATAAAAAATTTGAATGTAAAAATGTAAAGTAAAAATGTAAAAATGAATGCAAAATGAGTACTGTATGCAATTTCCCCCAAAATGTCTTACAGAAGCCACGCCTACGGAGGGATTTGGAACAGCTGAGCCAGGCTTTTCTCTGTCCTACACAGGACCAGTGCTGCCCATGGGAATCCTGATGCCCTCTCCAGGAGGGACGCACTATGGTGTTGGGCCACCCCGCCCTCCCGGTCGGAGCTGAGGAAGGGGTGTGTGGCAGACGGCCGACATAGGTGAGGGGAGTATTAAGAATGACCACAGAACTGAATTTACACCTCCATGTCCCAATCTCAACAAATACTGTGTGTCGTGAGCTTCATAGAGCTGATATTTATGATAGGACTACCATTCAGAAACCGCTTATAACCAAGGCTAATGTGCAACAGTGCATAACCTAGACAATGGGGAGGATCTCCATAGTGATGGACTGGAAGAGGGGGGAAGGAAAGGGATAGAGAGGGCAGGTGGTAGGATGGTGGGAGTGAATAAGTTGTGAGATGTCAGAGTCAGGGAGGAGTGAGAAGGAAGACAGGGAGGCATGAGGTTTGGGTAGGGTGAGGGACGGTTAGGTACAGGAGAGGTTGGGGAGAAGGAGATGTGAGTGTCATTTACTTTTCTTGTGAAAGAAGGATGCAAAGTCATCTGCGGTTAGACAGGAGGGGGGTGGGGGAGGAGGAGGGGTGAGGAGAGAGGGAAATGTAGAGGATATAATTCTGGAGCAGAGGAGAGGTTAGAGGAAAAAGTAGTCAGGAGAGTGTGGAAGTCAGTCAGGCAAAGAGGGGATTTGGATTTTATCCATTTCCTTTCTGCCGCTCACAATTTAAGTCGGTCAGCATGAATGCAGTCAGTTAGCCAGGGGCTGGGGGGTAGGAGACGAGCAGGTTTGGTGGAGATAGGACAGAGTGAATCAAAGGAGGAGGAGAGCATAGGTCATAAAGAGGTGTTTGTCGTAGTAAGGGTCTTCTTAGCTCTTCTCTTACGTAGCCAATGATCCTATAGCAGGGGGTCTCCAATCTTATCTGAGAAGGGCCAGTGTGGGTGCAGCATTTTGTTCTAGCCCAGCACCGACAACGCCTGATTCAACTAATCAATGAATCATGGTCCTCAATTAAGGACCTTAATTAGTTGAATCAGGTGAATTAGTTGAGACCCCTGTTCCTGCAGCATTAAAATTTTCAGCCTATATCCCAGGCTATTACCCAGCCTTATCAACTAGGCCAGGGGTTTTCAACTTCGGTCCTGGGGGCCCGCTGTGTATGCAGGTTTTCATTCCAAATATGATTGAAATTCATGAAGTATAACGAGCTGTTAATTGTGTTTAATGAGACAATTTTAATGACCAATGAGGGATGATTTACCCTCTTAATACCACATTGTCAGAAACAGATATTCATGTTATAAAGAATGAATATTTATTCATTTATTATTTATTTATTCATTTATATTTATATATGGACTTTTAATCGGTCAGATTAGCTCTCCAACAACTATTCATTTTTCTGTGGATGTGGAACATTGTGCTGTGGAACAAATGTGCCATGGAACATTTTGAAACAGATTATATTTTTAATGTATTTATTGATAGGCCTTCAACTGAAATCAGTGCAGTCCTAAAGGCTGAAAGTGTGGACACCTGATCATTGAAACTAACCATTTTGTGGAAAAAGAAGAGTTCAAAGGCAAAGCAAATAATAATAATAGTAATGAGTCACACCTGTTTTGTGTTAAAATATTGTAGCGAGCAGGCGCAGTGGGGTGCAACAAGAAGACGTTTGGAGTCAGGCAGCAGTTTAAATGTGGCTATGTGTTCCATACACCGCAAGGCCCCATTGCCACTTTATTATAACATTACATTACATTATTACATTATAGGCATTTGGCAGACGCTCTTATCCAGAGCGACGTACAACAAAGTGTTAACCGTAGTCAAGAACAGTTTAGCTGAAAGCCACCCTAGTGGGAAGTACAATTCCTGGGTGCTAGGAGCAACCACATAGTTAAACTAGGACCCTGTAGGTAAATCTGTAGCCACAATTCAGAGGTAGCAGTAAAGCACTCAATGCAGGAAATAATGCCTAAGCCTAATATAATACATAAACAAGTAGACGTGTAAACTAAGCAACTATGTCCCTAAGTTAACAAAAACCGGACTACGGGGAGAGGTGCACCCTGAAGAGGTGAGTCTTCAGTCGTCGCTTGAAGGTGGCCAGGGTCTCAGCTGTTCTGACTTCCACAGGAAGGTCATTCCACCATCGTGGAGCCAGAACCGACAGGAGACGTGACCGGGAAGCGCAGGTGCGGAGGGGGGGAGGTGCTAGGCGTCCTGAGGTAGCAGAGCGGAGAGGTCTGGCAGGTGTGTAGGGTTTGAAGATCTTGGTGAGGTATGTTGGGGCTGATCCCTTGACTGCCTGGTATGCTAGGACCAATGTCTTGAATTTGATGCGAGCTATAACAGGCAGCCAGTGGAGGGTAGTGAGCAGGGGGTGACATGGGAGTGTCGAGGAAGGTTGTAGATCAGACGGGCCGCAGCGTTCTGGATGAGTTGCAGGGGTCTGATAGCAGATGCGGGAAGGCCAGCCAGGAGCGAGTTGCAGTAGTCCAAGCGGGACAGTACCATTGCTTGGACCAGGAGCTGGGTAGAGTACGTGGTAAGGAAGGGACGGATCCTCTTGATGTTATACAGGAAGAATCTGCACGCCCGGCTTACCGCTGCAATGTTCATTGATAGGGACAGCCTGTTGTCCATCACCACACCGAGATTCTTCGCGCAGGGTGATGATGTCACCAGGGTGTCACCTAGAGAAATGGAGAAATCAAGGTGGGGAGAGAGTTTAGGGCAGGAATGAAGATTAGCTCTGTTTTACCTGGGTTGAGCTTTAGGTGGTGACTGTCCATCCAGCTCTGAATGTCCCCCAGGCAAGCAGCGATGCGGGTAGAGACCTGAGTGTCTGATGGGGAGAAGGAGAGAAAGAGTTGAGTGTCATCAGCATAACAATGGTAAAATAAGCCGTGGGCAGAGATTACAGAGCCAAGGGAGCGGGTGTACAGGGAGAAGAGAAGGGGACCGAGGACTGAGCCCTGTGGAACCCCGGTGGGGAGGAGCAAGGCGGTGATACTTTACCAGCCCAGGCAACCTGGAAGGAGCGACCGGAGAGGTAGGACTCGATCCAGGCGAGGGCTGTACCGCAGATCCCTGTTGCTGCCAGGGAGGACAGGAGGATGGAGTGCTCCACAGTGTCGAAGGCAGCGGAGAGATCAAGCAGGATCAGGATGGAGGAGAGGGAGGCGGCTCGTGCGGTGTGAAGAGCTTCATTGACCGAGAGGAGAGCGGTTTCTGTTGAGTGGCCAGGTCTGAAGCCGGACTGGTAGGGGTCCAGCAGGTTATTTTCTGTAAGGAAAGCAGACAGTTAGTGAGATACCGCTCTTTCGAGGTTTTTAGACAGGAAGGGGAGGAGGGATACTGGGCGATAATTCTGGATAACTGAGGGGTCTAGAGTGGGTTTTTTCAGCAGAGGGGTGATATGGGCCCTTTTGAAGGGCGAGGGGAAACAACCAGAAGACAGGGAGGAGTTCACAAGGGAGGTGACAAATGGGAGGATGTCAGGTGTGATCGCCTGGAGGAGGGATGAAGGGATAGGGTCGAGGGCACAAGTGGTAGGGCGGTGGGAGAGGAGGAGGTGGGAAATATCAGTCTCTGAGGGGAGAAAAAGAGGGGAAGCAGGGGGCAGGGCACAGAGGGTGGAGGGCACCGCAGAGGAGTGGAAGGCACAGAGGGAGTGGAGGGAGCAGAGGGAGTGGAAGGCACAGAGTGAGTGGAGGGAGCAGAGGGAGTGGAAGGCACAGAGGGAGTGGAGGGAGCAGAGGGAGTGGAAGGCACAGAGGGAGTGGAGGGAGCAGAGGGAGCAGAGGGAGCGGAGGGAGCGGGAGCAGCGGAGTGGAGGGCACAGCGGGAGTGGAGGGCACAAAGGAGCTGCGGATGTCTGCAATTTTCTCCTCGAAGAAAGCAGCAAAGTCATCTGCGGTGAAGGGGGACTGAAGTGGGGGAGGAGGTGTGCTGAGGAGAGAGGAGAAAATAGAGAACAGTTGACAAGGTTTAGATATAGAATTTTGAATTTTAGTTTGGTAGAAGATTGCCTTAGCGGCAGTGACAGCCGAAGAAAACACAGACAGTAAAGACTGATAGGATGAAAGGTCGGACGAGTGCCTGGATTTGGCCCACTTCCTCTCAGCAGCACGGAGGCTGACCCGGGAGGTGCGCAGGGTGTCGGACATCCAGGGACTAGGAGGGGATGAGCGTGCAGGTCTAGGGAGAAGAGGACAGAGAGAGTCAAGTGCAGAGGACAGGGATGAGATTAAGGTGGAGTCAGTGGGGAGTCTAGAGAATGCTTTAAGGGGGAGGGAAGCAGTGACAAGGGGAGCGAGGAGGAGGGTGAGAGGGAGCGAAGGTTACGACGGGCAGTGATGGTGGGTGTTGGAAGAGGGGAGGGAGGATGGGGGACAAGGGAGAGGGAGAAGGAAATGAAATGGTGATCAGATGTATGCAAGGGGGTAACCGTGAGGTTGGAGCAGGGGCAGTTCCTCAGGAACATCAGGTCTAGGAGGTTGCCCGCCTTGTGGGTTGGGGGGGAGTTTTGCAGGGAGAGGTCGAAGGAGTGGAGTAGTGGTAGGAAGGCAGCAGACTGGGGGCCTCTAAGTGGATGTTGAAGTCTCCCAGGAGGATCAGCGGGTGCCGTCCTCAGGGAAGGAGCTGAGCAGGGTGTCAAGCTCATCGAGGAAGCATCCCAGGGGCCCTGGTGGACGATAAACAACAACAATAAAGACTTTAGTAGGATAGGTGATGGAGACAGGGTGGCATTCAAAGGAGGATATAGACAGGTTGGAGAGGGGAATGACTGAAAACTTCCAAGCGGGAGGAGATAAGCAAACCTGTACCACCACCACGGCCGGATGGCCGGGGGATGTGGGAGAAGGAGTAGGCGGACGAGAGGGCAGCAGGAGTAGCGGAGTTGTCAGGGCTGATCCAGGTCTCGGTGAGGGCGAGAAACTGGAGGGACAGGAGGGAGGCATAGGCAGAGATTAAGTCAGCCTTCTGTGTGGCCGACCGACAGTTCCATAGCCCCCCTGAGATTGTGAAGCTGTCACAAAGGGTCAGGGGGGGGTAGGAGAGGTTGGAGGGGTTCCGTTGTCGCGGGAGGGTGCGACGCTGGAAGCGCGTACTGAATGGGAGAGAGCAGACTGTTATGGGGTGCGGGCACATTCTGTGAGGGAGTGTGAGGGAGTTTACCACAAAGGTAAAAAGAGATCACAGACAGGTGGACACAATGACGTGGTAATTGCACGGATTAGTCTTTACAATTCGCTGCAATCAAACTAACGATGACTCAAAATTAAGAATAACACGGCTAATCAAAATCCGTAATAGCAAAATAAGTACAAAGTAGACTATGCAAAGTTTACGAAACTACAGATAACATAAGGGTGATATCTGTGCCCCATACACCGCACAACCCCAGATATCCTGATAAACACTTTTTACATGGAATTTCAGGCAACTGCAATAAACAGTAAACAAACATCGGTCGTGGTGGCTCTAACTTCTGGCTCACCGCAACCATCAGTTTTACACACACAAATGCTAACAAAGAACACACACAGCATAATTTATCAAACATAAATCGAATTAACACAGGGGGGAACAAACAAACATGCAACAGTGTTCCCCCACAATGCCCCGCACACACATTTACATATAGCAACCCACCTGGATCGCTACAATATGTTTCAGCACAAAATTATGGAACCTAAACACAGGTTTTCAACAACCTTAATTATGGTTCTGAGTGGCTCAGTAGGTACAGCATGGCGCCGACAATGCTTAGGTTGTGGGTTCGATTGCCATTGGTGCCTGTATACTGAAAAATATCCATTCTCTGTACGTAACTCTGGATAAAAGCGTTTGCTAAATGGCACATACACAGTTTGCTAAATGGCACATACATAGTGGGCCCCCAGGACCGAGGTTAAAAACCCTGAACTAGGCTATATGCTACTGCCTGGGGTGCATGCTTACACTAAAACGCACTAAAAACGTCACGTGTTAGTTACCTTGGGTAGAAATCCAACAATCATGCCTTGAAATGCAAGTTTATGACTCGGGATGAGAAATGAGGACGACAAAACTCAGTTTGCTAACTAAAATGAATGAATAATTTACTACCACGGCCTTTAGTTTAATTTCTTTACGTTCTCGCTGACGTCCGCCAATAACAATAATAATATGTAAATTCAGAAGGTGAGCAAATAGGGCAGTAGCCTATATTTCAGAAGGTTTTATTTTTATTTACTGTTATTGATTAGTAGCTATCCACGAGGACTGCTTTTGGTTCCTGCAACCGCTTAATTTCGATTTATCATTGTTATCTTAATAAAATGACGTTTAAAATAAAGATTTGTATTTAGCTATCGGGTTGGACAGTTTATCGTACCGTCTGCTTCAAGGAAGCTAAGAAGCGAAGAGAGCAACGTCACGGATTTATATACGAAGCACACGACAGAAGCAAACTTCATTCAGTGTCACAGTTGCTGTCATACGGTTTCTTGGCGGAGGCAAGGTAACGCTCATTTTCATTACATAATTCAATACTGTTTTTTCAAATAAACATTTAACCATTCAACTAATGGACATCTTTGCACTTCCGCTACTTAAACACGGAATGTGATTTTAAGCATAACCTGCGTTAAGCCGTAGCATCTAGGCTGAAGTCAAATGACAAAATGCTGGGTATCCATTCTTTGTTAGTTTTTTTTATTTTGTGAATTTGACAGATTCCATACAACCAGGCCAATCTTGACCTTTTCATTTTTTCGAGTAAATATGATTTCGTTCATCTACAATATAGTGACATAGTATAGAATGACAGCACGAAAAAAGCAAGCCTAGCAGCCTTGATCGTAATATCCGTCGATATTAGTTTATCTGCGATTCGACTACTGAAGATTTAAATGAAACCTGAATTTGACATCACTCTACAAGTGTCTGATATAAGTCTTAATGAAAGTAACATGTCATGATTGTTGTATTACTTTAAACAGAAGTTAACTTGTTTCCGTTAATATCTGACTTTTAACAATGTCATGGCAATTGTCTGAGCTGATTAATCTCAAATTGAATACATTTTTCTAGGACCTAGGACGTGAAATCGGTTGAATGTAATCAATAAAAATATACTTGACTGAGGTTTTAAAAGCATGATAAATATTCTAATATTTGTCGCAATGTATTTTTAGAAGCACAAAAGCACACCCACATTTTTTAAATAAAGGATTTACAACAAATAAGTGTAGGAATATTAAATCCAGAATATAGATGTTTGATTGAAAACATAGTCAAACCAAATTATTTCAGACCAGTTTAGTTTAGACTTTAGACCACTAAAATCAATAACCCATGTTGGCCATTCATTAAATCATTTTGGAGACAAAAAAAACGAAAACAACTAAAGTAATGTAAAGGCGCAAATAGTGTGATATTTTTATATTTGTTCCTATGAAATGTACATTTGCAGCTCATAGCACCAGTTTGAAAGGGACAAGCTTGCAGAAGTACCTCTGTTTTCACTACTGTGAATTTTTTTCTCACACACCTACAGCAACCTACATTTGACTAATAGCTGGTCTTGGTGACCTTTTATTTAAGGGTGTTTTTTATGACTCAACAGAATGTCCCATATTCCCCATAAACAGTCAGATGTAGTCTCTGTCCAGCCTAAACTAAAGGCTACTGTAATTACAGTCACAGTCATTCATCTAAAATCTGTGAAGGTGAGACCATGGTTAGACTTTCCTTTGACCATTTATTTTCCACACAATGCTGCCTTTTTAATGTATGGCAGTTGTTTACCTGACGCTGGCTATTTGTGTTTGTCCATGCTACCAAAACTGTTTTTCTGGTGCAGGGCCATTACTGCTAATCTAGATGCCACTTCTCACTCTCCATTTTTCTGTTTTGCCTCAGAATTACCTCAAGCACCTACACAGGAAATGGCTGACAGAGTATGGTTGATGTTTCTCTTCCTTTGTTTCTATGGTAAGAGTGGCACACTTCCCACTTTCTACACTCTCTTATTCCACTGCAGCACCTCTTGTTTCTGTGTTTGGAGGGAACAGCTTGGTTCTCTGTAACATTCACTACTGTAAGTCGCTTTGGATAAAAGCGTCTGCTAAATGCCGTATATTATTATATTATTATTAATTGAGCTAAAATGCCTGCTAAAAACGCCCTGAATATAAAACCTGGGTGTGATGAGATACATTTATGGTTTAAATATATGGATTTGCCCAGGTCTTAATGGGTTAATTGAGCTAATTCCCAATTGTCAATCATTTATGTTTAAATTATTGACTTTTTGTCAATCAAATTGACTTTTGCCAAACCACACTGGCTGATAGCAGCATTCTCAGCAATAGGATAGGGGCATTCCATACTGCATACATCCTCTTTGGCAACATTCAAGTAGGCCTATGTAATAATGCTGCAGAAGTGTGATTCCAACAATTACAGCACTTTTTATATGTGGTCCCCCCCCTTTTTAAGGGACCAAAAGTAATTGGACAATTGGCCATGGCCAGGTGTGTGTCAATTCCCTCATTATTTAATTTACAAGTAAGCAGATAAAAGGTCTGCATTTGATTAGAGTTGATTTCAAGTGTGGCATTTGCATTTGGAATCTGTTGCTGTTAACTCTCAACTCTCAATATGAAGTCCAAAGAGCTGTCACAGCCAGCAAAGCAAGCGATCATTAGGCAGAAAAATCTAAACAAACCCCTCAGAGAGATAGCAAAAACATTAGGTGTGGCCAAATCAACAATTTGGTACATTCTTAAAAGGAAAGAATGCACTGGTGAGCTCAGGAACACCAAAAGGTCCGGAACACCACAGAAAACAACTGTGGTGGATGACAGAATAATTATTTCCCTGGTGAAGAAAAGCCCCTTCACAACAGTTGGCCAGATCAAGAACATCCTCCAGGAGGTAGGCGTATCTGTGCCAAAGTCAACAATCAAGAGAAGACTTCACCAGAGTAAATACAGAGGGTATACTACAAGATGTAAAGCATTGATAAGCCTCAAAAACAGGAAGACCAGATTAGAGTTAGCCAAAAAACATCTAAAAAAGCCTGTACAGTTCTGGAACAACATCGTATGGACAGGTGAGACAAAGATCAACTTGCACCTGAATGATGGGAAGAGAACAGTATGGAGAAGGGAAGGAACTGCTCATGACCCAAAGCATACCACCTCATCTGTGAAGCATTGTGGAGGTAGTGTTATGGCATGGGCATATATGGCTGCCAATGGAACTGGTTCCCTTGTATTTATTGATGATGTGACTGCTGACAAAAGCAGCAGGATGAATTCTGAAGTGTATAGGGCTATATTATCTGCTCAGATTCAGCCAAATGCTTAAAAACTCATTGGCCGGCACTTCACAGTGCAGATGGACCCGAAGCATACTGCGAAAGCAACCCAATACTTTTTTAAGGCAAAGAAGTGGAATGTTCAGCAATGGCTATGTATAAAAATGGTTGTAATTCAGATACAATATTTTTGACAAAACCCTTAAATTAAAGCAAAGAAGTGGAATCTTGTTCATTTAATTTCAAATGTGCTGGCGTACAGAGCCAAAATGATGAAAATTGTGTCACTGTCCAAATACTTGTGGACCTGACTGTAAGTTCTAAGTATCGTAGAAAATGATGTGACATCACAAAGTCACAGAAGTGGAATATTGGAAGTGAAGGAACTGGGCTGGATCCAGAGCCACTACATTTTATGTAAATGTTCACAGCCACAAAAAATATATATATGGGTAACTGCCACAAGGACTGTTCTTGATGAAACCGCCTGCTCATGCCCTAGATTGAATGCCCGAAATTACAAAAGTGTTTCCTTTATTTTGGCAGTTACCTGTATATTCACCACTGTTAAAAGCTTGTCTCTGTCTCTCCAGCACTATGGAAAATTCAGACTGTGAGATGTCACACGGTAGCTCCACGATAAACTTGAATGAGTGGAAAATACTCCCTCCATTCGAATTTGTAATATGATGCTAACGATATCTCCTTCCAGTAAATTACATTGGCCACATCAATGCTCCCATGCCTGATCAGACCTGCTTTCCCCAGGCAGTAAAAAAACCCATGCAATTATCTATTTCCCAACTGCAGCCAGCCTTGACAAATCACATGAGATCATTCATGTACTTATATCTGTATATTCTTCTCCCATCTTTTTGTGGTCTTGCATCAGAACTCCCAGAAATAGACTAAACTGAAAAATCTGATTCCCCAACATTTATTACATTACATTTGTACAGGTGTTTTACTGTGCATGGCTTTTAAGCCTGAAAATGCAAGTAAATCTGGCCCCAAATGTAATAAGTGGACTACCTTTCTAGACACCAGTGTAATAATTTGTTTTGGCCTAGGAGGGTATGTATACCATGGATTGCCCTGACAATTGTATGCCTGGTGTATAGCAGCTAAACGCTATGAAGCTTTTCATGCAATAGAAAATAAGGTGTTATTGTTTCTGTGTGGAACTGCAAAATATAACACATACTATTTCAAGGGATTTGAATGTGAGACAATGATATGACAGTAAAATGGAACATGTTGAACTGTTGGGTGGGTGCAAGGTGTGACATTTTTGGTGCTAAGGGGGTGACAAGGGGGAAGGGGGCGAGCGTCAAGATGTGTGCAGTTTCCTTGTGTGTGTGAACATGTATGGGGGGGGTGTGCTGTGTGTGTGTGCAGTGGTCCCACACAGGGGAAAAAACACAAACAGGAAGCCTGCAACTGCAGTAACGGTATTGGTTCTGCAAATTTAAAACTCACCAGATTATGAGGGCATTACTCCACTGCTACAGGACATTAAAAGAAAGAAACTGTCCTTATTTTGTGAATCTGTTATTAGTCAACATCTAATAACCTACATCTATCACCTACATATAAAACATTTAGTATTTATATTATGTATTCATTGTTTTATTAAAATTACTATTATTCAATTTAGTATTATATGTATTAAATCTCTATTTCTCCACTCACTCTCTCACTCTCTCTCTCTCTCTCTCTCTCTCTCTCTCTCAACCCCCCATTAGAAATGGCACTAGCCACAGAAAACCCTGGTATGTATATATATTCTTCTATAATGATAGTTATAATAATAATACCATTTTAAATGTGATTCGTTTTAGGCTCTCAGTAAGGAGATTATAGATATTGAGAGTCTATAGTCATTTAAAACAATGTTAGACTGTTGGCTACCTGACTTCATTTCAGACTGTATTGACCAGATGCTCTTTATTCCTCTATTTTCTTTCTCACAACCCCTTTCATTCTTCTCTCTCACTCTCTCTCTCTCACTCCCTTTACTCTTTTTCCCCACAACTGTTTCCCTTACCCTCCCTCCCTCTCAGGGACTGATAACTGCTACAGAATCGAGCCAGCCAGCATGGTTGGCATCATAGTTGGAGACGTGGCTCTGACGGTGCTGATAGTCATTGCAGTGTTCTACTGTGCTAACCGGCGCAGGCAAAATATGGAGGAGGGTAGGCCATATTCCAGCATTGTACTCAGGATGATGTCACTGCAGTACGCTTTGACGAAAAGAGAAAAAGAGCCACAAGCACTTGACCTATGGGATATTTTTCCCCATAACATATTATACTGCCCGTCCAAAAAAAAAGTCACATACTCTAATATTTAGTTGGACCGCCTTTAGCTTTGATTACGGCATGCATTCGCCGTGGCATCGTTTCGATAAGCTTCTTGACCCTTCTGAAACAGATTAACATCTTTTCCACGACCACAGGATATGTCTTCCGACATGGTTGTTTAAGAAATGAGAAGCTACTGACTGCATCAGTTAGGGTTAAATAACTTGTTGCCAGCTAAAACATATTCATCACTGCAGTAATTATCCAATGGAAGGCTCTTACCTATTTGCTTAGTTAAATCCAGGTGGTGACTTTTTTTTGGCCAGGCAGTGTAGAATTACAGCTATCCAGTAGTGTACTAATCGATAGCAAACTTAAATTACATTAGTTTGTTCTCACTCTGCTCTTTATGTTTGCATGATTCTCCAAACGGTGAATGGTATCATGCGCCGTAGGGCCTCATTTATAAAACATTCTTACGCACAGATTTGATCTTAGAATGTGCGTACGCTCAAATCCACGCCATCCGATTTATAAAAACGGTCTTTGACATGGAAAAGAACTTAGCTCCACGTCAGGTTCCAACTTGGCGCACGTTTCCTTGTGGCAATGTTGGAGTACTGCAGGTATTCGGAAATCTAAGAGCACCAACATGTCGTCTGCTACCTAATTGTTTCCTCATTATTATTATTATTACTAGTAGTAGTAGTAGTAGTAGTAGATGCTGTTGTAGTTGTATTACCAGATTGAACACATTGCTTAGGCTATACATAATGGTTTGCAAGAGGAAGAATGGCAGCATTGGCACTTATCGAAGATATCGCCAACTACGCAATAAGAAGGGAACGAGTTCAAACAGCGTCCCTGCACGCATCTGCACCTCCGCCAACAGGACTTTGATTTCAGCCTCGTTAAAATTATTTTTCTTGCAGCTCGCCATTATCAAGTAGAGGATTTGGGTTTTGATTCGAGCTCCTTTATATGCTAATGATATGAATTAGGGGGCATTTACAAGGCGGAGATCTAAAACCATTCAGCTGCGCACAATTTCAAGATCATTTGTGATTTAGAGATTTCACATCTGGGGGAGTGGCGTACGCACGTTTTTTGGTGTGTACGTTTATTTTTTCTCTGAATCACACGTATGCACATTTCAGAAATGATCTTAGATCAAATGTAGGATGGTTTCTACGCAACTTTTTATAAATGAGGCCCCTGGTGTGTGGGAATTCATTGCACTTCTAATCCAAATATTGTATCAGCCTACAATACTCAATCCCTGTGTACCTTTGTCAGGACCTGGATTCAATCAATTCTAACGTCAACATTTGACTGAAATCAGGCTAACGTCTTTCCCCCGTCTTTACCCCTGTTGTAGGCTGATACAATATTGTCCTTAAGTTTGAAATAAACATCATATATATACCTTCCTTATATGCTTATACATAAGTACTTCACTCCACATATCAGTTGTAATAGAGAGGCAAGGGTAGTGTATTTAATAAATTTAACGTTTACATGTTTTATCTCTCTCTCTCTTTTAAAATGATTATTATTATTAGTGCCGGGTGCAGTGGCAAGCAATCCTTGGTATACTTCTATTATACTTCTTAGGGTTAATTTCAGGCTGATATACAGTAATTGTGTATATTGCTGCTCTACTTGTAAAATGTGTATATTTCATAAGGAAACATACTAATGAATGTCTGTTTCCTTCTTCAGCTGAAAAAGTCTACATGAATGTCAGGGCCAAATGCAAGGCCTGAGAAACCAAGATGACAAAATGCGCACAAATAAATACATTTTATAAAAAAATCAAGTGAAGCGTCATGAGCACAACATCACATCTTCAAAGATCAAGGGATATACCTCATCTTTGATAGTATGGTTCAGCAGTGTGGCGTTTCTTGTTATTCTGTTGGACACAGTGGTCCACAAGTCTTGAGACCAAGTGGATTCAGATTCTGATTGAAACATTGCTGGACCTGCACTTTGACAGGAAGTACAAATGTTGCTTGGGTCAGACTAAACATTGTGCATTGCTTTGTTCAGACCGTTAATCACACAAATCCACAAGTCCAAAACCAGTCCTAATGCTGAAACACTTTTTTATTGGTCAGAGGTATTAACTCTGTTTGGCTGTTGTGTTCACATGATATAAAAATAACTTTTTATGATAATAATGAAGCAAGTGTTTCCTGCCTGTGGTTGACTCTGTATAAGCCTCTTGGTTGTTGTACGATATTATTACTGTAGAAATTGATGGAATAAAATAAAATATCTTTTTGTCAGTCTTCAAATGTTTTAATTGGATTTAAATGCTGGATTTTGGTTCCATTTCATCATGTTTATAGAAAGATTTTCAATGGCTTACAGGACGTTCTCACCATTCCAAAAGTATGCCAGAGGTACCTTCCGCCCCCAAAAAAACGCATTGGAATTTCAGAAGGTAGATAATCTTGGGCTGTGCCATCTCTGCAGTTCAGAGGTATGTAATCCCATAAACTTTGAAGTGGTAGAGAAAACAAAGTCATTAAAGCAGAAGAGCGTAACGATGTCACCCTCCTGTAAGCAGCGAAAGACTGCCCCCTTGAGGCCAAGATATTAGCCTGTGGTTTTACCCAACAGTAAATTATTAATTATTTTCCAAAGCGGCTGTATGTTTTATACAGAAATGATAGATGTTTGACCATTGCTCTTCAAACAAACTAAACAAAGTATACGGCTGTACGGGAGTTGATAAGAGGAAGCAGAGTTCCTGTCAGAGAGAGTTGATGATTATCAGCTGGCTGCCTGTTACTGTTAAAATGACCAAGATAAAAGAGGCCCAGACACAAAGATCCTCAGACAATGTTCACCCACTTTAGATATTACTGATCTACCTTTTACAATTTAACAGACTCATCTGTGCCATGTACTTTGAGAGTGAAGGAATAATAGGGGGGAGTTACATTGAAACAGGTGGGCCAGAGCTATAGCAGATTTGACTTACAATCTTTTTTTATGTCCACATACATACCAACATAATGAATATACCATACATTTACATAGCAAGGTATTTACTGAAATTTTTCGGTCTCTTGCTAAATTGAACCAGAAACCTTACAGAGACACCTCCTGGACCCCCTGTCTGACGCTGATCAATTTTATATACAATACTTATTTGTGTTGTGAAGGGGCATGGCATTGGATGGGAGGAGCAGATATATTAGAATCAGGAACCGTGACAATTTGGGAATATAGAGGAAGGAAGCTTTGGCAGTCTGTGTATGAGTGTACAGGGCTTGAAATCCCCCTGATGTGTTTGAGTCTAAAATGAGAACCAACCAATTTTGGACAATCCACTTGACACCTTTTCAACCCATTTTTAATGCTGAAATGTTACATCAATTTAATGATTATGCCACTTAAATTCACTGTAATTGTCCCTTTGCACTTCATGGGTAGTATAATGGTTATTGGACATTTAACTGAGAGGTTGCAGGTTCAGATCCCAGAAAGGCACTGCCATTTGTACATGGATAGTAGATAACAATGTCAGCTACTGTATATGTGATAAGTAAGGGCATGCATTTTCACTACCTCTGTCAGGAACCTGAAGTTCCATCCTTCAACACCAAGAGGTAGATGGAGGACTTTCTGAAGCTACTTGTTAAGCAATCAATGCATTACGATCTCAAGTAATCATTCAATTGCCACAAATGAAGTGCGTATTGCAGCATAGTAGACTAGTCAGCAGTTGGCACTGCACACAACCACACGTAATCATACTGATTGATCTGTAAGTAGGTTAGTACTTTAAAAAAACAAAAACATTTATTTCTAATTTTTACCCGTTTTTCTCCCAATTTGGTTGCCAATTATACCCTCTATTTATCTCAATTCACCCTCCCCCACAAGTCCGCCGCCTGTCCTCCGGGGCGAGACACTATTTCCGGGCCGATTTTATCCGCCTCTTCCGAGACGGAATTCTACCACGGACGCCTTTTTCCTGCTCCTCGACGGACTTGTGCCGGCTCACCCTCCCCCAGAGACGGACAGCCAAATGCCGTCTCCGATCGGGGCTGATGACCAGGGCCGGTCTGGTAGAGACGTGGGTTCCCTGACAGGCAGCGCACACCACACCGGACCAGCCAAAGTGTGGTGCATTAGACCGATACGCTATCCGCCAGCAATCTGGCTACTACTTTTAATTGTGAAAATATGTCTGTTGACACTTCTGTAGGACATATCATGCCTGTCCTGGTGCAAAAACGGATATATTGAATTGAGCATATATATTCTTAAACCACACAACCTTATAAAAACAATTGAAAGCAAAAGGATATATATATTTTTTAAATTAAATAAAAAAATGCTTCACCAAAAGATGAAGGTGATCATTGAGAATGGCATTGTATGTATTGTTGTTTACCTTCTTTTGTACTGTACCCTCTAAGGCAGGGGTGGGCAAGGGGTTGAGTGGACCTTTTGTTCCAGCCAGTAGCTCACCTGAAATGACTAATCAGCTAATCAAAGTCTTCAATCAGGGCTTTGATTAGAACAGGTGTGTCACTGTAATTTACAAAAGCCTCACCCAGTGTTTTGGTAAGATTACATGTGCAAAACCATTGATTTGCCAGGGAAATGCACCCCACACCATAGAGCAGAACTATCTGATTTTGGAAGTTACATGTGCAAAACCATTATTTGCCATTATTCCCCCGAAGTCACACTATCTTTTTCTCACGCTTTTCGGAACCCTTTTTTCTCACGCTTAAACAATGATGCGGCTAATTTATGGATTTTTACGGGCTAACGAGCTCTCATTTAGCCGCCAATACATTTAGCCTCGTCACATCAGACCAATTAAATTACCGAACAGGTCACAGTGGACCAATGAAACTGTTCGAATTCAATCAAACGCACTCACACAATTCTTCAGATCAGTCATTTTGCGCTTCATGCACATACCCTCATCATGGAAAACACACGAAGAAATGCATATGATGCAGTTTTCAAGTTAAAGGCGATCGACCTGGCTGTCAAAGAAGGAAATAGAGCTGCTGCACGTAAGCTTGGCATCAATGAATCGATGGTGAGACATTGGAGACGGCAGCGTGAAGAACTGACTCGATGCAAAAAGACGACAAAAGCTTTCAGAGGCAAGAAAAATGCGGCGAGAAATCATTTACCAAAACTGGCCGCATGCGAAGAGCAACTTTTGCTCAAGTCTGCCAGTGGATCCTGACAGCGTGGAACAGTGTCCAAAAATCCACTATCACCAATGGGTTTCGAAAGGCTGGACTGCTGCGTGATGAAGAGGACAGCACAAGCTCAAGTGCGAATTTGTCTCGAGACGAAAGTGACAGTGAGAGCGACAACGAAAGAGAGACTGAGAAAGTGTGTGATGAAGTAATTCTGAGGCTGTTCAATTCCAACACTGAAGAAGACGACTTTAGTGGTTTTAGTGCGCAGGAGGAAGATGAAGATCGCGATCAATGAC
Source organism: Aldrovandia affinis (assembly GCA_029706075.1). Taxonomy (NCBI): domain Eukaryota; kingdom Metazoa; phylum Chordata; class Actinopteri; order Notacanthiformes; family Halosauridae; genus Aldrovandia; species Aldrovandia affinis. The sequence goes on along the minus strand of JAINUG010000306.1, from coordinate 23,957 downwards.
TTTTCTGGTAGGCTACTGTGTTTTTCTTTAACCAGCCGTGTTACAGGCACTGTTCGGAAAAAAGCATTCATTTAATTAAAAGTTTAAAAAATCTTTCCGTGTAACATTTTCTGTGTAAATATCCCATGTTACAACGCGGACATCTGCGGCTTATAGAAGTGCGGCCTATATATGTACAAAATCTTTTTTCTTTTTAAATTTACTGGGTGCGGCTAATATTCAGGTGCGCTCAATAGTCCGGAATTTACGGTAAATGTAAAATACACTGGTGGTATCACAGGCTCTGTAATTTATTGCTTCACTCACTGTATGGCCCCTGGTGGAACCAACCATGGTACTATGCTATACGTACCTTGCAATACATTGCAGGCGTGCAGCTTTTCTATTGATGTTATCACAATACACTGCTCAGGGAACTGATTAACCAGTCTACTTACTGTTTGGTCAGTCCTCACGGGAAAACTCAGTCCTCACGGGAATCCTCCCTCATATTTGCAAAAAGACGTGAGAAGGAAGAAAAAAAGAAAGAAGGAAGAGCATGTGGTCGCAGCACTGGACAGAAGCTCTCTGATGCTTTCTCTGCCATGGAAACATCTGACCACAATTAAAGCCAAACGATAATACTCAATTTTTATATTCAGGCCTGACAGCGAAAATGGTGTGGGTGCTATGGTAACATAACATTTAGAGACCTCTGATATGAGATAAAAAAGCTCCTTCAAGAATATATATTAATGTAATGTGTAGGCTACTAGCCACAGGCTATTATATTAAATATTAATATACCAATAGATTTTAAGAAGGTAACACTTCAAAATATATTTTTTAATTGTTTGTAACTACCTGTCAGTATACATCTACTTTCATCTCCCTATGTCTTTGCCACACTTGCTTTGTATTTTCAACAGTTTATAAAGCTGACTGAACAAGTGACCTAGTTCTGGTGAACATAGTTTTTTTAATATGGTAAAAGCCAAACCCTCTAACCAATTGTTGGCCTGAATTAAAAATATACACAGGACTTGTCATTGGTTAGTTTGTATTTATAGTTCTGGACACAGTAAATAGGACAGTTACCCCCTCAATTGGATGGCGACTATTCATTTGTCAAAACTGGACTGATATTTCAACTAGGGAGGAAGTGCACCTCTACAGCGTGAGCCGTGAAAAGCAAGCCACAGCGAGCGCCCATCTTAGAGTATTTTCCTGTGTGAGCAAGAGAGTCAGGGTGTGCGATGCAGAATCAGAGAGAGAGAGAGCCAGATACAAAGATCATTGGTCTTTGTGACATCACAAAGCAGAAGCAGAAACACACACGCCCGCACTTCCTCCTCACAATATTCCACACCCTGACATTCATCACCACTGCACACTGACCAGCATCTCTTAGATAGGATCAGCCAATTGTAGCTCCCCTCTCCTCTGCACTTTTTGCATCTCCAACCATCCAGACCAGCCAGGCACACCCCCTGCTGAGGGAAGAAGAGCCCTCCTGCTCCCTCTCTGCTCACTTCCAGTACCAACTAAAGGATGGGGAGGTCGCTGTGTGTTGTGACTCCATTTGCTGGACTGTTTGGTGAGTACCCTCTGAGTACAGGCAATATTGAGATGGATAAACCATGAGATGGTGCTTATGCGTGCGTATCTGTACATACGCGTGTATGTGCGGGCCTATGTGTGTGTAACTATGGGGCTCCAAGGAAAATATGCGCAAAGGCAGTTCTTTGGTCGTCTGTGCAAAATGATTTTTTCTGTAGGGTTTTTGAATAAGTGACATTTTAACTCAAATGATTAAGCTTATGTGGTGTGTTTGTTCAGTTGCACCATAAGTTGTGAAGACATTGTGAATGCTATCTGTGTGACGTTATTCTATTTTTAATTAAACCTCTACCTGTCAGGGACCCCAAATTATCATCAAACAGTTGCATTTACATGCCTGCAAATATGCATTCCTGTAATCTGAAGAAGAGCTATCAGCACTACCAAAAATGTATGGTCAATACTACACCATGTTGACTGGAATATAAATATATTTTAAACTGTGTTGACAATTACCAATTACCAACACCTACCATATCATATTTTCTGTCACACCCCTCAAAGGTTAGAAAACTGGAGATCTGGAAAGGTGTACAGCAGCATTCACCCATGAATTGGGCTGGTGTTCCGCTAAACACTGTTATTCCCCAATTTGTGGAAAACAAACAAACCAACAAACAAAATAAAGTTAATCATGCACAGTAACAAAAGTCAGTCTCAATATGTTTGTCACATTTTCCATAACACTACAATGGATTTAGCTTCAAAATAAGAAAACAAATTGTGGCTTTTCACATTTTTCCACCATCTCAATTAAAAAGAATTTCCCATATATGAGCTTATATATTCCTTTCTGCTATACATTTTCCAAACCTTAATGTGTATTTTTAATACATTCTATGCTCTCTAGATATGAAGCACTTTCTCATACATTCCTAATATACTCCTTCTGTATATATAACATATGAGTAATACATTTACAAATATATTTTATTTATATTTATTTTTGGTATAGGATTTAAGTTTTGTAAGTATCTGGCCAAGGTGTCATTACTAGTTGGGAAGTGATACCTCTCCTTTGAGTATGTCTGGTTTTTGATGAGAAGAACATTTTATCCTTATAAAAAAGAGGAAGTGGGTGATTTAGACCCTTGTGACTTCAACATGGAACATTGATAATAAACAATCACAGACAGAACCAGATATACTCACGCCTATGTGAACGCACAGATAATCAAACATTACTGTGGGAGTTCAGTTCAGATGAACTACACAGCAGATTTGCATGCAGAACGACAGGCAACTGCCAAAATAAAGGAGACACTTGAGTGAATGAAGGGTGCTGGTGGCTCTATTATGGTGTGGGATGCATTTTCCTGAAATGGTTTAGGTTCACTTAACCTCTTAGAGGGCAATGTAAACAGCAATACATACAAAGGCATTCTGATTGATCACCTTCATCGTACGGTGAAGCATTCCTATCCTGCTGGGAATGGTCTCTTCCAGGATGACAATGATCCCTCCACAGGGCACGAGTGGTCACTGAATGGTTTGATGAGCATGAAAAGGGTGTAAACCATATTGTCAGATCTCAACCCAGTTGAACACTTATGGGTGATTCTGGAGCGGTGCATGAGACAGCGTTTTCCACCACCATCAACAAAACACAAAATTATGGAATTTCGTGTGGAAGAATGGTGTTGCACCCCTCCAATAGAGTTCCAGATTCCAGTTCCAGTTCCTATTAAGACACTTTATGTTGGCATTTCCATTATTTTGGCAGCCATATGTATGTATTGAAGCCAGTTTAAATTAATCTTTGATGGATTCACCAAGACAGGGTGCAGCTTCGCTTCGCTTTTCGGCAGCAGCATTACGGCTAGAGTTGAAAGGAAATGCAGCGGAGGATACTGAAACCATTTGGCTAAGACCATGTGTTTCCTTAGATACCAGTCCACAGCACCTGTGGTCAGCCAATTCATCCGGTTGCACTGCAGTGTGTTTTCAGAGGTTACTAAACAACAGAAATTCCATCGCCATTTTTAAGCATCGGGGCCACTTCACCTTGCGCCGGGTCCCATTGTCGCTTGTGAGACATGGCTCTTTTCTGTCCTGAGTTTCTGGGGAGTTCTTCATGGTTGTCTGTGTTAATTTTACTTTATATTTATTTCTACTCTACTTTGTTTCAGGTCCTGTGACGGGACAACAGGGTGGGTATCTATTTGGTCTAACATTTTACATTTTGCAGACACTATTATCCAGAGCAAATTACACAGCAATGACACAATACAGCTGGATATTTACTGAAGCTATTCCGTTTAAGTACCTTGCTCGCCATACCTGGGAATTGAACCTGCAACCTCTAGTTACAAGTTCGCTAACCACTATACTACACTGCCGCCCATTTAATGTTTGATAATGGTATGTGTGTAATGGAGTGTTCAGAATATACACAGTGTGGGAAATACTCAAGGCATTCCTTCTAATCACTCTGGACATGTGGATGTCCTTTGTCCTAAACTTATCTCCCTCCATTGCATATGCTATCATGTCCATCACTAATGTCTCTGGTAAAAGCTCCCAGCGCCCTTACTAGGCCAGGCCAGTCTCTGCCCCTCCCTCCTTCTCTCCATTCCTCTCTCTTTCTCTCTCTCTCTTTGTCACTGTCTCCCCATCCCTGTATCTTCCTCTCCTTTAGTTCATTGGTAATGTAATAATAATAATAATAATAATAATAATAATAAACTTTATTTGTATAGCACCTTTCATACATGATATGCAGCTCAAAGTGCTTCACAATTGTAAACAGAATTAAAAAGAGATAAATTAAGATGGTAAAAAATGCATAGGTAGAGGCATTCAAGGTAGACATTAAAATAAATAAAAAAATACATAAAATACATGACTGCATAAAATACAAAAACCGTGGAATAATACACACTATTAATTTAACCAGTATTTAATTGAAAAGCCTGTTCAAACAGGTAGATTTTGAGCAGTTTAAAAACATTTTTCACAGAGCTTACATCTCTGATGTGTCTGGGTAGGGTGTTCCACAGTTTTGGGGCATAATAGCGTTTTGTGCAGTAGTTTGGGAATGGTTAGAAGGTAGTATTCATTGTCAGCGAGACACTGTAGAGTAGATTTATAACCCTTTAGCTGGCTCCCCCCTGCCCCCCTTCTGTGTTGCAGACTGTCGCTCCTGCATCTACCTGGAGCTGGGCACTGTGCTGGGCATAATTGTGGCGGATATCATCCTCACCCTCCTTATTGCGCTCTCTGTCTTCTGCTTTGTCTACCGTCTGAAGAGGAAACGTCTGGAGGCCCTGGAGGGTGAGTATCCAACACACATGGGCAGGTAGTGGAGGACATGATGTCCTGATGAAGTTGACTGTGCCAAAAACTTAAACGTGATGGCTTGAATTTTTATCCTGGAACAAATAAAATAAAATATCTTCATGCAGTCCATATACGCTTGTTTTGAGAGGAGTCCTGCTTTTCATTCCTCCTGTAGAAGTTTATTTTGCAGATAGGTGAGGAATCTGTGCGTGTGCGTGTGCGTGTGTGTGTGTGTGTGTGTGTGTGTGTGTGAACTAACCTTGTGTACTTCATTTAGCATACTGTAATGTTGCTTAGTTATTGCCATAAATGAGACTTCAGTCCTCCCAATTCTTTGAAACGTGTAACAGACTTTTATTATAACTTCATCAGATAACATTTGCCATGTGACTAATCATAACCTAGCCATTTTACCCACTGCCCATCATGTTCTGCGATGCATACTAGAGTAGGCTCTACCCTATCCTACTCTGTGCATGCGTACTAGAGTAGGCAGTGAATTATGAGTGAAGCCATTCATTACATCTCCTCCTTTTTTAAAACATTACTCTAAATGTTTATCAAGTAAGTATGTATACACACAATCAATGTCTACTGTATAGCTAAATGCATTTTGAATCTGGATGACCTTGCAATGTCACAATGTGAACTTGACTGATAACTTGAGGTCTTAACTTACTGTTCCTTACACAGTTACGTGTAACTGAACTTAAAATGAATGAATTCTTAAAATTATTAACTTATGGGTCCTGAATGATTAAGCCCATAAACAGAACAAACATGCCATCTCATCTCATCTCATCTTCAGCCGCTTATTCCTAGTTAGGGTCGCGGGGGGGCTGGAGCCTATCCCAGCATGCATTGGGGCGAGAGGCAGGAATACACCCTGGACAGGTCGCCAATCCATCGCAGGGCACTACATACACCATTCAATCACACACTCATACCTACGGGCAATTTAGACTCTCCAATTAGCCTAACGTGCATGTCTTTGGACTGTGGGAAGAAACCGGAGTACCCGGAGGAAACCCACACGGACACGGGGAGAACATGCAAACTCCACACAGAAAGGCCCCCGGCCTGGATTCGAACCCGAGACCTTCTTGCTGTGAGGCGACAGTGCTATCCACTGCACCACCGTGCCGCCTCAAACATGCCATTACATTATGTTTTTTTTAAGAGGATTTACATTCACAGTTCTCACAGGTCCAATCTTACGACTGGCTTGCTTTGTGGGACAGCCACATCTCAGGTCATAGGTGTGGTTCATGGCCACCACACCTATGACCTGGTCTGGTCTGTCCATTGTCCTCTGTGGGTGGTGTGAACTGGACATCATATGTACAAATTCATACTGCTTACTGAATTCCTGTAGTTCTACCACAGTCAGCTGCATGCCATCTGTCACTAACCATGATCCTGGGGACCCCAAAACGAGGGCTCGGGAGTGGAGGTTTTTAGAAACCTTAGTTTCTAAAAATAAAATAGTAGTCTGATACTCTCACATGTAGTTTTGCTTTTTTTTTGTTGCTTTTTTTTATCCTGTTTTTCTCCCAATTTGGTAGCCAATTACACTCTGTATTTTTAGGTCAATCCCGCCCTTGTAGTTCAGTGCCGTAGCCTGTGACCGGTAGTGACAAACAGGGCCGTCTCAAGGGGTGGGTGGGGCCCGGGCGTGTCAACCTACACGGGGCCTAGCTGTTAACGTGATGACACCGCTTAGCAACCGTTGGCCCCCACAAAAGACGGCCCTGATGACAAAGGCATAGTATCGTCTCCTCTATGATGGCACTCGTCGTGTGAGTTGGGCGTGGCCGGGGAATTGACAGATTATTGGCAAACAGTGGGTGTCTTCCTTGGGGCGTATTCTGCTATCCTGCTGAAACGCATCAGCCTCATCAATAGACTCTGACATCTTATAGGGACATTATCCAGGTCGTTACTATTGATTAGTGGCACCAGGGGTTTGTGGTCTGTGACCAGCTTCAAGCTGTCCAAGTCATACAGGTACTTTGCCAGCCAACATGCTCGCTAAACACTCCTTTTCAATCTGAGCAAACTTTGTCTCAGCTTCACTCAGGCGCCTGGAGGAGTAGGCAATGGGTTTCCAGTCCCCTTCCAGTCCCCTGTTGTTGAAGTTAGACGCCCACTACCCCATAGCTGCTGGTGTTCAATGATACTGCAATGGGCTTCCTGGAGGTTAACAATGGAGCAGTGGTTAGTAAGCTCTTCAATTGTTGAAAGGCTGCCTCCTCTATATGCCTCCAGAACCACTCTACCTGTGTTTTCAGGAGTTCATAGAGCGGCGGCCCCACAGTGGATAGGTTGGAAATGTATTTTCCCAGATAGTTCACCATCCCAAGGAATCTTTTTAGTTCAGCAGCATTCTGGGGCAGGGGGAAGTTTGCTATCCCCATGACCTTCTCTGGGTCTGGCCTGACACTGTTCTCATCAATGATGTGCCCCAGAAAACGAACCTGGCTCTGTTTGAACTTTGTTCAGCATTTAGCATTTTGCTTTGTTCAGCTTTAGACCTGCTGCCTCGATGGCTCTGAGCATGTTTCCCAGGCGCTCATAGTGTTCCTGCTCTGAGTTAGCATAGGTAAACACATCGTCCATACATATTGCCACACTTTCGAGCCCTTGTAGAGTTTGTCATTTTTCTTTGAAAGATTTTGGGAGCACTGGTTATCGCAAATGGGAGACGACGGAAGGAATATCACCCAAAAGGGGTGATAAAAGTGGTACATTTGCAACTCTCCTCACATAGAGGGATTTGGTGGAACCCACAGGAAAGCATACTATTGCCCCTTGTAGCTAGTGTTAGTTATAATCTGACCAAGGCACTTTAACTTGCCCCCTGGACTTCTCAGACACGCATCCACTGGATGCGATTCTCTCCTTGGAGAGAGCTGCCTAAATATCTTTTCACTGATAATGAATGTATCGGCACCTGTGTCAGTTTGAAGTTAATAGGAGTGTCCCCTATTTTGGGCGGTTGTAGAATGGTGGCAGGGGTGGTCACCATGCCAGGTAGTGAGTGGATGAAGAACAACCAAAAATAAGGTTCCAATAGGCTAATGGTCCGTTTATTCTATTAATCCTTTTATAAACTTAAACCCAATCCAAAAACAAAGCTGGCAGCAGTAGGCAACAAGGGACCCTCCGGGAGGTCGGCAGCAGCGGGTGACATGGGACCCTCAGGAAGGCCAGTCACAGCAGTCAATGAGGGGCCCCCAGGAAGGTTGGCAACAGCAGTCGACAAGGGGCCCCCAGAAGGCCGGCAACAGCAGTCGATGAGGGGCCCCCAGGGAGGCCAGCAGCAGCAGTCAGCGAGGGGCCCTCAGGGAGGCCGGCAGCAGCAGGCAACTAGGGGCACTCAGGGAGGCCGGCACCAGCAGGGCCTTCTGGTTGTGGCCTTGGCATGGTGGAGGTCTGTGGGAGTGTCTGGCCTGGGCTTAGGGTCTTCCTCTCCTCCTCAGTCAGGGAGAGGAGAAGCTGGTGGACAGTCACATCAATTGGTGCTGGACAGTGGTGCAATGATGACTGTCACTTCTGCAGCTTCCGCACCAGTTGGTTTCAAGCACCAGTTGGTTTCTGGGTCCCCACACCACTCAAATTCTCATTATCTCCTCCCAAGGGTCCCTGTCTCTAGACTCCTTGGGAGGATGGTCCACCAGAGCAACAAAGGCCAGGCAGTGCTAGGGCCAAAAAAGGGGCTCCAGCACCTCTTTCCTATCCATAGGCTCCTCTGCCCGGGCAAAACCAACCACCAGACAAAGCAGGTCTGCCACCCACTCTCCTGGGCAGGCCTCCAGACCACTCCCAGGCCCTGAGGAAATCTCAGGCCCTATCCACTCAGCCACCAGGGATAATTAATTTTGCCCGCGTTCTCCACCATATGTAGCACAGTGGCAGGGGTGGACACCATGCCAGGTGGTGAATGGACAAACCAAAAAAAGAATAGTGCGCTTTTGAAAGCTGGGAATGGTTAGCATCCTGGATTTTACCACATCTACCACAGTACTCCAAATTATAGCTTGTTGTAGCACCGCCATTTCCGTGAATCACGCTCTTTCTAGCATTTGTTTGCCCAAACCCCTCTCTCCTCTGAAAGGGGCGGCTGCTGCTAGCTACATGTGAATTAGCTTGTGCTGCATGTCCTGTGTGCTGCAAGCTAACCTGTCTTGCTACAGCTTCAGTCTGATGCACTTGTTGGATAGCCTATGCTAGCGTCAATGTTAGCATAAGCTGGAACTTTTGTCCATCATACCCAATACTAAATGGTCTCTGATATGTTCATCTCTTTGAGCACCTCTCAGAGCTCATATGTACACTTTGGCACTTTCTCCCACCTGTTGGCTACATTGGTAAAAACATGCTCACTAATGTATTAATGTTTCTCTGAGGGATAAAGTAGTTGCTGAATTTCTTTAATACTACATCAAAGTTATCTTTATCCTGTTCCTCAGCAAAACTAAATGAGTTGAATGTCTTCTCTGCTTCACTACCCATTGCATAGATAAGTGAACTGATCTGGGTGATTCCTTCGTCTTTGTGCAGTTTAGTTATAGTGCTGAAGCGGCAGGATCTCTGTCTCCACTCCGGCCAGTCAGTGGGGCTTCCGAACTCATCAGGCGGGTTGAACTTGGGCATTTTGTCGTAATTTTGGACTGTACAGTTCAGCGAATAGCAGAACATGAGAATACAGTAGGTCTGTACAGGAATATGATTTATGTCAAAGAAAAATAAATACTTGTCTACCCTCTTCTCTGTCAGGCCAGACTAATTGTTGATGACAATGTCATATAGAAATACCATGACATTGTCATCAATGATTTGACTTTGGATTTTCTGCAGTCGAATGCCATTGTTTTGTAGCACCATATCGATGATAGCCATCTCTTGTTCTATTGTGAAGAGACATTGTCTTCCACCACCACCTGGTCCTTTAAATTCTGAAAAAAAGAGTTATGTTACAGTATACTGTATTGACAAAATAGGAATAGCCTACAACTCCCAATTTTATACATGATAGTATATCATGGTGTTTCACTTGCAGTAGTTTACCATATTCTACAGTAATCACTCAGTACTGTATTGTAATGTAGTAATAAAGACAAGAACAGTAAACTAAAAATGTAGATTACTACAATGCTTACCTATTGTCATTTGTGAAGGTGTGGATCACGGTTTCAACACTGAAGTGGCTCGGTTTTGGCTTCAATCTTTGCCCGGTTTCCCTCAAGGTCAAACCATGGTTGAGCACATGGTCAACGAAAGTTGTCCTAATTTCATTTGTTAAGGGAGCTTACTTGTGGCCCATTTATCTGTGCTAAATCTGTGATCACTGATTGAACAATTTAGGCAAGTAGAGTTTGTACCTGTGAGGACTGAGTATATTGAATAGTAGTGCTTTCCATGTGAACACAATTTTTATTCATGAAGATTGTGCTTAATGAGGATAATTGTGTTTAGGGTAATTTGACATTGCAATTTGTGTGAAAACAAGAAAATTGTGCTTATAGTTTTGCAGAAAGAGGTTTTTTTTATTGATACATAGGCTTTAGATTTTAATACTTGTGTCCATAGCACCAGTTTTTGTGTGGAAACAATTGAGAAAAACTGTAAGAATTTTTTTGGGGGGGAATAATTTAAAGGAGGAACCGTGCATGTGTTTCCAATGCATAAAATGAGAAGAGAAATGCATGTGTTTTTTTATGTGATTTGCGTATGAGAGATGATGTTTGCATGTGCCTGCACAGAGGGATCCTTTGTGATGATGAACAGGTTTTTAAAGGGCGGGACATGCAGATCATGAACCAGCAAGCATTTCCATGACCACTCCTAACACCCCCCCCCCCCCCTCTCTTCCAAAACCTACCTCAGGTAAAGAGAAAACACAGGCAACATCAAAGAGGAAGAAACCAGAAACCGAGTCTCCTTATCAGGTACACTCCCAGAAAACCTCACATCACAGCTTTTATAAATTGTGTCTCCCAGGGGTGATAAATCCAGGTATTTGTGCCTTTGTTCTTTTTTAAATGTTTAAAATTTTACATTTTGGTGACAAATATTTAGAATGTGTCCTTTAGGGTGTCCTTTTCACTGACATTGAAGTGACATTTCACTTTGTGTGTGTGTCTGTGCGTGTTCTTCTGTGCGTGTGTGTGTGTGTGTGTGCATGTTTATTTGAATTTGTGTGATTGTGTCCTTGCAGGAGCTTCAGGGGGTGCAGAATGACGTGTACAGTGATCTCAGACAGTTCCAAAAATGAGGCCCCTTTCAGACCAAACTTATTGCTGTGTAGGTTTTTATAAAGCTTCCTGATTGGCTCCTCTTTCACCAATGATTGAGAAAGAACATAGGGGCTCCCATGTTTGAGTTCTGCACAAACTGGCTAAGGATGAAGACTTTAGGACTTGTTCTTAGACCAACTGGTTCATAACATAAGCCCAAAGAGATTATTCATTTCAGTATTAATATCAGCATAAATAATGACATACATGTGATTACAGTTTTTTATCAGATCATTTTTCATCACATCAAGCCTGTACAATTTTGAAACAAAATTACCTCATCAAAACTTTACAAGAGGAAAATTCACATTAAATGTTGCAGAACATACTATATATATATATATATATATATATATATATATATATATATATATATATATATATAATTTATATATATCTTATCGTAATGTTTAAATGTAATAACATTTGTTTTACAATATGTATACTTTATAAACTTTATATTGCATTGATATATATATTCTGAAATGTTGCATTATGAAAAGTAGCAATATTGTACTGTACAGGTAATTGCCATACAGTTTTTATATAAACATATTAGATATTGTTTTTAATGTATAGTCTTGTAATTTGGTGGTATGATTAATCTTAATGTCTTAAAATAATAAACATTTTTTATGAAACCAAGGAGCACATTTCTCATTGACATATCTGTGTCATTTTTTCTGTTTCTGAGACAGAGATAAACCAGGGATAGTGACTGATGCTGAGATTTTGTCTTTTGTTCCTCTTCTTCTGTGAACAAGTCCAAACTTATTTGCATGACACTTATTTGGGTGGAAGCCAGAGGATATTCAATAAATTATCTCACTCCCGCCCCCCTCTCTCTCTCTCTATTAAGAAACGAAATAATGTAAACCCCAAATGAAAAAGGAGTCCTATTTAACTAACTCGCAATTAAAAATGAGACCACATATGCTTTTCATTTCATTGTCATACCAATTACTAATATGTTTCTGCTATAAAAGACATTTTCAAAACAACATGTTAACATGTGAGTTTATAAAGCAACTTGAGAGATTTTGAAATTGTTGTGCCAATAAACACAGTGCACACCTTCATCCTATGGTGAATCATTTATTTCCTGATGGGAGTGGTCTCTTCCAAGATGACAATGTTCCATCCACAGGGCTCGAGTGATCACTGAATGGTTTGCTGAGTATGAAAATTATGTAAACCATATGCATTTGCCATCTCAGTCACCAGATTGAACACTGATGGGAGATTCTGGAATGGCGCCTGAAACAGCATTTTCCATCACCATCAACAAAACACCAAATTATGGAATTTCTTGTGGAAGAATGGTGTTGCATCCCTCCAATATAGTTCCAGACACTTTTAGAATCTATCCCAAGGTGCATTGAAGCTGTTCTGGAGGCTTTTGGTCATGGATGTTGTGATTAGGGATGGAAAGACCATCTCTCTACCTGGAGCATTTACATTTAAATTTTTTACATTTTAAGCATTTAGCAGACGCTCTTATCCAGAGCGATTTACAAGATGTGCATAAATACATGGTAGGAACAATCATAGTACGCGCAAGAGATCAGTGCAGTAATACAGCGATGTACATCATTGCAGGCAGCTGCGTACCATACCTGTAACACTAGGAAGGGAAAGGTTCGTAATTTTTATACATTTTATTTTTTTATTAAATGGAGTAAGCAGGGGTATATAGTGTTGAGCAAGTAGGCAGTGGTGATGACAATTAGCTAGATGTACAGAGTTCAGGGGAAGCACATTTTTGTTTCAGGACCAATTCCAACTCTCAGTCTTGGAGAGGTGGAAATATCTCATATTCTAGAGAGGTTCCAGTCAGGTTTCAGCTCCAATCACAATACAGAGATTGCTCGAATTCAAATAGTCAATGGTCTTAGTGTTAGTGCTGCTGCAAACAATGTCTCAGTTCTTATTCTCTTAGATTTTAGTTCTGCATTCGACTCGCGGTCTCCTCTCTTCTCTGTCCTGACCCCTCGCTGGTGGAACGACCTTCCGCAATCGATCAGGACCGCGTAATCACTTGCGATCACTTGAGACTCAAAACCCACCTTTTCAGACTCCACTACCATGGAACTCTGTACATCTAGCTAATTGTCATCACCACTGCCTACTTGCTCAACACTGTATACCCCTGCTTACTCCATTTAATAAAAATTAAAAATTAAAAATTACTAACCGTTTCCTTCCCAGTGTTACAGGTATGGTATGCAGCTGCCTGCAATTATGTCTATCACTGTATTACTGCACTGATCTCTTGCGCCTACTATGATTGTTCCTACCATGTATTTATGCACATCTTGTAAGTCGCTCTGGATAAGAGCATCTGCTAAATGCTTAAAATGTAAATGTAAAAATGTAGTTTCCTTGTACAAATGCAGGTTTCTGTTGTTTCTGGTTTCTTCCAGCAGTATTTGTTTTAGCTGTGCTAGTTATCTTTTATAATATTTATCACTCTGCTTCTTTTGTGACATGAAAACATCAGAGCATACACGACACAAACAAATCAAAAGTTTATCTCGCGGCCACAACACAGTTCACCGCCTTTAAAGCAATATAGCATTCAAAACAGGATTTCCCTGAGTTTTATAGCATTTTTGCATGATAGCGGAAGATACAGTAATATGACAACGAGGATTTCACTTTTCTTTATTTTTCTTTTTTTCTGGTGGGGCACTGCCTCACCTGCCCTGAATGAGGCCGCGCCCCTGTTCAGTTCACATAACTGTTACCTTTTCTGCTTTGTTAAAAGCAATAATGCAGTCAAAATGGGATTTTTCCTAGTTTTCTAGCATTTTTGTACGTAAGCAGATGAAACTGACACTGTAAAAGTTACAAAAATGTCAATGTTATTTCACGATAGTTGTTGATTCCAATTTCTGTACCTTCTTGTTCAGCCGGTTTGTCAGCTGTTACTAGCATTTCATGTCTAGGGACTCATTTAAAGATCCCCACCCATTGAAAAGACTCTATCATTTAGCTGTTACTAGCTGGCGGTCAAAGATCTGCTCTATCATTGCTAAGAAGAGTATCAACAACCACAAAAACGTGTGCAATTGCCAGTTGCAAGATGGTAAATGTGTCACAATATTCCAAAATGACCAATGCAACAGGAGTGGTTGCCCCTTTATTTTCAGAGGGAGGGCTGTCCCAGAAAAATGTAGAATGCATATGTGGAGGGCGTCGGTCTCGGCAACATGGGAGTGGCAGGGTTGCCTTTGTTTTTCCATGTTGTGGAGGCCTTTGGAGCAGTGAGACTTTCTGGGGGCAGGTTTGGCACTCTCACAGGGTGTGAGAGTATGAACTGTTGCCTGGAAGGTTGCTCCAAAGGCCATAATTGATTTAATTATTATTTAATTGATGTTAATTGGTAAGTGATTATTCACTTACCTGTTTGTGTGTGAGAATGTGAGTGGGTGTGGTTTGTCAATTGTTTGGTGTTTTGTGATTAGGTGTGTGAATGTTAAGACAGGTGATTGCCTCACGAGTCCCACCTGAGCCAGGTTACAGTAAGCTTATTTAAGAGCAGGTGGGGCGAGTGGGGAATCAGTTAGTCTTTGTCTTGTCATTCATGTGTGTGTCTGGAGAAGTGTTGATCTTGTCATTTATGTGTGTATTGTAGACTTGTTGGTGGGCATTCATGTGGGCGTGTCTGTGAGTGTTGGTGTTTGATGTGACTCTGTTGGGCATGGTGGCGCGTGTCTGTAATCAAAGCTTCTGGGAGGCGGAGTCTGTGTGGAATCAATGTTGAGTTCTGTGTGTTTTTGTCGAAAGTGACTGAGTAGAGTGCTTCCTGTGTGTGTGGGAAAGAGAGCGAGAGGGCGCCCTGAAATAGAGTCCACCTCTCGCCCTCGGTGTGATTGGAAGAGAACTCGCACTCAGGCAGTGGAGAGTGTTTCTGGACAACGGCCCGAGACCTCTCACTGAAAGAGTGGAGAGTATCTCAGGGCTGGTTGCCAGAGAACTCACTGTGAGGAGTGGCAAGGGTCTCTGTGTTTGGGTCAAAAGAGGGCTCGGACTGAAACACAAACTTATCTGTGTACATGGGTTTGGGAAGCACTTGAAAAGTCACTGGATATGTGTGTGCCTGGGGAGGTTCTAGGGGAACTCTGGTCTGAGGAGGCGCGGTGTCTTGTTGAGATGTGTGTTGAGTGTGTGTCGGGACAGTGCGTAGAGTTCTACCCTGTCCCGGTAAGTGTTGATGCGTGTTAACTGTGAATGTATCTTTCTCTCTCCTGGGTCTGGGAGAGGTGGAAAAAAATAAAGATCCGGTCCATAGACCAGCAAACCCCACTCCTCTGCCAGTTCTTACCATCAGCTGCTCTGCTCCAGTCCAGGGATTGTCACGTGGCATGTGACAGCATACATATTTGTAGAGCACATTTCATAGTGCTTCTCAACCAGTCCTGTCTGCCCTTTAGTCAATGAACACTTGAACTCACATTGTTTTGGTGATTGCTGAACTCGCTAAACTGCATTTGCGAATAAAAAATACAACACTTGCATGTATTTGTGAGTCAAAGTCAAGGGGAAATATTTATTGGTTCAAGGCGATTGTTGAATTAAAGGCAATGGAAAGTGATAGCTACCTCTGCACTAAATCAGGCAGAATCTCTGATGTATATAAACTCTTTGCTGATTAATGACTAATATGTAATCAGTTTAACACAATGTAATACTGGACCAAAAATTGGGCAAAGTTTGGAGCAATGTATTCCCACAGGTTGATGTTGCCCTAGATCAGCAAGGAGAAAGGTATCTGTTTCTGGATTTCATGTCAACTTGTCAACCATTTATGTGATCTGACATTTTACATTTCTTAATAAGCTCATGAATGAGAGTTGAAAATTGTGTTCTTGTGTCCCTATATTAAACATTTTACTGTGGTGTAATCTACAAGTGAACCAACGTTAGTCTATATCAGTGTGTCCAATCCGAGAAAGACCAGTGTGGGTGCAAGCTTTTGTTCTACAGCACTACAACACCTGATCCACCTAATCAACTGATCATGGTCTTCAGTCAAAATTTTGATAAGAATCAGATTTGTTGCTGGTTTAGAACAAAAACATGCACACACAGGCAATTTTCAGATAAGATTGGACACACCTGACCTGGTTTAGCTGTGGCTGATCACTGTTGGATGCTGTTGTTATAGCTTCAACTGGTTTGCCGAAGGCTGTTTTCAGTACTATCGACTGCAGAGGGGACCAACCCGGTTCTCCACATGATGGAAATCCTGCAAATTTGTCTCTCAAACTCAGGGGCGTCTCTTCATTTCTGGAGGGCAACAGGGAGATTGACAACTGTTTGAGGGCTTGCACTGTGCTCATTGTTACATTTCAGTGCTACACAAGTGACCCAGTTACACGATTACAGCTTTGAACAGCACCATTGCTTCTATCCATATTTTACATTACATTTTAAGCATTTAGCAGATGCTCTTATCCAGAGCGACTAACAAGATGTGCATTAATACATGGTAAGAACATTAATTGTTCACGCAAGAGATCAGTGCAGTAATACAGTGATAGACATCGTTGTTGGCAGCTGAATACCATACCTGTAACACTGGGAAGGAAAAGGTTAGTAAAAAAATTTTTTTGGAGGAGTAAACAAGTATACATATACAAAAGGTATTAATTAAACAAGTAGGCAGTGGTGATGACAATTAACTAGATGTACAGAATTCAGTGGTAGTGGAGTCTGAAAAGGTGGGTTTTGAGTCTCTGAAGATCACAAGTGATTCCGCGGTCCTGACCGGAAGATCATTCCATCACCGAGGTGTCAGGACAGAGAAGAGGCGAGACCATGAGGAGCGGCTGCCGAGCGCCCAGAGGGATAGGACAGCCAGTTTGCCAGAGGAAGCGGAGCGGAGGGGTCTGGCTGGGGTCTAGGGTGTGATGAGTGTTTGGAGGTAAGGGGGAGCAGTTCCTCTAGCTGCTTGATAGTCTATCCACTCTATCTACTGCTTTAGTTACTCTAGATTGACATTTACTGACATTTCTCCCAACTTGGTAGCCAATTATACCCTCTATTTCTTTCAATTCACCCTCCCCCACAAACCCGCCACCATCACTATGGGGCAAGCCAATTCCCTGAGGCCGGCGATGATGTGCCTCCTCCAGGGCAGAACTCGCCCCCACCTATTTTCTAGAGACACCCTTTGCGCTTCTTGGTGAGCTTGTCCCAGCTCACCCTCCCCCTGGGGTGGACAGCCAATCGCTGGACTGGCACAATCAGGTTTCAAACAGTGGCTGCAGTAGGCAACTTGCATTCCAGGCGAATGCTTAAACTATTAACCCTGGAAGACTTCTGCAGACAAGGTGTCCGGGGCCCCGTAATGTTGGAACAGCTCCTGAATAAAAATTCTGAACCTGTGCTGGCCTACAGTGTTTCCACTACAAAGGCACAGATGCTAACATTAAAACTATGTTTTTGTTTGTGTGATAATGTAAACAAACAGACTGCAGGTATGCATAGAGGACTGGGAGGTGCCCAAGGAGAGGCTGAGAGGGATGTAGAGCGACGGGTGGCATACTCAGGGGTTTTGATTGGGTGGACTGTAATATTGAGAAAGGCAGTGGATCATCAATGGTGTGCTACGCCAGTTTGTTTGGGCTACAGATAAGCATTGACTCAACACTCTGCCCCCCTCCCATCTATTTTTTAATATTATTCGATTTTACCCCGTTTTTCTCCCAATTTGGTAGCCAATTACTCCTGCTGTGCTTAGTTCAATACCCTCCCCGTAGTTCGCTGCTGTAGTTCTGTGACCGGCAGTGACAAAGGCGGAAGCGCTGACTTGGCTAGCAGCTAACTTAGCAACTTCATTTAGCAACTAAATTAATGTGAGCTAAATTTTAATAGTTGTCATTTTATGTTACCTTGAAGCACCGATATCCCTTTTTTAAAGAGAAAAATGCTTTTCCAAACCATTTCCTATCTTCAGGTACTGCACACAGCAGTGAGACATGGCGATTGTTAGGTGTCTCTCTATATCTACTCAAATTTCAGCCACCCATCTCCACAGGGAGAGAAAGCTGAAAGAACACTGCTTGCAGTACAAGCCTTGTTTTCATTCCAGTATGGCTGCCAGTGTGACTAAAGTCCATTGAGGGATGATTGACTTAAGGCTATATTATGTTTGAAATAACTATGAATGCCACAAAGAATAAATGTCCCATATTCACATCCCAGAACTTCATCAGTTAGATCAACTAATGCTTTAATTTTCTGTAATGTGCAATATAAAAAATGATTTCTTTAGAAATCATTTTTTAATTGATTCAGCTGTAGACTGATAGATAAAATCAGTGTTGTCCCAGTTGCATGTGGGCACCTGGTCACTGAATCTAAACTCTTTGTGTAAAATGAAGAGTTCAATGACAGAGCAAATGCCAATGAGCCAAACCTGCATTGAGTTTAAGGAAAGGATTAAGTTAGAACTTAATATATAATATTAAGTTAATAGCAGATATTAAAATAACCTATCCAGAATATAGAATACATGTTTGCCATGTGAGGACAATTGCAATTGTAAACATCTGGGCCCGTTCATTTTATCTTACCACTAGGAGTATTTCTAAATCGCAAAAACCTTTTAAATACAAAACCTATTCACAAAGCTAAAGACAAACTCATTAGCAATTTTCTTTTAATTTTGTATTAAATTAATCAGAATGCCCAGGCTGATAAGGGATGGGTCTCTGCCCGCACAACCTAAATGATATAAATACCTGTTCCTGTATTCTAGTGGTGTAACGTACCGTGAATCTAAAAATGTTAATTTTGAACCATCATAGAAAATTTTTTTCTGCCGCTGTTATAAAGATTTTACAGTGAAATAACTGTATGTTTTGGTTTGCTTTGTTTTTCAAAAATGCCTTTCTGAAAAAAACTGAAATTATCATTCATTCAATCTTTTTGTATTAAATTAATTCAGAATCATTCCTGGTCAAAAATTTTTTGGTGATTTAGTGAAATAACTTAAATTGAAAAACTGAAATTATCATTCATTCAATGGTCCCATTTTTGGTGGAAATGCGCCTTATTTTTTATTTTTTTGCTGATCCGAAAAATGATCCGATGCACTCCTATTATATTCTAATAAAGTCATCTTGGCTGCTTCTAACTTCTCCTGGACTTAGGAGCTGTTTTTAGCTCTCAAACTCTTTGTGAAATACTCTTATCCCCCAAATTTAGGAGTCCTACATTTATGAGTGACACGCCCATTATTTTTCGGAGTTGCTCCTAAATTGCGGAGTTACGACCAACTTTTACCCTTAAAATGCTTTGTGAATACGGGCCCTGATATCTAAACATCTGTATAATTTCAGAAGTTTACTGGCAGTGTTTCAAGTGAGGTCTTTATCAATATTAGAGTAGGCGTTTGCCAGAACCATCATAGAAATAAAATTCAACAGCACATTTTCAACATAGTTCACATACATACAAAACTCTTTAGCACAGACATCAGCTGGACCCAGGGCTATAGGTTCTGTGTTGATCATATTCATCACTGTAGGGGTTACATTTTCTCATCTATTTTTGTTGTGTTACCCCCCAAAAAAATAAACAAATTATGCACCATAAGATAACAGCTGAAAAGTGTAGTCTCACAATTGCCATTTGAGAGTCAACCTGGCCCATTCTACATTCAATTTGAAATGAATAGTACTGTATGCCTGGAGCTTCACTTTGTCCTGATAATTTATAGGATCTTAATAAAAAGAGACAGTCAGAGTAGATTTTGAATGGCCTTATACAAACAAGCAAATTTGCTCAAAATTGTCTCAAATTGTCTTTTCACTATGAGATATTTACTACTGATTATTTCTGTGAGCTTGACATAAAGTACAGGTAACTTTACTGTTACTGAATATTAAAAACATAACCTGTTAGGAGTGGTCTTGTTCTTTTTCTTTTCTTTTTTACATATAACTCATTAGGAACACCTCACAGTCGATCACTATGAAAATGTGGAAAACGCTTGTGGCCATTCTGCAACTCTTTGCTGGGCAAAATTTGGGTGAACAAAGTTACATCATTTGCCTTCATGATCCGAAATGGAAATGGTAAATGTTTGCTAAAGGGCAACTGTTCTCTGAAAATGTTTCAGAGATTTACTTTACAAGTATTATTAAACCAACTCATTGGCACTAATTACTTCAAGACATCCGTAAAAATAGAACGTGTCAAAATGTGTAAATGAACCCTGGCAAAAGTTTTTTGGTGGACATGCGGCCTTGCTTGTTTACCGATGCATGATAACTCCCACCAAACATTATCCATAGTAAAACTTTAAATATAAAAAATCAAGAAAGGAACAGGAAATGTTTCTGAAAGGAATTTGTTTGCCTTCAGCAGGGGTTCAGAGAAGGCACTGTACACTTTGGTTTTTATTTCACTGAAACTCATTGCTTAACTAAGCTCAATTAGGTTTTAGATTGAATAAGCTCTGGATAGTGCATGTTTATGATGTATGGTGAAATATGTGAAATATTGTGAATAACACATTTGAAATGTACTTGACATGAACAAGTACTAAGCATAAAATGAATGTAAATGTTAATCATACAAATAGATACTGTAATGCTAACCTGTATGCACATAAAACATTCACTACATGCACTGCAGTTCATTCAATGCAATTATTTGAGTTGGTGGAGTTCTAAGTCGAATGCCAAGCTATAAATAACTTAATTCAGCTTGATCTGATATTAGACTGAATTAAACCAGAATTGCATGTGTTCATTATGGATTGTTATTAGCAGGAATATAGACAGGTGACATTTACAGCCATTCATTTTTGTGGTGAGGAGGAGAGTGGGAGGGCAGAAAGGAGGGAATGACACATGGCTTGGGGTTGGATATTTAAAGAACGGTTTGCCCAGGTGTGGAACATGAGTGAAAGGAAGGAAGGCCAGGTGAGTGCACTTTTACCTCCTCTAAGATGGTTGCAATGAATTCAGTGTTGTAGGGCTTGATGAGTACCTTGTACCTGTACTTAAATACTGATGACAATTTAATTAAAAAAAAAAAAATATATATATATATATGTCATCTTATTTATTTCCAGTCACTTTTGACAGTGCATCTGTTTTTTGTTTTTTTAATAGTGAAGTAGAAATTCTGCTTCCTTTATGAAAACATCATTTCACTTGAAGAGATGTTCCTTTTTTAAATAGTCAGTTTTGGATAATAGCACAACATCTGCAAAGCACTTTTTTACATTTTAGGCATTTAGCAGAAGCTCTTATCAAGAGCGACTTACAATAAGTACATTCTGGCAAGAATAATCACAGCTAGAGCAAGAGATCAGTACAGCAACAATAGAACAGATGCCATCGTAGACAGGTGCAAACCACCCTTATAAAACAGGGAGAGAAAATGTATTACTTTTTTCAAATGAATGTACTCAGTGGAAGTGGTCTTAAGAGGTGGGTTTTCAGTCTCTTTTGGAAGATGGCCAGTGATAATCTTCACTGGCAAATTATGCACTTAAGGGTCTGACATGAACAAGTAATAACCATGAAATGAATACAAATGCAAACATGCAAATACATACCATAATGCTAACCTTTAGTGCAAGGGTGTAACCACATATTAAATATGGGGGGGAGGCATCATACAAGCAAATGTTTTATATCTACAAATTATTGGGGGGGCAGATATAACTGTTTTAAATATTGGGGGACATGCCCCCGTCCCACCAAAAAATACAGCAACCCATTACATGCAATCAATTCAAAGGGTGGAGTTTACGCTGAATGTCAAACAAATGTCAAGTAAATACATTTACATTTTTTTTTCAAGATCCTGATCTTCAAACTAATGAGTTTGTGTTCACTCTTGTTTACTTACAGAAAATGGCAAATCATATATGGATATATGTTCTGTTAGCAGTATTGGCTGGTAAGTATCATTCTTTTCTTGCATAATCAAACTGTGACAATGCACCTTTTGGTGTCAGTAAGATAAGTTGTGCTATTGTGCTATCTAGATATGTCTCTAAGGTTAAATACATCTCTTTGGATATAAATGTTGTCAATCATGTCATTTATCATGTGGAAAAGGTTCTTAATCAGTGTAGAAAATCATGTGGTGTCACAGAATTTGTATGGATGAAAAAAACTATACATTTCTGCCATGCTTTTCAAAGTTTGTATATGACTAACTGCACCAATATTAGATTGAAAATGATAACTTTTTTTCTTTTTTTTCCCAGGGACATATGATTGCTCTGTCAAAGGTAACGGTAAGTCATAACTGGCCAACTTGTACTCCATTCATGTATTTAGAAAAATAAAAGTAAAGTATAGATATAGTCCTTCTAAGTGTACACACGTGTGAAACTTGTATGCAGGAACAACTTAAAAATGTACAATGCTTTAGAGCAGGGGTGTCAAACTCATTCCATTGAGGGCCGAGTGTATGCAGGGCCGAGTGTAAGCAATGCACAACACCAGCTGATTTCACGAATCTTCAACCAAGGAGGGGAACTAACTTGAAATCACCTGGTGTTAACTTCCAGCATCTTAAAGATAATACACCATATATTGAATTGTAGATTTCAAGTTCAAAATTTCTATATACAGAAGTAATCTAGGCAAATATGTATTCCATTGCAAATTGGTAAACAATTTCCCCCAATGAATGTTATGCACTGCAATAGTAACTTACACTGAAAACTGTTGCTTATACATGAAATGGAAATGTCATACATGTTCTTCCAACAAAGATTTGTGTACTACAGCAAAATATTTTCATATGAGTTTTACATCTACTAAGAATAATACATCATTCAAACACTAAAGAAAAAAACTGTAATTCTCACTTTGAATACACGATATGAAAATCTTTATTATAATGGGAAACACAAGGGGTAGACAAAATAATGGAAACACCAAATGAAAAAGTACTTATCCCCAGCTGCACCAGCCTGGGTCTGGCCCCGGGAAGAATTTATCTTAAAATGTTATTGTACACATGAGTCATTGCACGAGCTGGCGCCACTATATATTGCTGAATTGTTGGTCCCATATACCGCAACAAGGCCACTTAGGTCCTCAGGTCAAGGATTTTTGGTAGTTCCACAGTCCAAGTTAAAATCGAGGGGTGATTGTGCCTTCGCTGTGCTTGCTCTTAGACTCTGGAATAGTCCATCCATCCATCCATTATCTAAGCCGCTTATTCCTGGTCAGGGTCGCGGGCGGGGGGGGACTGGAGCCTATCCCAGCATGCGTTCCGGGCGAGAGGCAGGAATACACCCTGGACAGGTCGCCAATCCATCGCAGGGCACACACACCATTCACTCACACACTCATACCTACGGGCAATTTAGACTCTCCGATTAGCCTAACGTGCATGTCTTTGGACTGTGGGAGGAAACCGGAGTACCCGGAGGAAACCCACGCGGACACGGGGAGAACATGCAAACTCCACACAGAAAGGCCCCCGGCCTGGATTTGAACCCGAGACCTTCTTGCTGTGAGGCGACAGCGCTATCCACTGCACCACCGTGCCGCCCTGGAATAGTCTACCCTCTTATATTAGATCCGCTGAATCAGTCTCAGCTTTTAAATATAATCTTAAAAACCATTTGTACAGATTGGCTTTCCCAATGTATGATTTTATTGTATTGACTGTTTATTTTATTTTTTTAACTTTTATATTGCATACTTAGTATCCATGGTCATGTTTTGCTTTTATTGTTCATTGTCAAGCGCCTTGTGCTCGTAGCTGGAAAGGTGCTCTATAAATTAA